>CM048821.1:38659870-38808740 GCA_026586065.1 Dioscorea zingiberensis | reverse complement strand
CCAACACTAATCCATATTACCCCCTTCCTTTTCAGAAGCTTGGAGAGGTTCCTCCTGTATATGAATTGAATCTAACTGATCTTCAGTATCCATACTGCATATTAACTCAGGATTCTCTGCACCTAATCTTTCCTGATCATCTGGTTGCTTGTCTTCATCCATATAGGGTATTAGATGTGGCCATGCATACTTTGTGTCAGATGTTAGTTGTTCAATGCAAACTCTCTAAAGCTCTTGGAAGTATTCATATTCTTATTGCATGAAGTTATTGACGACCTCTTCCAAACTAACATCTCAAAACCGCTGTGGGCACTTGGGGTGGTTGATTGTAAGTGTCCTCCAAGCGTGGGAGTAGCAAATTGTGCATGCATAGTCACCTTTGTGGCATCTTCCCTAAACTTCGATAAGGTGACTAAACTGCTTTCTCATCAATCCACTCATCCATGAGTATTAACATAAGGGCCAAAAGTCGCTTCTTGGGCCATGAATCTATGATGGTTATTTCGCAGTCCCTCGTGAGATACAAATTAAAGAATACGATTAGTGCAAGGGAGCAAATGAATTAAAGAATGCAATATGTAAGAGAGAAAAAGAAAATCCTAATACTAATGACTACGTTAATAAGCCCCTAGGTTCCCTAGTATCCAAATAGTCCCTGACAACGGCGCAAAAAACTTGATTGTGAGCCAACGCTATCGCAAGTACACAGGTCGGATCAAGTAATAAAGTTAACTTAAAGAAGTCGGGTATCGATCCTCAAGGACTATGTGAAGTACTAGTACTAACTGCTCACTTATTATCTAGTCTACTCTAGATTGTGGGTTGAGTACTAATTGAACCTAATTGCTAATTCTAATAAGAGAAATTGAATTTGAACAAGAGAGTGGTAAAATCACAAAGGCAATCAATCATGAAAGGAGGGCATCTGTGTGATGAGTCCACCTTGGGTTCTCAATAAGGTAGACAATGAATGCCAACACTAATGGTTGCAATCTACTATACTAAGGATTCCTAAGGTGCTTTCAATCCCTCTTCGAGGTGAATTATTAACCTAGTGGCCTTACCGATGATGTTATGGGGAATCTATCACTTGGAAGGATTATGGGAACAATGTATATGAAGGAGTCCCTCTTCTTAGTGCCAGATCTCTCGGCGCACTCACAATTCCCTCTATTGATGTATGCCTACACACGAGGTTAGTAATTCATCTCAAAGAGAACAAAAGGGAACAAAAATCCAATACAATAATTAAAATAAAAGAAAGCATAGGATGGTGATATGACGTTGCCTCCACTATTGGCGAGATTGCCTCCTATCCTCCTTGGATGAAGCAATCCTCCTTTTTATGCCGATGATGCCCTTGATGGATGGTGGTTGATGGTTAGAAGGAGCTCCCAAGGGTGGTCTATAGAATTGGGAACTTGGAACTTCTCTCAAGAACCTAATTGAAAGTATTTATAGTTTCCAAAGGATCTGGGTCAAATCGGCTTCATAATATGTCCAATACTAAGAAAATTACAATCAGGTTAGCCTAAATCTCGATCCACATGGGCAGCTCCATGGGTGCTTGAGCGCCTGTGTACTCCTCAGGTTGTGCCGATATATGCTCACGCGGGGCACCAGAGCATCTATGTAGCTCTCGAGTTGTCCATACGAGATGCTCTACGGGTACGCTTCTTCCTGTGTACTTCTCGAGAAGGCCATACGGCTGGTCACATGGGGCACCTGAGTGCATGTGTAATTTCACACGAGATCGTGAAATTGCTCACACGCCTGTGTAATCTATCCTGCAATGGATTTTTCCTTGTTTGATTTTAAAATGCTTCCAATTTGCTCTTGAGGCTGTCAAATGGCTTGTAAATGAAAATTAAACATAAATTGAGTACCAATGGGCCATAATTGCTCTAGGTTGCATGCAAGAACATACATGAAAGTGAGATAAAATTATAGTCATTTGAACGCTTATCACTCACTCTTCACAAGGATGTCGTCTACATAAGCTTCAATGTTCCTCCAGATTTGCCCTTCAAAGACTTTCTTCAATTGACCTTGAAAAGTCGCCCCAATATTCTTTAGGTCGAATGGTATAACATTATAGCAGAAGGTGCCTTTATCTGTATTGAACAAGGAATCTATTCATCCGACCTTGCCATTTGAACCTGATTGTATCCCGAGAACGCATCCAAGAAACTAAGAATCTTATCATTGAAAGTCGAGTCAACCAAGCTATTACACTGGAGCAAGGGTAGTAGTCTCTAGGGCGGTGCCTTATTTAGAACAGCTAGTTCATGAATCGATAGCTCTCTTTAAAGAGGACTATTTAGCTGAAATATATTCTAGGTTGAGACCAAATATGAGCAATTAAATTTATGTATTCAAGAGCCAATTTTTTTATTTTGTATAAAGTTTACCTTAAATAGTATGTACACCTACTTTTAATGAATCTCAATACTTAATTGATCAATTTATGATAGATGATGAGTCCATCGGAGAACAATTGACGCATTATCAGTAAAAAAAGAAAGGTGTTCCTCTACGACAAAGGACCCAAATGGGAGCATCCTAAAAGAGCAAAATTCGAGATCAAGTATTTATTGGAAGACTTACAGGAATCCCAAACCCAATTTCTACCGCTTCATATTGAAGAAGGAGAAGTCAGAAATATTTGGTTAAAAATTTAGCTCAATCCAAGTTGAAAGAAGCCATCCGGACGGATACTACTTAAGATCGCATGTGCTGAATTCACCATAATATCGCTATATGAATTTGTACATAGCGCATGTAAGCTCCGCTTCTAAAGACAACATGCTCGCTTTCCGACATCACGATGTAATGCGATGTTATATTATGATGTCGCTAGCCCGGATAGAAACACTGAGAGTTGCTAAGTGCTAACATCGTGATGTACGCCTCATACATCTTGGATCTCAATTCTAAAGGGTATAAATAGAGGTTGTTTTTAGGGTTTAGTGGACCTCTCATTTGGGGTGGTGGCTAGGGCTCCATGGAGGCAATCCGGAGGGTTTGGAGGTTGAATCAATGTATAAGCCCATCACAAAAAGGGGAACTATTTCTTATCGCTTTATTCTTAGATTTATCTTCTTTGTAATTTTAATCATGGATGTTTGTCATGAAACTTGCTAGTACTTTGTTTCCTATGATTGTGATGTGTGATTAAACTTCTATTCAAGAATTGTATGGATCTTTAGACTTGAAAAGTTAACATCTTATGTTTCCTTTGATTGATATGGATATGCCTATGATTCATAATACCATGTTTATATTGATTAAGCCATGGGTGATTTATAATCTTTCAAGTACTTCTTACGCGATAGATATATGTATGTGAGGATGATAGGATCGTGAAAGTGGAGCTGGAGCGACACTCCAAAGTTCTCCAAATAGCTTAGACATAAGTATTGGGGAGTCCATGGTGATGGTTAAGTCTAGGTCCTATAATAAAGCCTGCACACCATAGACACATGGGAAGGCTTAGGAAGCATGTTCCTTAAAAATGAGAAACTTTTAGGTTGTACCCAAAGCTGCAATACAAGTACCGGACCTCAGCCATATCTTAACCCTTATCCCAGTGATAAAAACCATTAGGAGCCATGTATACAACCTTAGAATCTTATTTTGAAAAACTCCTTTACAACTCTTCAAGTATCCATCACTTCTATATAGGATTAGTTTAGATTAGTAGCCTTCCCAACTTTATCACACAATTGACTGAATTTACCAAGCAACTTAGTAGGTTAGCGCCATCTAGACTCCAAGTAAGCCTCCTTCCGTGGATTCCAACCGCAGACTCACCTCATTATTTGTATTACTAATGACTCACAAGACGCTTTTGTGTTTGCCGAGGCCTGAAAGTGGATTACACTCAGAGCTAATTCCACGTCGTAACATACACATTCTCTATTTCTCAATAGATTTCTTAACAAGCAACTGCTATATTTGATAAACCACTATGTAGAATAACTAACTTCCCCGGTAAAGCCTACCTTGAGTGAGTTTGCCCACTTCCTCCTCTCGCTACCTTTAGTTGCCGCTCGAAAGTGAAGCTCCTTTCGCTTCGCGACTATTGGATTTGTGTGTAGTTTGGTCCACATTACTGAGGCGTTGCGGGCTCTATGGACGCCCTCCTGAGGACTCTAGGCGTGTCATTAGGGAGCCGTTGAAACTAGGTCCAAGATGTCTTTCAAGAGGCCCATGATTTCCTTCCATTACCTCGAAGTTTGAAGTTCGAAGTTCGACTCCAATTTGGATATGCTAGTTCTGCCCGGCTTTGATCCTCCTGTCAGGCAAGGGCAATGCTTTTAGTTCCTTTGGATCCGGGCTTGGTCATTGTGCTCACTCTCCCTCTCCTCTCCTCCACTTCCAGGCTCTTCAACGGGTCGTAAGTATCTCGTAGGTTCCGCTACCTCCTCCACCTTTGCCTTTAAGGAGGGTTACATAGTACCGCCGCCTAATGCTAGTTTGATTCTCCCTTCAGCTCTCCGGCCTACGCTTTCTAAGTGGGAGAACTTCATTATCATGTGGTAGGGTTGGACGGTATAGCTCTCAATACATTGATTGTCGGCCTCCCGAAAGTATCATGTTGTAGCCCGGTGGGACAAAGTGCGACGCATTAGGAAGTTTATCATGGCGGTTGATAAGCTGCTCGCCGGGAGTCAGCGACGTATTTAGGGGAGAATGACCTCAGCCTTCTAGGGCTCTAATAGGGGCCTCCCTGAGAACCCTCACCAATGTTGACCTCACAGGGGTAGTAGTAGAGATAAGCCATCGGGCCAAACGTTATTCTTTGAAGGCATCCCTAGAAAATAATGTTCACCGAGCTTCCTGCCGGGATTAATCACTCTTACTCTCGGCCTAAAGTTCCCAATTTAGTGACCGTAATCTACGACGCAGAGCGCTGGTTCTTGCAGGGTGATGTGAACCTTTGAGGTCATCTTCCAAGAATTTAATTATCGTGGATGGTCAAGCTGCCGCTTCTTCCTCAAGATGAGCTCTCTCCTCCGACACCCTGACCACCCGCGATGTACTAGATCATTTACACCGGTCAATCCGGTGGTTCATGTATAGGCATTTTAAATGATCCTCCTTCTTTCGATCCTTTTGTAGGAATTGTACAAGCTTTCCATCCCGAATCCATGTTCTCACACTAGTATGCTTCAACTTGACACAATACTTCTATAAGATGTCCCCTGCACTGTGAAAGTTGCGTAACTTTTTGTTGTTCTTCTTTGATAAAAGTGTATCCTCAAAGTGGTCTCGTGATGCCTTAAGATTTTTTATCCTAGATCCGGTGATTAGGATATGTTCCTCTCGTGAGGAGTTATAGGGCGGCATAGTGGCCATACCCGGCCATCTATATTGGGCCCTCTCGACTCTCGAGAGGTTGGAGTTCTCAACGCCTTGTTTGCCGAGGTGTATGTGCCTCAGCTAGGACTTGGCTTCCCTTTTCTCGAGGCTTCGCTTTGCCTCGGGTTCCTCCCTACGGGGAACTTTTGTAATAATTTATTGAGGTTCTTCTTTCGTATATCTTTTCACCTCCTAGTGAGCCCTCTTTCCAAAGATCCTTTGATCTCCTCGAGTTAATAAATTTCTACCGTATAGAAGGCGGTAGTTTTGGTTAGGCTTTGTCTAGAATTCCTCTGTGAGGCTACGCGTTGTAAGGGGCAAGGTCACGCGAGGTCCTACATCACTTGCGGCTTTATCCATCATCAAGCTTGAGTCGAAGTTTGATGATTCCTATCATCTCCTAATTGAAGTGGCTTAAGGTATTAACACTGGGTCCTCCCTACCCGCTGTTGCTGCACATCATCGCATCAAGGAGTGATTTTTTGATTTAGCATAATTCTTATGCTATATACCGCAAGTGGCATGTAAGTCCGTGATCATGTAGTAAAATAGACCTCATGGAAGCTTTGGATATCGAACCCACAAGCAGACCGTAGAGATACTAGTAATAATCTTATTCACTTCTATTATCTAGTCTAAAACAGTAGATTGGTAAGCGGGGTTAAATCTAATCTAAATTCCCTAACTATAGAAAGCAAGATAAAATGCCGATGTGATGAAGTTATGAGGGCAATCAATAGAAGGAGAGAAGTAGGTGTATCCGGGAAGGTATTTCCCTTGGGTTCCTCGTGGATAGTGATATGTAGTTTGGATTCCTAATTAAAGATTGTTGCTAGTTTGTGGACCAAACGCTCTTGCTACAATGCTTTTCTACACCATCCACCGAGGCGAAGTTACTAACCTTATATCCTCATTACATTAGCATTCTAGGGAAGATACATCTTGGAAGAAGTTGTGGTAATAATACATCTAAAGGAGTCTCTCACCTAAACACCGATCTCTGTATTCATAACCCCCACCCTATTTAAAGCAGCATTCCATATGTATATGTAGAGGGAGCTGCAAGTAATTGTCTACACCTCTATGGATCTAGATTATTTCACTTCAGAAATGTCACAACGTGAGAGCATCAATACCATATATTGCTATCCAAAACCAAAAGGTTCTCAAAACATTGGAAACATTCATCCAAATATAGAAATCCATAACAAGTAAATCAAAAGTTCACACATAGATCCAAGGGTACAATATAATACTCCAAATACCTAAAAAAGGTTAGTCTCCCATGAAAGAGGAATACAAATAGTAATGTGCAAATAAGAGGAGAAAACATTAATATAATAACAAATAAACTTCCCCTCCCAACGCTCCTCTTACATAGTCAGGCACCAAATCCCTCCTCTAAACCTCCTCCGTACCGAGAAGCCTTTTATGCGATGAAGCTTCTGATGCCCTAGTTGTTGGTGTGTGGGAGAAATGGTTATGATGACCCATGTAGCTCCCCAAAGGGGGAGTGATCCAAAGATGCCTCCAAAACAATAATTTCAAGCTATTTATGTAGGTTTCTTTTACAATGATAGAGAAGCGGTATGAGTCAGTATTGGGTCCGCTGTGTTGGTCCCCATCTTGGCTATAAGTAAATCAAAAATATCGGGCTCCAATAACTTTTCCGCCTGCGGTAGCTCATCCGCACTTGCACAATGTGCTGCATGGTATTGTAGAAGGCCTTCCGAGAACTTGTGCGGCCATCCAGGGTATGGCGCTTGTGTTAGTTTGGTTGGATTTAATCATCGCGTAGACTTCCATCAAGCCAAGCTCGGGATTGGATGACAATTTAATGTCGGGTTTGACCTGAAATTTTAACTTAGTGTTCTTTGGATTTGTTGGTTCTTCAATCTAAATAGTGGAGAGATTGGATTTTAGAGTCTCTGTAGCTCTTGTAATAAAAATTCATGGATTCTTTAATGCTTTCTCACTTCAATGACCTCCTTCAAGGTTGTTCCTCAAAGTTAAGCTTCCCTTCTTTTCTTCACCCTCAAATGATGCCTAATTTCTCTCCTCTTTTCATACTTTTAAGGCTCTCCACAATACCCTATATATGATACTCACAAAAGTTATGTGTATCAATTTTGTCTAAAATTACTCCAAAACCACATATACATAGTATACAAGAAGATGGTATAAAAATATTGAAACGCTTTTATCAAATATCTCCACACTTCAAATACCGCTTGCTTTTCCCTTTTCACGCAAAAAAAAAATCATGACATGAGTAAAGCGCTCAACCTCAACCTATAAAGTACTTGGATTTTATTTTACTCAAAGCATCCACTATTGAGAAGTGTATTTTCCTATTTCAACCCCTGCGACTTAGATCAATCCCATGACACAATTTAGTATAGCTTTAGATGAGTGTTTCACTCCTTTTACCATGTTCCTGAGTCTTAGAATGGCTAGCATACGCTGCTGGACTCTAGAGGTTCCGTGGACTTCCTAAGTACAAAAACAACTAGCCAAAGGTAAAAAAATAAACTTTTTTGTTCTTTTGTTTTCAATTTTTCTACTTTTCTCTCTATTTCATGTAAATCTTGGTAGGGCATCCCTAATAGATCCGACTTTCTAAGGGACCAAGGATTAAATATAGAGTGTAATCTCCCTTTCCGAGATGCACATGCTGTGCAATCGTGAACACCCAACTACTAAGAGGATTACAACTCTACATATACGCGCTCATGCTCATAAATGACTTTTTAGCTTGAGGAACACACTCTTTAGGAGCCCGAACCCTGAGCGTACTTCGCCACCAAGAGTAGAGGAGCACCATCTTGGTTCTTATTTCATAGTCTCTATGCCCAAAATTAACTTTTTCACTATTTTCAACTCTACTTGCAAGGGCTAGAAGTTTAACTAGTACCATGAAAAGTCTTGGAGGTATGGAAGATAATACTTAATAATCTGAGTCAAGGAAACATTACAATGGGTTATCTAATGTCACTAGAGAGTGTATAATGGTCATGGAGATTTTCTATAAGTGTCAAAGGTGTTTCATAGGAAAATCTAAAAATATTTTGCTCAAATGGTGCAAACTAAGAGTAAAAAAAAATTGAATACAATTTTTCAACATGCCGTCATTGGTATACACTAAGCATGTATTTCACAGAAAAGATTTGCAATGAATTCATAGAATATAATCCCTACACTTAAAGATTTGCAATGAATTAATTTGTAAAGATATGCAATGAATTTCAATGCTACACATTTGTACCCATCCCCACACCTAAAATTTTTCATTGTCCTCAATGCAAAAAATAAAGCATGTAAATGATAAGAACATAATATCATAAATAGATGGGGAAACCTAAACTTCCCCGACCAATAAGTTTAGTTCAAAAATTTGTGCAAGCTAGAGGTGAAGTTCAGTTTGAGGCCAAAATGTACACTTTCTCAAGACCTGCAAGTTAAATATAGCTCAAGAATATTAAAAACAAAACACAAAAGATACTAGTAAACTAAAAGAAAAGATGAGTCCTAATCCTTGAAGTTTTCACTTCTCCTCATAAGCTGGAATTGTGTAAATGATGAAGTTAGAGTTATTGATGCTTGGAGATGCAAAAGAAGGACATGGGAGTGTGTATGAGGAGGAAGGAAGTGAAAGGGAGACACACTTAGAAAGGTTTGTAATTAAATTTGAAGAGATGCTGCCGTGATTTTGGAAAATTGTGCTAGCTGCTTGTATCGCTTGCGCTTGCACAAAGGGTCCATGCAAGTTAAATTCATCAATGGGTACGATCACATTGTGCGATGCAGCTTATGTCCATGGCCTTCTTCCTTCGCTTACTCGAGTTATACAGCATCGCACCCGCACAAGCACCCGTGCATGACTCATTGTAAACCCCATCTCTATAAAAATCCCTGGCCAATAAAACTCTAAGTGTCCATTCGACTAAATTCATAACTCTAATTCAAGATTTAAAAATCCATCCAACTAACATAAAATTGAGGAATAAAAAAATTTGGATCAAGGAATGAATCAATTTATTGGAAAACCTAAAACTAAACTAACCAATGAAAGCTAGAGAAAAAAAAAGAATGAAAAAATTTTTAAAACCTTGGGTTGTCTCCCAAGAAACACTTGTTTAATGTCACTAGTTGACGCATCTTGTTCTCTTTTTTCGTAATACCACCCAAGAGACATGGTAGACCACCCCTCGGTGCCGCGATGAGGAACTGTAGAGGAGCCTTTATGTGGAGTCTCCCCGAAAAGCAAGAACAACAACATGGTGAAGCTTCCCATGTGCATTTTGGACTCGAGAGAGAACCCCTCGGAATGCAAGAGACTCGGAGCAACTAATCTGAGACACTTCGTGGTTTCAAAATTACCAATGCACTGCATCCCGAGACAAGATTATGTCACTTTAGCGAATAGATGGAAGCCACAGTTTATTAGAACTCACAACTCAACCGAGGCTGAAGCATGGGTCACTCATCTGGAGCTAGTCTTCCAGTCCTTGAGGTGCCTAGAATAAGAGAAAGTCACTACGGTTACCCTATTGCTGGGACATGGAGCTTTACACTGGAGGTTGACCATTAGGCGACGCTTATCGCATGCATCGCATACCTATTACATGGGCTGATTTCTACAAAGATTTTGACCAGAAGTTTATGTCTGGGGTGTACGAGAAGGCGAAGCAGCAGGAGTTTATTTGTCTTGTATAGGGGAACCTCTCTGTGGCAGAGTATGAGACCAAGTTTACAGATCTGGGAAGGTATGAAGCCGCTTATATAGATGATGGGTCTGAGAAGTGCAGGAGGTTCGAGGATGGACTCTGAGATAATATCAAAAATATTGTTACTATATCTGGGTTCGATAATTTGATTGAGTTAGTCGAGGGTGCCTTTGGAGTGGAGATAGGTTTTGAAAGACCAAAAAAGTGCCTGGATAAATTTAATAAGAGAAACGCTACCAAGGCTTTATGGGCTACGCTCTCTAAGCTAACTAAGAAGAAAGCAAAAAGCAGTGAGTGGTGGCTCTGGCTTCGAGGACAGGACAAAAGGGGCACCCCACTTCGCACTTACCAAAGTATAATTCTTGAGTAATGTAGTGCCGGTATCCGCTTTCAACGCCGCTACAGAGGGACACCATGTGAAGCAGTTGTCTTCTACTAACTTAGGGAAGTCAGACACCTCCTCAATTCCTCGCCGAGGCTGTGGTGCACAAAGAACCGCTGTGGTATCTCGCTGCTAGGCAGACCGGGAGCAAACTGAGGAGGATTTTACATCACATGGTCTAGAGGAGGAGGTCGAGGGGTCCAATCCCAACAAGAAAGCCTAGGCTTTTATGCATTACAACAGAGGTCATGGAACACCCATGCATGTGATTGCGGAATGACCCGTGCATTTTTTGGTATTGATGCCCCGCATTCTTATTGACCTCGGTTCTACGATTCCTACATTGCTACATCATTTACTATGCCGTATTTCCATATTTATGCTACTAGATTGGTACAACCTATGGTTGTAGCATCACCCATAGGTTGTTCCATTACTGTAAAAGTGGTGTATAAGGGATGCGATGTGAGATTAGATAATCCGGAGTTGGCAGATCTGATACCTATGAGGATCCTAGATTTTGACACGCATCCTAGGGATGATTAGTTATCTGGTCCACCATTTTATTATCAATTGCTACATGAAGATGGTGAGATTCCAAACACTGCTAGTATGCAATTCTCTTCTATGGGAGGAAAGCCTGCATGTAAGAGACTAAGAAACCCGCTTGGCGAATATGGTGTAAACCCAAGCCCCAAGGGAGATTAACGGAGATCCCAAAGAACGGTGAATTTCTAGATGTATTTTTAGACGAGCTACCGTGATTGCCCCGCATAGAGGCATGGAGTTCACTATTGAGTTGTTCCTGTGATCAAGTCCGATTTCCAGAGCACCATACAAGATGGCCCCAAGAGAGGGGAAAGAGCCGAAAAGTTCATTTGAAATGAACTAATCGGAGAAGGGGTTCATCAGCATCTAGTATCTCTCCTAGGGTGGGCACAAACTATTTTATGAAGAAGAAGGGTGGCTCCATTAGAATGTGCGTTGATTATAGAAAATTGAATAGAGTTACCATAAAGAACTAGTACGCATTGCCATGTATAGATGACTTATTCGATCAATTACGAGGGGCATGCGTATTCTCCAAGATCGATCAAAGGTCGGGCTACCATCAGTTGCGGGTACGAGAGGAGGATGTGCCGAAGACTGTATTTTGGACCTGATATAGGCATTACGAGTTTCTAGTAATGCCCTTTCGGTTGACGAATGGACCATAAACATTCATGGATATGATGAACAAGGTGTTCGCACTCCAACTTAGACCAGCTTCATGGTGGTGTTCATCGCATGATATCCTAGTGTATTCCCCGAGGCCGAGGAGCACATCAACCACCTCAAGGTAGTGCTGCGGACTCTGAGGGAGCAGTAATTATATGCCAAGCCCAGCAAATGCAAGTTTTGGCTTGACAAAGTGAATTTCCTGGGGCATATCGTCTCAACGTCAGAGATCTACTTGGATCCCTGTAAGATTGAAGCAAGAATGAACTGCAAGCCCCAATAACTATAAAAGGAAATCAGAAGCTTCCTAGGGTTGGTTTGTTACTACATGCGGTTCGTAGAAGGGTTTTCATCAATCGCCCAACCTATGACGAAGCTACTGTGGATGAATGCAAGGTTCAAGTGGAATAAGGAATGTGAATAAAGCTTTCAGGAGTTGAAGGACCAATTGGTGTCTGCTCCTATTCTCACTTTACCTACAACTGGAATATGTTTTGAAATCTATAATGACGCTTCGTATCGGGGCCTTGGTTGTATCTTGATGCAGCAGATCAAGGTTATTGCCTATGAATTTAGGCAGCTCAAGACTCATGAAGTAAATTACCTTGTCCGCGATCTAGAGTTCGTGGTGGGGGTCTTTGCTCTTAAGATATAGAGATACTATCTTTATGGTGATGGTCAGAAAATCTTCACCCCACCAATAGAGCCCCTAAATACTTGATGAGCTTTAACTGAATATGCTAAGCAGAGAAGGTTGATGGAGTTAAGCTAAAGATTATGATTGCACCTTCGAATATCACCTCGGCTTAAGGCTTAAATGTAGTAGCAAACGCCTTTGCAAGGTGAAAACCATGGCATAATCGGGGACCACCAACTTTGCCTTAACTTCATGATTTTGAGATCCACTAGGGTCCAGCTTCTCAATGGATGAGCAAGGGGTGTTGTTGGCAAACTTTCATCCATGGCTGACGCTGATTGCAAATCAAGGAAGCGTGAATCGACAAGACCTGTGATTGATACAATTAGCCGCGAATGCATAATAGATAACATGGTGATTTTCCCTATCTTTCGATGAAGCTGATGATGCTAGGTACCCTGGCCATATATGTACCAAAACAATGAGAGCCTCTAAGCCGCAGATCATGGAGGAAGCTCATTATTCTGATTATGCTATGCATCCGGGGATCTCCAAGATCTACCGCAATATCAAAGAAAACTACATCTGGAGGAAGATAAAGAAGGAGATAGCCGAGTATGTGGCCGGGTACTTGATTTGTTAGCAAATCAAAGCAGAGCACAAGATGCCACCAAGGTTACTGGTACCCTTGGAGATTCTGGATGTGAAGTGGGATAGGATAGCCATGGATTTTGTGACTAGTTTACCTCGGACAAGTCAAGACAAAGATGCCATCTAGATTATCATAGATAAACTGACCAAGTCTGCCCATTTCCTTCTTATCAAGGTAACTTATTCTCAGGATCGGTTAGCACGGTTGTTCGTGGACCAGATTGTGAAACTACATGGTGTACCCATGTCCATATATATATATTTTGAGTTTCCACGTGTTAAAGTGTCCACTATAGGATGGCTTCCACTAAACCCCCAGATGTTATCCTTGCCCATGATTTTAAATGAGGTTATCTCATGCATGGATGATAGCAACCATTTAGCAATAAGGCCCACTTTTCTTTTACAACTAACATGCAAGCCCCCAATATAATTGTCCATAAGTGATTACTTTTGTATTTGAGCCCTCCTATTCCCATATATTATTACCTCCTCTGGGTCCCCTTCTTACTTTAAGCCTGTGAGGTAGTGTAATTTGCCTTTCAGTACACTCTTGTCCCAATATTTACAAACAAGTATTAGTCAATTAACACCATCAAATTATATCCTTCTTGCATTTAAGGCCCCTATCTTATTCATAATAAATCCAAAGCAAAACTATGGGATATTTTATTAATTAACCAAATAATTAGGAATAATCAGGAAAAATAATTTAATAAAATTCTTAGTTTTTACCTTACTGCTGAAAAAGATAAGACTAATTCTTAAACATTCAAAATCCATAAAGAATTAGATGTGTTTGGCTACGTTCTTGTTAAGCAACCAAGTACGAGGCATTATCACATCGTCTAATGGCAATACATGCAAGCATGCCCTCTCTTTGTATGCCTTTGGTGCCTTAGACTTAACCGCCTTAGCTCTTTTAGATCAAAAGAGAGTTACAAAAAAATAAGGAGAAGAAGCTAGGAGGCTTACATCGAGCCTAAGCAACATCCACTCCTACGTCTTGGTGTTAGTGGACCAGTGGGAGTGGAGGTCAGGACCTGGACTGCGATCGGTTGAGAAAGAGAGCAGAGGTCCTCGACAGCGATCAAGAGAGAAAGAGGGCTGGAGGGGTCCTTGGAGGAGATCAAGAGAGACAGAAAGCTGGTGGGCTCCTCACCAGCGATTAAGAGAGAAAAAGGGCCGGAGTAGTCCTCGGCGGCGATCGAGAGAGAAGGGTTGACTTGTTATCTCACGAGGTAACTTTATCTCAGAATAAGGGTAGAGGTTTTACGATATTCCCACTCACGGCCAAATCGGCTGTGGTGGAAATGCTACAAAAGGGGCCTTTGAAGTAAGTTGACTCACTGGTAAGTGGGTATTTTACATCAATCCAAATACCAAAAGTGCTATTTATAGGTGAGTGGACTTACTTCACAGCCACTTACTACATACTAAATAGGCGACAATATGAAATAAAGAAATGTGGGAAGGAACAAATGGGTTATTTGAAGAAGTTATATAGGGAGAGTGGATGGAAACTAAAAAGTGTATTTATGTAAAAGTAGAGTTGCGATTACTCTATGATGTCAAAGTGTTCTGTATTGGTAGTTTTAATAAAAAAAAATCAGTGATTTATGAGTTAATAAGTTCAAATGCTGACTATTGAAAAGAGAGAGCAACTCCTAGCCTAGAAAGGTATTTTTGTCACTAACTTAATTAGTGGATTTTAGTAGTAAGAGGTTTTTCTAGACACATACTAGAAAGGTATTTTTGTAACTGAATATAAAATTATGCTAAGTAGTTATAAATGTATAAAACAAATCTCTAAGAGCTCACCAAACTCCATAATGGTCTTTCTTGTTCTGAAGTAGTCCCTTTTGCATTTATCTGTAATGTGAGAAGTTATTCTTTAATTGAACACCTTTAACTGATTAAAAAAAACTAGAATACCTCTAACTTATTAGAAAAAGGCATACTTTCAATCACAAGCTGATAATAACTAGAACACTTGTTTTACAATGGTATGACCCCATAATTGGTATGTCTTCGTCATTAGTTATCCTTAATATTTGCCTTATCACCCACCCAGTATCAAAGTTGACTTCTAAAACATCTTATCATATAAGCTGCTATAGAAATATATAATAGAATCTTAGTAGTATATCACTATAACCCAACAACAAAAGGAAAAACTTTATAGATAAAATTGCCAACAAAAACAATATGCACAAAATAAGACCAACAATCAAAATAATTTCTTGAAGCATAGGATCTACATAGTTCATATTGCCAAAATAGAAATACTTATGCTAAAATGGGTACAACTAAATTTTCACCACTACAGCTTATGAATTATAAAAAAATTATTAAAGAAACAAACATTGGCATGGATACACTTGACAATCACAATTTTATAATAATTTACTGGACATAAAAAAGTATAAGGAGAATTAAGACTAATTAAACATACAAAAGATATTGCGCTTGACAAGCATATGATGGGATTGTGAAAAATATAGAATCTTTTTGGCATTTTCTTTTTCGATTGATTTTGAAATTTAAAGTTTGTTGGAACTTATTTATGATTTGATTTGTTGACATTTGAAACTGGGGGCATTATGGATTTAATTTTAATAGGAAAAAAATACATTTTTGGTCCCTAAATTATAGTATATTGTTCATTTTGGTCCTATATTATGAAAGTGTTCATTATGGTCCCTGTATTATTGGTGTTTTGGTAATTACGTTCCCTAGGGCTGATGTGGCAGCCAACTAGCATACGGGCTGAATACATGATTTTTTTTTTAATATGACGTGACCTCTACGTGGCATGTTGACGTGGCTAAATATTTGAACTCTCGAAATATTAATCATTTAATAATGACATGGCATACCACATGAGCATGCCACGTCAGTTATGCTTACGTGGTATGCTGATGTGGCGTGCCATGTGTCAAAAAATAAAAAGAATTATTAAAATTTGTTGAAATATTCTAAAAAAATTCTTAAGAAATCTAAAAAAAAAATCTAATTCATCATGCCATGTCAGTTGACACGTAAGCATTAATTTTTTAATATATTAGAAAATTCGATTTACGTACTACGCCAAAGATGTTAAGTCGACCTACCACGCCTTACTAAAAATATATCTATATTCAAAATTTTATATATTATGTAGGTCGCTTACGCCGACCAGTGGATCGAATTGCCAAAAAATCCAAAAATACAAGGACCATAATGAACATTTTAGAATGCATGGTCCAAAAAAAAATGAACAATAAATTATAATTCAAGGACCAAAATGCATTTTTGCAATTTTAATATATACTAGCAAAACAATCGCATTGTTTAGGATTTATTTTTTTTAATCTTGAGCAATAGGAAAGGTCATTTACTCGTAATTAACTAGTATTAAATAAAACTCACTTATTTCTATATCTCATATAAACCTAAAATTACAACCCACTTGCTGGTTACTTTGATTACATGTTGAGTAAGAAAATACAAAAAACTTTTCTAAAATATAATTTGGTTAATTGTTTTCACACACCTGTACTTTATCTTTTTTGCACTTTGATACCTCGTCTTTCTTTATAACCTATGATACCCTGCATCTTTTGTTAAGTGCCGAAGTGGCATGTTACACAAAAATACAAAATTATGTGGCTTGTTTTGCAAAATC
Organism: Dioscorea zingiberensis; assembly: GCA_026586065.1. NCBI lineage: Eukaryota > Viridiplantae > Streptophyta > Magnoliopsida > Dioscoreales > Dioscoreaceae > Dioscorea > Dioscorea zingiberensis. Next base: position 38,792,094 of record CM048821.1, on the reverse strand, counting down.
TGTTAAGTTCTTAATTTGGAAAATTATTATATTTCTTAACACTTTAGAAATATGGGAGTAGTATGCAAAACATATTTTGGACTTTAACATGCAATTTAAAACCTCATATATTGGGGACTATTATGAAAACTTCGAAAAATTACCTGTTGGAAAGCGATAATTCCCGTTGAACGGAGGTACGTCTCACGAAATGAGCTCGACTAAGTGCTATCCGTTGGAGCTCTCTGTTAAACATGGTTCCAATCAGGAGAAATGAGTTAATCAATCTTTATCTCTTGATCTTTTGGTTTTCTTCTCATCTTCCTTATTAAATAAAAGTTCCTACTTTCTTGTCATGTTTGTTGTTGTGATGTATCAACGCCAACCCTCGACCCCTTCTGTAACGTGCACCTCCAGAGGGAGGAGAAGTATCTCCGTTAAACATCGCCGTGGAAGCCTTGCACGAGGCGGTGAATAGTTTTTCTAGGATAGCATTTCTACGAGCCTCTCTATTAATTTATCTTTGTGAGGCATTTGGTAAGATTTCTATTTCCCGATTATCCACATATGCTTTAAATTCACGCATTCGTATGAATTTAAATCTTATCATGTTAGGTTTTTTTTTATTATATTCCAAATCTGAAAATTAGCATGTTGCTAGATTTAATCTATAAGGTTATTACATATCTTATCTATTTCATATTTAAATATATCATTGCTTATCTTGCTTTGCAAATTATCATGGTGTCAGGTTTTATTTATAATGTCATTATAAATCTTATCTGTTTGATCTCTAAATATTTTATTACTTGTTATGTTCTGAATCTGTAAATGAGCATGTTGTTAGTTTTCATTTATAATGCTATTATATGCTTTATCTATTTGTTTTCTCAACATGTTACTGGTTATAATATTCTGATTTTCAAATATAGCATGTTGTTGGATCTCATTTATCATGATATTATTATTTGTTTAATGCTTCAACAACTCACTACTTATCATATTCTGATTATGCAAAATAGTATAATTTGGGATGTAATTCATGATGCCATTATATGTATTAAATCCCTGATTTTTCAACAATCAATAAAAACTATAGAGTTTGCAATGGCATCTTCTTCATCCCATATGAATAATAATGTATTAGCCCTAAATGATTCAGCGATGAGAACTTTATGAGGTGGCAACACAAAGTTTAGCTTTGGCTCACATCTGTTAATGTTCTCTGGATCATCACTGCATTCCCTCTTCAGGATCCCTTGAAAAAGGATGAAGAGAAAGAGAGGGATCCAGCGAATGTTTCGGGACTGGTGAGGATTCTCGTTGTCCTTTCGGACTAGCTATTTGATGTGTACATGCATTGCACATCCGCAAAGGACTTATGGAAGGCCCTGGAGAAAAAGTATGACATGTCTTATACATGTCAGGAATTGTACTTGGTTGAGAAGTACAATGAGTTTTTGAATGGTCTCTGCGAGTTCTGTCGTCGAGCAAGCTCATGAGCTCCAACTCATAGTTAGCTTAACTTCGGATAGCTTTGGGTGTAACACCCATCTCCTGAGAGGTAATGAGTGCCACACCAGCCAGGTGAGGGGTGAACCCTGGGCTTAAGGTTGTATAACTTGATGAATTTAAACGTAGACAAACACTATCTTATAGATAACCAAACTATCAAAATAACACAACCGAATATATCTTAAGTCATACAAGCATAAGTCTAGAGTAGGAGTCCAACACTCGCATAAAATACCAAATACACAAAATTAAATAACAACAGAACGATCAACGCCGACTATGGGTAGACAGGACCTCACTCCTCTACTCTAAATAAAATCATAGTACCTATCTACTACCTGCAAAATAACTTATGCACAAAAGTAGGATGAGTTACTTGAGCTCAGTGAGGAAAACAGTACGGTCAGATATACTATACCTTTGTATAATACATAAGAGTATTTCTGAAGTAAATTCTTAAAGTGCACAAGATATCAAAATCTAAAGTTACAATGCATTTAAAATAATATGCTAGTCAATGCATTATCTTCAATCTAATATAAGCATGCCAATATACATAGAAATCTTGGTAATATTCACATGCATATTTGTCTTAATCAATTCAATCATCGATACAGTGAATAATTTCTATAATTTCTCTTGGTGGATAAAATCAACACCAATAGCCTCCATGGTTCAACTATACGCTGCTGTGTAGTGGGCAAATCTAGAATCATATTATAATCTCAATAGTATCGATATCACCTACACCCCTACTTCAATTCCTGCGAAACCAGAGTGTACTCAGAAGGAACCCTCACGGTTCGATTATGCGTTGCCGGGGAACCATCCCTACCCTCACAGTTCGACTACGCGCTGCCATGTGGTGGACAATAATATATATGTTTTACTTCTTGAAAATTGGATGTTTTAAAAACATATAGTTTGGACAAAAAAAAAAAAACAGAGTTTTACAAATTTCCCCTTTCCTACCTAGTACCGTACTCTCTGGCTCCATCAAGGAGCCACCACTGGTACAGGCAAGTATGAAAATACGGTGCAGTGATTCGATACTTCTAAATATTTCTCTTGTCTATTTCATATTTCATTTATTCAATTCTTTCCATGGATTTTTCAAAATTCGTTTCCATAACGGAAATCTATCATTAAGCAAAATACGGTTTCCAAAACTTCGGAATTTTCATCAAAATATCTATTTCATGCTTTTCAAGTTAAAACTATATACCGCTAAGAAAAATATCATAAAAATACGGAAATGTACAGTTTCGTTCACTCACCTAATATCTCGACTCCGACTCTCCCGCGGAGTCCACGATGCCTTTACAGTGCCCTACACATGATAATATACTATATATTAATAACTCCCACCATTCGGAGATGATATAGTTACAAAAATGTACTATTCTAACTAAACCTCGAAAAGTAGGCTTTCTACCTTATAACCGACACTAGAAAGCGCCTTGGACACCTAGACTATTTGATTTTATCACTTTAATAAGCTCTATCTGGGTACTCAGAAACTCATTTTGAAGAATTTGAAAAATTACCAATATTTTACATTGACTCGCATTTTCTGCAGCTACAGTAACTAAAAAACTCTTGGAATAACTCAAATTGAAGCTCAAAATCTTTACTATTCCTTCCCAAACTTCAGGTACATTATATTTCCAATATTATATTTTATTTCCGCAAGAATTGGGCTCATTATTACCCCTACATGGCCCATGTTAAAATGAATAAATTGATATTCTGCGGTTGTTACAGTATTTCCTACAGAATTCCTTTACTTGGAGTTCAAGCTCTACAAAGCTTTAATTCTTCAAATTAATGATACATACTTTTCATAACATTCTATTGAACCTGAAATTTAATCTATCAAACTTTTCAAATGTCGTATGTATCTTCCTCTAACTACAATATACCTATGTTGCCAACTAGTCATCATGCTTTGCTAGATGGTAACTTTAACATCCTTTCTAATCTTCCACACATGCACACAGACTTGTAGACGGACACCACCATACATTTCCATTGATACAGAATTTACAGAACATTAACTCCTAATTTAGTGTACTTCTTGTATGATGACTAATTACAGTTGACAATGTCACCATACTTGTATTTCATGTGTGCCTTTACCAAACTAGTCAACCCAATACTAGCGGTGTTCTAAAAGTGCTATAGATTATATCTCGGCTTGCTAACCCTTCCATTTACTCCTTAAAATAAAGCAAAAATTCATAGCCATGTTCTGAAATAGTTCATAATACATAAACTCATGAAGAGCATTAACCATGGTCATAACAAAACTCACCATGAACTATTAACTTCAGACCCCTTACTAGCCATCGGAATATGGGAGATAAATCCAGTAAAATCCAAGGAGTGAAATCATATAAGCCCAATTTATCATCCAAGGGTTCTATCAAGCTCAATAGGTTTCATACTTGCTAGTCCTTAGTATACCATGAAGCGAGTAAGAGTTCAACCTTCTAAATTGAAAACCATGAAATGCAGTGCTATAGTAAATACGAAATGGAAGATGCTTAATTAGAGCCCTATAATCTAAGGTTCGTTCCAAATCTTTCATTTCACCAATTCATACCTATTTTCCTCCATTTATAGCTTCATTTCCTCCACTAACTGCCCATAACCTCACCAACATACATTCAATTTATACTCAAACACTAGAATGCATGTCATGTGTAATTTCACTAACTTAATTGCTTCCATAATTGAATTTTTTACTTGTTTGTTTATGCCCTAACAGCTCGCATCCCCGACGTTGAATCACCTCTCCATTGATCTTCTTCTCAAACCCTATGTCATGTAGATAGATACATTCATAATGATGAAAATCATATCCATAACAAAGAGGATTTAGCTTTTAATCCATCACCCATCAATCCTTTACCTTGATTAGATTTAAAACCTTAATACCCGTCGAAATTCTCTCCAAGGTTCCTAAGTTGACACTTCCCTATCCATCGGCTCCATGGAAAAAATGAGAAAAGTCTCATTCTCGCTCTCTTCACTCATGTGTATGTGTGTGTGTGTGTCTATATATATATATATATATATATATATATATATATATACATATCACTTCTAGGGCATATGGGTCATTTCCCAATTTCCTTCTCATTCACTCATGCTAATCACCCAATTAACTTGTTTAATCCCCAACTTCATTACATTAATTCTTCAAGCCTCAATAATCATTTATTTAGTTGCTAATAAACCCAAATTTATTATTCAACATTAAACAATAATTACAAGGAAAACTCAAAGCGTTACATTGGGTATACCATTTAGGAAAGATTCCATGTCGGTGCTATCATTGCCAGCTCCCTCCCTCGTGGAGGGATTTTGCGACCACTCTGAAACATCGTAGGGACATCATATTTATTGAGGACTTGATAGCCTCCCTTGATGTTCAGGAGAAGGCAAGGGCAAAATATAGTCGATTACAAACACAAGATTACCACTCCAAGGCCAACTTGGATGAGGCAAAACAGAAGGGTAATCAGAAAGCCAAGACAAAGATCAAATTTCAGAATAAAAACAAAGGGCCCAAGCAAAGCAAAAATTTTAAGAAGAAGAAAGACATTGCATGCTCTGTGTGCTGCAAAAAGAGCCATTGGGATAGAACTTGCTCTCACAGAAAGGACAAGCCTTAGAAAGAGGCTAATGTGACTATTTGCGACGCTAATGCTTCAGGGTATGTAAATACTCCTGTTGTTTTCTTGGCATGTCAATCTACTGATCGGTGGGTTGACACAAGAGCTAATGTTCATATTTGTTCTGAAATGTCCCTCTTTTTCTCTTATCAAGATACACCAAGTTCCACAGTCCTAATAGGGAATAGAACGGTTGCATCAGTACGAGGGACAGGTTTAGAAAACTGAAGCTTACTTCAGGAAAGACTCTTACCTTGAAGAATTTTTTGTATATGCCAGAAATAAAGTGCAACTTGATAAGTGGGTCACTTCTGTGCAAAGAAGGCTTTAGACTTATGTTTGAGTCCAATAAAGTTGTATTAACTAATTTGAAAACTTTTTTGGTAAAGGTTATGAGTATGGAGGCTTGTTCAACCTTTCTATTATTGAAATTTGTAATAACTTATATGCTCTTCTTACAATATTGATAATAACTCTATCATTTGGCATTCTCATTTGTGTCGTGTTAATTATGATTGCATCATACGACTTGGGAAAGTTAGATTGATCCCTGATATGGTTAACGGTTCTAGGTGTGAAGTGTGTGTGCAAACAAAGCAACTACGCAAACCCTTTAAGAGTATTGAGGGGAGAAGTACTGTACCATTAGAACTCATCAATTCTGGTTTGTGTGAAATGAATGGAGTGTTAACCAAGGGAGACAAGAGATATTTTATAACTTTTATTGATAATGCCATATGATATAGCAATGTATACTTGTTGAAAACTAAAGATGAAGCACTAAACTACTTTAAAATCTATAAGGCAGAGGTTGAGAACCAACTAGAAACAAAAATCAAACGGCTAAGGTTTGATCTTGGTGGAGAGTATACCTCCCGGGAATTCATCCAATTCCGTGAGACTCATGGAATAGTCCATGAGACGACGGCTCCCTACTCACCTCAATCAAATTAGGTGGCCGAAAGGAAAACCTGAATTTTAACAGGCTTGGTCAATGCCATGCTGAGTAGTTCAGGTTTACCTGAGGAATGGTGGGGGAAAGCCCTTCTTACACAATGCTTCATCCTAAATAGGGTTCCCGCTAAACATAGTAAGGTTACCCTGTCTGAAGGATGGAAGGGAAGATGACCCAATCTCTCATTTCTGTGCACGTGGGGATGTTTGGCTAAGGTTAATATACCAGAACAATAAAAGAGAAAATGGGGACCTAAATATGTTAATTGTGTCTTTCTGGGATATGCACATAATAACATGGCCTATAGGTTCTTAGTAGTTGGTTTCGAGATTGGAGAAATTGTTGTTAATTCAGTGATATAGTCTCGGGATGCTTCATTCTTTCAGACGGTCTTTCCTATGAAAGACAACACTGCAATTCCTCGTGATGAGTCACCACCTCCTTTATTTGTTTCTGTAAAGGATACTCCTGAGAGCTCTGTGCTTAAAAGGAGTAAGAGATAGAGGACTACAAAATCCTTTTGTGACGATTTTGTAATATACCTAGTGGATAAGATGCCTAGGAACCTTCTATAGGCATATGCATCACCAGATGTAGAGTACTGGAAGAAAGCAATCCGTAGCGAGATGGATTCTATCATTGCCAACCGTACATGGGAGGTCAATGATCTTCCTGCTGGGTGTAAGCCAGTAGATTGTAAGTGGATCTTCAAAAAGAAGTTAAGGCCTGATGGAACTATTAACAAGTTCAAGGTCGACTTGTGGCTAAGGGGTTCACTCAGAAAGAAGGTGATGACTATTTTGACACCTATTCTCCTATAGCCAAGACCACTATGATTTGAGTACCTATTGCACTGGCTGCTTCATACGGTCTCCTTATCGATCAAATGGATGTGAAAATAGATTTTCTTAATGAAAAGTTGGAGGAGGAGATCTTTATGGAGCAATCTGAGGGATTTGTAATTCCCGAACATGAGAAGAAGGTATATGGATTACTAAAGTCCTTATATGGTCTGAAACAATCTTGACTTTCTTTGGCATCTAGAGAGCAAACCTGTATCCACACCCTATAATCATGTTCTAAGGTTGTGTAAGAACACTGGAGTTGTAAAGGATCAACTGAGATACAGTGAGATCATAAGGATCTTTAATATATCTAGCTGGTGCAAAGAGGCACGATATCTCCTATGTTGTTAGCAGGCTTAGTCGTTATACATCTAACCCTGGAGATGATTACTGGCGGGCACTTGAGCGTGTACTTAGATACCTCAAGGTGACTATGATACATGGGTTACACTATACCGGCTAACCTGCGGTTCTTGAAGGGTATAGTGATTCCAATTGGATCTCGGATTCAGATGAGATCAGAACTACTAGTGGAAATGTGCTCACTTTGGCAGGAGGAGCAGTTGCATGGCGCCTATAAAATGTAGAGACTATCTTAACATGCTCCACTATGTAGGTGAACTTACCGCACTCAAGATAGTCAGCTTGTGAGGTGAAGTAGTTGCAAGAGCACTTGATGGATTTAATTGTGCTGGAAAAACTAATTCCAGCTGTTCTCGTGTATTGTGATAACCAAGCTGTGATAGGAAAGGTTAACAGTAGTAAGGAGAATATAAAATCCTCAAGGCATGTGAAAAGAAGGTTAAAGACTACCAGGAATGTTCGTGGATATGAAGGGATCACTGCGGAGTATATCCAAGCTGAGAAGAACCTAGAAGATCCCTTCACTAAAGGGTTATTGAGTCGGGCAATCGGTGAAGCATCAAGAGATATGGGTTTGAGACCCATTGATTAGTTGCCAATAGTGGTAACCCTTCCTATCTAAGGGGAGATCCCACAATGTAGGTGATGTGTAATATCCTCAAGTGTACGAGTCGAATCAAGTAGTAAGCGGACTAAGAAGTCGGGTTATCGATCTTCAAGGAGAAGGAAGTACTAGTACCCACTAATTGTCTATTATCTAGTCGATCAAAGATGGGTGATTAAACTAATAATAAAACCTAGAAATTAACAATGTAAATTGTGGAAGCAAATTACACTTAGAGATAATTGATGAGTGTTAAATTGAATATATTTTCATATCATTTTCCTATATGTTTTGCATGCCATTTTGATGAATTATAGCCCTCCGGTACTTAAAAAGCTTCATATTTGTTAAACAAGACATATAGAAGCCACTCCTGAAGAAAGGAAGCATTTTGAGTTAAAAAAGAGGTTGAACCAGCGCTATTTTGAAGCAAATAGGAAGGCATAGAGGGTGCATACGGCCGTATGCTACTGACAAAAGTGAACGGCCTACACATCGACCCTCCCTGGATGGTATACACCCTATATGATATCATATGGGGTGTTTTATGACCGTATACTAACCAATATACTCTAACACATCAGATCAGTATACCTGACCGTTATATACCACCATATCTTTGGGCATTGAGCTTCATACGGGCTAGTATACGGTCGTATATGAGCCCGTATACCCTAACCCTCTTTTTGTATTGCGGACCCAAGCAGGGGAATAAGTGTCATTATCACTCCTAAAACCCTAAGTTGAGGTATAAATAGGAGGTTTTAGGGTTTAGGAGGGAGAGGTTGGCTTTAGAGAGAGTTATTTGTTGAGATTAAGGATTGGGCTCTTCTCCCCCAACCTTGGAGAGAGAGAGAAGGTAGGAGATAGAGAAGGGGATCAATCTTATAGAGCTGTCGACGGTATTCTCTATCATGTCTATTTTAGATTGTATTCTTGTTGATTTGGATTGGAGTTCTACATTAATGGGGAACGAATCTTATAGATACTTGGGTATGAAAAACCTTTGGATATTGCATTAATGACATATTGATTTCTAAGTTTTGAATGATTAGATGCATGCTTGAATCTCTATTGGATGTTTTGTATTGATTGTAATCTCTCTACATTGCGGGATGCTCAGAGAGATTACTTGGGTGCGATACAAGGGCTAGAGCTAACGCCTTCTTGTATTAGGAACATACTCCATTAGAGAGAGGAGTTATGAGTAATGTCAAGGATCTGTGTACTAGAAGGAGAGTGACTCTTTAATACTATTCAATCTCACAATTCTTCCAAGATACATGTTCCCTTAAGCTTAAGACAATCCTAGGAAATTAGTTATCCAATCGCCTCGGAAGAGGGATTGGATATAATTTAGGAACCCTTCTCACAAGCATCTCCAATTGTCTTCATAGATTTCTTTATGTATCCTTAGATTTAAATCCAAAGGGGACTCATGCTCAAGTACCTCCTTCTTATGCTATAGTTTTCTATCAATTAATTCTCGATTTCCAACGTTCATCTCCAATCTTTTAATTCTTTATATTTAGATTCAAAAACCACCAACTCTTTGAAAATACTAGATAATAGAAGTTTAGTTTATACTAGTAATCTATTCCCTGTTGGTTCGACACTCTACTCTTATAGTTCACTCTACTAATTGATCACGACCCGTGCACTTGTGGAAATCATCATCAAGTTTTTGGCGGCGTAGCCGGGGATTAGAATTGCTAGTTAGGCTAGAATTTTAATATTTTAGTCATTATTTTCATGTTTTGTTTTGTTTTCTTTCATTTGATTTCTTTGATACTCACTTTTTTCATTATCTCTACTTGCGAGGAATCATAGCATGATCTGTCAAAACTCCAAGGGTCTACTTGAAGTTGATAGTGAGATTGAAAGAGCTCTTTACAGAAGGTTGAGAGATATAGAGGCGCCACCTCCAGGCCCCTCTTCAGAGTCAGAAAACTTAGTTATAGTTGAATTTTGCACTGAAATTGAAGAAGTGCCCATCATGGCAGAAAGAAGGCGTACATTGGCTGCGTATGAGAGATCTCAATACACCAGGGAAGAATTCAACATGCACCCCCCAAATTTCAACATCAACATGTTTGAGATCAAGAACACCATGCTGAATATGCTCCAAAATTCGGCTGAATTTGATGGAAGACCGGATGAAAACCCTCATGCCCACATGGAAAAGTTTCTTTAGATTTGCAACGTATCCAAACAGAACGGGGTCTCCGCTGAAGCTATTAGATTGCGACTCTTCCAATGGAGTTTGAGAGAGGGAGCTTTAGTTGGCTCACTTTACTTCCCCCCAGGTCCATTCACACATGGACTGACATTCTTGAAAAATTCCTTGGCTGCTACTTCCCACCAAGTAAGGCCGCAAAGCTTCGATCCGAGATCAATTCTTTCAAGCAAAATGGGGATAAAACATTTTTTGAAGCTTATAAAAGGTTTAGAAAGCTACTTCGTCGTTGTCTACAACATAGCCTCGACCTTTTCAACAAGGTTTGCACCTTTTATAATGGGTTGGATAACGTCAATAGGCAGCTTGTCGATTGTGCCACAGGAGGGTCGTTGAGTAACAAGTATCCCGAAGATGCCGAAATGATATTTGAAGACATGGCAAGAAATAAAGCCCATTGGTCCACGAGGGATAAACAAGCCAAACTTGTCGGATCAATGGAGGACCCCCTTCCATAGACACAGCTCTTGGTGAGAAGTTAGATACATTGACCAAGAAAATTGACCTCCTCACATTCAGAAACCAAGCTCAGCCTGGCAGCAGTTCGACCCTTGTTTTAATGTGGTGGCAGCAGCAGCCTCCTCACATCAAGATGCCCAATTGCAAGCACCGAAAAGACCCCTATGAAGAAACCACAATACATGAGAAATGCACCAAGAATGTCGGACGGTCAATATCGGCCGCACCTCCCAAAATGGAACAACCCACTCGTATCATATGGAAACCCTCAAGCGGGGCAATATTCCCCGGGATTTCAACCAACTCTGAGACCTCCGTAAGAGAGAAAGCCCAACCAGGAAGATCAAGTAGCAAAATTGATGCAGGACACTAGCATGGCAATCAGAAATTTGCAAGCTTCATTCCAAGGTTTAGAGAATCAAATGGGACAAATAGCCAAGAACATAGTGGAGAGACAACAAGGTAGCCTCCCGGGGAATACCGAAGAGAACCCCCGGGAACAGTGCAAAGCTATTACTCTAAGAAGTGGCAAAGAAGTGGAGTTACCCATTGCAACACCTTCGGTCGAGAGCACCGTGGAGGTTGAAGAAGTAGAACCAATGGTGAATTCTGATGAGCAACAAAAAGAGAAGGAAAAAGTGGTAGAGCGCCCAATCTGCATCGCATATCAACCTCAAATCCCATATCCGCAAGACTCGTGAAGGATAAAGAAGATGCTCAATTTGCCAAATTTATGAGCATGATGAAGCAACTACATATTAATCCACCGTTGGTAGAAGTTCTATCCCAAATGCCTAAATAAGCCAAATTCATAAAGAAACTCTTATCCAGCAAGAAGAAATTAGAGGATATAGCTACCGTCACCTTGAATGCCCTATGTTCTGCGGTGTTGCAACAAAGATGCCAAGAAAACTAAAGGATCCGGGGTGTTTTGTAGTCCCTTGTATACTAGGCAAAGGAATTACAAAGAAGACATTGGCCGATTCATGGGCCAGCATTAATGTAATGCCTTTCAAACTATACATGCAGTTAGGCCTTGCCGACCCAAATCCCACAGGGATGACACTTCAGCTCGTCGATAGATCCATGAGACACCCCAAGGTGCTAGCCGAAGATGTGCTCATCCAAATTAATCAGTTTGTCTTCCCGGCCGATTTTGTACTTCTCGATGTGGATGAAAATGTTGATGTACCAATTATACTCGGCCGTCCTTTCTTGGCCACAGCTCAAGCCTTAGAAGACAACGCTCACGGAAGATTGGCACTTCGAGTGGGGGAGCAAGAAGTAGTGTTCAAGCTCCCTGAAGCCATGCGACACACCATGGATCATGATGACACATCCTATAGTGCCGATGATGTTGATAAAATAACTGCCGAGTGCATAGAAGACCTACTGCAAACCTACCCAATGTGCCAATTTGTGGAAGAACTGAATGAGGGTCTGAAAGAGCTTCTAAATATCTCTACAACATCAAGGTTTTCCCTGAAGGCAAAGCAAAGGACAAAGTGGAAGGAGCAAACACTCATCGCTTGTAGATATTCTTGGAGAAAGGTGAAGAAAAAGGGGGTAACCGCTAATCCTTCAGCTAAATCACCATATGAGGATAACGCAGGTATAAAAGCAAAAACTTGTTCAATTTATACCAACTTGGGCAGGATTTTGTTTGGTAAGTGCTTTACTGGAAGAGCTGATGCATGCTTTCATATGTATGAGCCCCCATAAGTTAACTCGAGGTACATCAAGCTCGTGACGTAAACAAGCACTTCTTGGGAAACAAGCCAAGTCTTGGAAAGTCTTGCTTTGTTTCGAATCTTGTTTTATGTTAGTTAGAGTTGTTTGGAATAACATGATGATATATCTCAGTCTCCGCATTTGCATCATTAGACTCATCATGCTAGCGGTACTTTCATGAGCACCATATTGCTAATTTCTGTTAAGTTGTGTCGTAAGAACCCAGAATGACCCAAAGTTGGCTTCACAAGCCAACCCAGGTCTTATACGGATGGGTATACGGCTGTATACAAGCCATATAGACTCCCCTAAAGACCATATGAGTGTTTATACGACCATATACTAGCCCGTATAGAGGGGTGCATGGGCTTAAATTGCCAGGTCCATACGGGCATGTATATGGCCGTATACTGGCCCGTATACAACCGAAGTGCCACCATACGGGGGTTTATACGACCATATACTAGGCCGTATACTCCCCCACATTCATATTGAGCGAAATCCAGGGACATACGGCCTACCTTACGGCCGTACAAAGACCTGTATGCTTTTAACTGCACACCTGTATCTTCTCCATCTTTCCAATATACTAATATACTCTTGAGTATTCTTTTTGCAATTATATTGGTGAATGCTAGCCTTCAAAAGAACAAACACTCCATGGCCAGAACAACCTGCGCGTGAGGATACCATTACTACTCCCCTATCAACACTTTCGGGTTGCCTCACCATCAACACCACCTCGAATGGAAGGCCCACGCCCATGCATTGAAGACGATGAAGGGGATGATGAAATTATTATACTCACTTGTGCATTCACCATCATGGCAATTGTTAGCGCAGTTATGGCACCAAAGACCAAAGATCCATGAGCAACCACACAAGGACTAATGAGAAAAGTTATTTATACTTTTGTTTATTCTGTTATATTTTCAGACTTTTATATTTTGTGTACTTATAGGAAGGGTTTTCCCTGCTAGTCTCATCCTGTACTTCTCCTTTCTGTAGTTTTTAATCTCTTGATTTGTCTTGGAGCTATGATAATCTCTCTTCCTTTGCAGATTTACGCACAAACAAGAGACACTCCGGTAAAATTCCACACGATCAAATCCTCAACCATTACGGTGGTCATCATCTCACCGGGGAAGTCTCAGTTTACCTTTCTCCATGCTTTTTTCCCTTTTCTGTATTTTACTTGAGCTTGATTGCGTACATTGAGGACAATGCGCCATTATAAGTGTGGAGATGGGTAGCTACCTATCCACTTACAGGGTTATTGCAAATTTTTAAGTGTGGAGATAGGTAGCTAATAGACTTTTGGAATTCATTGTAAATCTTTCTATATATGAGCAATTTTGGCATGCACCAATGATGGCATTGTTAGAGAATATATTGATTCAGTCTATTCTTAGTGCACTATCTTATCACCAAAATTTTTTCGAACATGCTATTGACATCTAGAGACAAGCCTTGTGGAATTCAAACTCTCTAGTGACAATAGGTAACCCATTGCCATGTTTTATTGACCTTAATTGATAAGCATTACTCTCAATAGCTCCATGAATGTCCATGGTACAATTTGAGCCTCTAACCCTTCATAACTTAACGTAGTGGACAAGTAAGAGAAGAATAAAATAGCATGTATATAGTAGTTGAGTTGCTACAATAATAAAGACAATGTTCCACTACTTGTTGTGATGAAGTAGTTTGGGGTCCTGAGCACTAATCAGGGTATTCCTTAATTCGAAAATCACTTCTAAGTATGAACACATCTAGGTAGAACTGTAACCCTTCTAGTACTCGGGTGCTCTGGTCCCTAAACAGCATGTGCATCCTAAATAAAAAAGGGCCTATACTCTACAATGACCTTTAGCATGGGAATGTCGGATCCATTAGGGATGCCTTAACAAAAAAAAAGGGGGGGAGGGGTGGAGGGGGGGTTGTGTGCACAAAACTTGAAGTTTCTCAAACTTGTCCACTATTTACTCAATAGAGGGTTAGTTGTCTTGAAGTTTAGGGCCTCAAGAATCTTCTTGAGTCCATTGAGGGGATGCTTATCTTGCTAGGACTTTTGAACATGGTATGTGGAGTGAAGATGGTCATTTAGAGCTGTGAGAAACCGAAACACAAGATGAAATCTAGGTCTTGGTATGGAAATAGGAGAATGCATCTTTGGATAGTGTGCTTGGAATAGGGTAGAACCAATTATTTTCGAGCTGGAGGGTTAACACTCATCAATTCCTTTTTTTTAATTGTTTTATTTGCTTGAGGACAAGCAAACGCTAAAGTGTGGAGATATTTGATGAGTGTTCAATTGAGCATATTTTCATATCCTTTTCCTATATGTTTTGCATTCCATTTTGATGAATTATAGCCCTCCGATACTTAAAAAGCTTTATATTTGTTAAAAAACAGGCATATAGAAGCCACTCCGGGAGAAAAGAAGAATTTTGAGTTGAAAAAGAGACCGAACCAACGCTATTTTGGAGCAAACGGGGAGGCATACGGGGTGCATACGGCTATATGCTGCTGGCAAAAGTGAACGACCTACACATCGACCCTCCCTGGATGGTATACACCCCGTATGATTTCATAAGGGGTGTTATATGGCTGTATACTAGCCAGTATACTTGAACCTGCACTGTATACTACCTGTTATACGGCCATATACTGGGCACTGAGTTTCATACGGGATAGTATACGGCCGTATACAAGCCCGTATGTCGTAAACCTCTCTTTTTATTGCGGACCCAAGCAGGGGAATAAGTGTCATTGTCAAACCTAAAACCCTAAGTTGAGGTATAAATAGGAGGCTTTAGAGTTTAGGAGGGAGAGGTTGGCTTTAGAGAGAGTTATTCATTAAGATTAAGGATTGGGGGTCTTCTCCCACAACCTTGGAGAGAGAGAGAAGGAAGGAGATAGACAGGGGATCAATCTTATAGAGCTGCCGACGGTATTCTCTATCATGTCTATTTTAGATTGTATTCTTGTTGATTTGGATTGGAGTTCTATATTAATGGGGAACTAATCTAACAGATACTTGTGTATTAATGACATATTGATTTCTATGTTTTGATTGATTGGATGTATGCTTGAATGTCTATTGGATGCTTTGTATGGGTTGTAATCTCTCTACGTTGCGTGATGGCTGGAGAGATTACTTGGGTGCAATACAAGGGCTAGGGGTAGCGCCTTCTTGTATTAGGAACATACTCCATAAAAGAGGGTTGTGAGTACGTTGAAGGATTCTGGTACTAGAAGGAGAGTGACTCTTTAATACGATTCAATCCAACAATTCTTCCAAGACATAGGTTTCCTTAAGATTAAGACAATCCTAGGAGATTAGTTATCCAATCGCGTCGGAAGAGGGATTGGATATAATTAAGGAACCCTTCGCACAAGCATCTCCAATAGTCTTCATAGATTTATTTATGTATCCTTAGATTTAAATCCAAAGGGGACTCATGCTCAAGTATCTCATTCTCATGCTATAGTTTTATATCAATTAACTCTTGATTTCCAAAGTTCATCTCCAATCTTTTAATTCTTTATATTTAATTCAAAAACAACCAACTCTTTGACAAGACAAGATAATAGAAGTTTAGTTAACACTAGGAATCTATTCTCTGTGGGTTCGACACTCTACTCTCATAGTTCACTTTACTACTTGATCACGACCAGTGCACTTGCGAAAATCATCATCAATTTTTTGGCGCTGGGTCTGGGGATTAGAATTGCTAGTTAGGCTAGAATTTTATTATTTTAGTCATTTATTTTCTTGTTTTATTTCCTTTTCTTTCTTTTGATTTCTTTGATACTTACTTTTCTCATTATCTCTACTTGCGAGGAATCATTGTCTGACCTGTCAAAACTCTAAGGGTCTACTTGAAGATGATAGTGAGATTGAAAGAGCTCTTCACAGAAGGTTGTGAGAGATAAAGGCGCCACCTCTAGGCCCCTCTTCAGAGTCAGAAAACTTAGTTATAGTTGAATTTGGCACTTCAATTGAAAAAGTGCCAATCATGGCAGAAAGAAGGCGTACATTGGCTAAGTATGAGAGATCTCAATACTGCATGGAAGAATTCAACATCCACCCCCAAAATTTCAACATCAACACTTTTGAGATCAAGATCACCATGATGAATATGCTCCAAAATTCAGCTCAATTTGATGGAAGACTGGATGAAGACCCTCATGCCCACATGGCAAAGTTTCTTTAAATTTGCAACATATCCAAACCGAACGGGGTCTCTGATGAAGCCATTAGATTGCAACTCTTCCCATGGAGTTTGAGAGGGGGAGCTTATAGTTGGCTTACTTTACTTCCCCCTGGGTCCATTCACACATGGAATGACATTCTTGAAAAATTCCTTGGCCGCTACTTCCCACCAAGCAAGGCCCAAAACTCCGATCCGAGATCAATTCTTTCAAGCAAAATGGGCCTGAAACATTTTCTGAAGCTATATGAAAGGTTTAGAAAGCTACTTCGTCGTTGTCCACAACAAAGTCTCGTCCTTTTAGACAAGGTTCGCACCATTTATAATTGGTTGGATAACGTCAATAGGCAACTTGTCGATTGTGTCGCAGGAGGGTCGTTAAGTAACAAGTATCCCGAAGAAGCCGAAATGATATTTGAAGACATGGCATTGTTTTGGCCTGAATTCTCCTTGAAAAGTTTCCTTTCTTCTGGAGTCTCCATATTTTAACCTGTTTACAAAAACAAACCCATTTTAAGTACCGGTAGGCTAAAATTCCTCCAAAACTCATGATAAACATGCATGAATATGGTATAAAATAATACTCAAATGAACACTTATCACATATCTCCACACTTAGAGGTTTTCTTGCACTCAAGCAAAGAAAAGAAATCAACAAAAGAAGATAAGTGTTCGACCTTGGGTCATAAAAAATTTATGCATGGATTCCATTCCAATTTCACCATCACAATATGTTCTCCTATTTCCACACTAGGGCTTAGATTGATCCCGTGATATTTTGATATAGCTCTAGACAAAGCTTGTTCACTCCACATGCCATGTTCTAAAGTCTTAGAAAGACAAGCGTGCTCTCAATGGACTCTAGAAAGTCCTTCAGGCTCTGAGATCAAAAGAATTAACCCCTAATAGTTGAGTGGTGGACAAGTTCGCAGGAAGCTGGGTCTTTTTTTTTATTCGGGTAGGGCATTTCTATTGGATCCGACTTTCCTGTGCTAAAGATCATTGTAGAGTGCAATTCCTCCCTTTTGCAAAAGATCCATGCAGATTAGGCACCCGAACCCTTAGCTACTTAGGTAGTTACAACTCTACCTATAGGTATTCATGCTAAGTAGTGATTTTTCGACTTGAAGAACACTCTGATTAGGAGCCAAAACTCCAAACTAGTTCATCACAACGAGCAGCGTAACACTGTCTTCATTAATCGATAACTATTGTGCAAAACTATTTTATTTCCATTGTACTTGTCCACTATGCATATAACGAGGGATTTAATAAGTTTGAACTAATGCCACGAAATTTCTTGGAGCCATTGAAAGCAAAGCTTAGCTATTAACGTCAAAAGAACATGGCAATGGGTTATCTATTGTCCTCAATAATTATGATTGTCACAAAGATGGTATCTAAATGCCCATGGTGTTTCAAAGAAAAAATTTCATAATCTTAGCATATGATGGTACATTAGGAATAAAATCCTGTCAAAGTAGTCTCTCAACAAGGCCATTATCGGGGCATACCATACATGCTAAAATTTTTTTTGCAATGAAGGTCATTAATAGCTACCTATCTCCACACTTAAAAATTTGCAATAACCCAAAAAAGAGGAGATAGGTAGCCACGCATTTCTGCACCTAAAAATTTACATTGTCCTTAATGTATGAAAGAAATTAAAACATGTAATTAGTGGAGAAAGGTGAACTAAAACTCCCCTGAATATTCAATTGAATCGAGTTGTTTATATGAATTGATAGGTCGTTGAACATCGGGGAGTATTGACCCATGTTCCAAATCTACGAAAGAGAAAAATCATCATAACTCCACAAAAGATAGGAAAATAGTAGGATCCACATAATGAAAATGAAAGATAGGGTAGCAGGGCTATACCTTTGCTAAAAAGAAAGTACAACGATGCACGAAAATAAGAAGTCCAAATGACAAAATCACTCAAACATATCACATGAAAACAAATAATAATGAAAGTTCATGTCTCATTTGTCCAATGGGGGCTCATCGTCTACTTATGCTGGTGGTGGAGGAGGTGTGAACGCTGCATGTCCACGGATAAACAGTGAGAGCTCAGTGAACTAATCCCTCAGCTGACGCTGCTCTGCAAGAATGGTGTCCTGGACAGCGTGTATCTCTAATATCTGCTCCTTCATCCTCGTAGCGTGGCTACTAGATGTGGAGGGGAGTCTGATGGTAGGCTCTAGTAGATCAGAGTCCTCGGAGTCGGATGCGTACTCATCGAAACTATCAGGTAACTGGCCGACGAGTGTGTAGCCGCCGCCAACACGCCTGATAAGCCTCATCTGAGCGAGGATGGTCATATCCAGCGGGGCGACAAGCTGAAGACGCGGCTCCCCCTCCAGTATGTCCTTAAGACCCATCCAATGATGAGTTGTGTAATGTATGGTCCGGCATGGATATCCGTGAGCCTGGTGCTCTGTCCCTGATGCGCCAAATAGTCCGCGAGCACATATCCTAAATGAATTGGTACTCGCTCTATAATGATGTAAAGAAAAAGGCTATTAGTGAAGTAACGACCCCGTGATTGTCACTACTACCCGCGATCGTGTAACTAAGAAGTGCATGGATGTATCGGTGCACGAGATCCATCATCAAGGACGCCTTGTTGCTATCGTGGCGCCCGGTAAGCAGTATCCAGGACTCTCGGAGGAGATAGTGCTCTTAGGGAAAGCTGTAAGGAGCTCGTACTCGTGCTCGTAGGTCTACTCGCGTTCATACAACCCCATATAAAGTGCAAACTGGGTGTAACTCATAGTCCGTTTCTCCCCCACAAGGCTCTTGTCTGCCTCAAAGGAGCTAAGCACCTCCAATGTTGCATTTCTGACCACCTCGTAGTTCAAGGAGAAAATGCGGTCCCATCCTCCGAAAGAGATCATCTCCCTGACTTGATCAGCAATGCCAAGTTGGGTGAGGACCCCCCAATCAATGACACGTGTGCGGCCGAACCATCGGGAGGTGAGTCGAACGTATCGGCGATGGAATTCCTCATCTGTGAATTGGGGTACGTTGGATAAGGAACCCGCTCCCGTGTCGCGCTTCTTTGCTGCAACGGCCTTTTTTGGCATGTCTGCAAAACAATTGAGAGGGATGTCACTGCAAGTGAAACCATCAAGATTGCATAAAAAAAATTTCGCGAAACAACCCGAAACTACCCTATACAGGGTTGTATACGGTCTGTCTGGGGTTCATATGGAGCCGCCAGGGAACCATATGGTATGGGAGTCCGTATACGCCTGGCAGCAGGGTTGACGGTGGCCATGGCGTTTCTTGCCCTCAAGTTTAAATACTACACATCCATTTCACCCCTAAAACTTCATACATGCCTTGAATCAAGATATTATGATGAAAATCAAACAAAATTTTAAGAATTTTGGTCACAATCTCTTTCAACATACGATCCATACAATCCCTAGAGTTCTAAAGATAGAAAAGATGAATGTAATTGGTGAATCGAGCCATGTGAGCGTACCTAAGGAAGATGGAGGCTCTAATACAAAAGAAAAGGTCGCGCAGGAGTAGAAGGTAAGGTAGGGTCGTGATGGGGTCGGCTAGGGTTTAAAAGTGGGTGAGGTGGCGCTACTTATGGCGCCCTAAATTCACGACCTCGGCCGACCCCATACGGACTCCTATACGGGGCCGTATGATACTCCGTATATCTTTCTAGTCGGGTTATACAGACTAATGTCAATCTATATAAGACCTCGTATGAATCAAGATTGGGGCCTATACAGCCCCTCTAGGGATTCTTTCATGTCCCCCCTTCATGACCTAATAAGAGTTATCATTCTAGGGATAATGAAAGCATCCAGCACAAAACAATATAAGGACGGACATGAGACTCGTCATTCATTTATTTCAAACACACAAACTAATTAATCAAAGAGAATTGTACAAAGAAACAAAGGAAAAGTTTTAGAGCTTGAGTTACCTCCCAAGAAGCGCTTGTTTAACGTCACTAGCTTGACGTACGTTCAGCTTACCTCATGGAGGTTCAAATACCTTGAAGCTTCTATCGGCCTTCCCATTAAAGTATGCTTCATGGTATAGTTTGAGCCGATGACCATTCACCTTAAATGTACCCCTATCAGGATTGGTAATAGTAACACATGATCCCCCTTCGTGAATTGCTTGTGACGTCTCAATGTTTGATCATGTTGCTTCTTTATTTGTTCCTTATACAACCTTGAGTTCTCATATGCCGATAAACGCCATTTTTCAAACTCATCCAACAGAAATCTTCTTTCTTTACCGGCAAGAGTTGTGTAAAAATTGAGAAACTTGGTGGCCCAGTAAGCTTTAAGTTCGAGTTCGACCAGTAGGTAGCACGATTTCTCATAAACAAGTCTATAGGGGGTATCCCCTATTGGTGCTTCATAGGCTGTGCGATAGGCCCAAAGTGCATCATCCAATTTATCTCCCCAATCCTTCCTACTATGCGAAACAGTCCTTCAAGGATTTTCTTTAATTCGTGGTTTGATACTTCCACTTGGCCGCTTGTTTGAGGGTGATAACATGTAGTTGTACGATGCACAATGCTATATCTTTTGAGGATTTTAGCAAACTGAGCATTGCAAAAATGTGTTCCCCGATCACTAATTATAGCTTTAGGTGTCCCGAACCGAGAGAATAATTTCTTGAGGAATTTAACTACTCTCCTGGCATCATTAGTGGGTAAGGCTTGTGCCTCGACCCACTTGGAGATATAATCGACCGCCACTAAGACGAATCTGTTACAACAAGAGTTTGGGAATGGCCCCATGAAATCTATTCCCCAAACATCAAACACCTCGCATACTTTCATCGAATTCAGAGGCAGCTCATCACGTTGTGATATGTTCCCGGATCGTTGACATATGTCACAAGATTGAGTATATTTCTAATAGTCTTGAAAAAGTGTTGGCCAATAGAAACAGGAATAGAGGACCTTCCGGGCTGATTTATTTGTGCTGTAATGTCCTCCTATGGGTCCTATGTGACAATGCTCTAGAATCTGCCACCCTTCTTCCCTCGAAACACATCTCCTTACCACTTGGTCAACACAAACCAGGAATAGATATGGATCGTCCCATTTATAATACTTCAACTTCACAAAGAATTTCCTCTTTTGTAAATAGTCATAGGAAGTAGGAAGGATCCTTGCTACAAGGTAGTTAGCGATATCGGCGAACCAGGGAGTCTCCCTTCTTCATTATCGGTCTTCAGCTGCTCTGATATTACTTGGAGGCTACACAAATGTTTGTCCGGAAATTCTTCATTAATGTCATTTTCATTCAAATGTTCCCTTCCTGGGTTCTCCAAACGGGAGAGGTGATCGGCTGCCAAGTTTTTAGCACCCTTTTTGTCCTTGATCTTCAAATCAAACTCTTGAAGGAGAAGTACCCAACGAATTAACCTTGGTTTAGCATCTTGCTTGGTCAACAAGTAACGTAATGCTGAATGATCAGTGTAGACCACCAGTTTGGAAAGTATTAGATAAGGACAGAATTTGTCAAAAGTAAAGACTATTGCAAGTAACTCCTTTTCAGTAGTAGTGTAGTTTGCTTGGGCGTCGGTTAAAGTCCTGCTTGCGTAATAAATAAGATGGAAATGCTTGTTCTTCCGTTGTCCCAAAACTGCCCTCACGTCATGATCACTTGCATCACAAATGAGTTCAAAAGGGAGATTCCAATCCGGAACTGTCATAATCGGTGCTTGCACAAGCTTGTCTTTCAAAGTGGTAAAAGCACTCAAGCATTCCTTGTCGAATTCAAATGGAGCATCCTTTTCCAACAATTTTGTGAGAGGCTTGGCTATTTTGGAAAAGTCCTTTATGAATCGCTTATAAAACCTGGCATGTCCAAGGAAACTTCGAATAGCTTGATGGAATTCAGGGGTGGTAGTTTTTCAATAGTATCAACCTTTGCTTTATCCACCTCAATTCCTTTGGTTGAGATCTTGTGCCCCAATGCGATTCCATCCTGCACTATAAAATGAAATTTCTCCCAACTCAAAACTAAGTTGGTTTCCTCGCATCTTTCCAGGACCTTCTCTAGGTTCTTAAGACAGAGATCAAATGAATCCCCAAAAACTAAAAAGTCATGCATGAACACTTCCATGATATCCTCCACAAAGTCTTCAAAAATGGCCAACATGCATCTCTGAAAGGTAGCTGGGGCATTACATAGCCCGAAAGGTATGCGTCGGTAGGCAAATGTACCATATGGATAGATGAACGTGGTTTTCTCTTGATCCTCATGGCCGATAGGGATTTTGAAGTACCCCAAGAAACCATCAAGGAAACAATAGTAGGAGTGTCCAGCTAACCTCTCAAGCATCTAGTCGATGAATGGTAATGGAAAGTGATCCTTCCTTGTAGTATCATTCAGTTTCCTATAATAAATGCATACTCTCAACCCGGTAATGGTTCTTGTAGGGATCAATTCATTCTTGTCGTTTGTTACCAGGGATCAATTCATTCTTCTGACTTCACAACTTCCTACATATTTGGATTCAGTCTCCTTTGGTGTTAGACAGATGGTTGGTAGTTGTCTTCCATTAAGATTTTATGAGTGCAAAAGGATGGGTTAATTCCTTTGATATCCGAAACTTTCCATGCAATAGCTCGCTTGTGTCTCTTGAGTACTTGCAACAATTCATCCTTTTATGAGTCTGCTATACCTGAAGCAATTATGGCAGGGAGTTGTGAATCTTTATCTAGAAAAGCATACTCGAGATGACTGGGAAGTTCCTTTAATTCAAGCTTTGGAGGTTCTTCCACCGAAGGCTTCAAGTTATTTATGCTCTCATCTGTCTTCTCCTATTTTTCTCTGACCTCTAGAACTTGGTTGTCATCCAACTGTTGGTCTATAATCATTGTGCTTAGGGTTAGTGGGATGAATTTCCCTTCATGTATGGTAGCATCATGTTGATGAGTTGCAAATTTGCTTGGATGGTCAGAACAACAGTGTTGTATTTCTTCATATATCCCTTCTTAAGGTGTATTGATGCGATACAACTGCAAGTGTACAGGTCGTAACAAGTAATAGAGTGGACTTGAAAGTTGGGTTATCGATCCTCAGGGAGATGGAAGTACTACCACCAACTATTCATCTACTATCTAGTCTATCCAAAGGTGGTTGATTATGCTAATTCTAAACTTGTCCAAGGGTTCATCAATTATCCAAGCATCTGAATTGAGTTGCTCTTAAGGTTAAACAATCATAAAAGGGGGATACTCGGACAATTGAATCCCTCTTGGACTTCTAAAAGATAAATGCTACTCTCTATCTCGACATTTGGTTAATCCTTGGCCAAGGGTTCTTATGGTGCTTTCACTCCCTTTGTTGAGGCGAGTTACTAATCCTAGTACCCTTTCCGATGATGTTCTAGGGAACCTAATCCTTGGAGGGATCATGGGAATAATACATCTAAAGGACTCGCTCTCCTTAGTACCAGGGTTCCCGGTATACTCACAATCCCCTCTATTGGAGATAGTTTACACACGGGGAGGCGTTCGCTTCTTCCTCCATATGGACTACGAAAATCCCTCCAGGCTCTCACAATGTAGAGGGATTAACATACATTAAAACATCCAATAGACTCGATGAGATTCAACCAAACAATCAAAGATAGAGCGATAACATTAATTAAAACTTGTCCAAGGGTTCATCAATTATCCAAGCATCTACAAGATTAGCCCTCCATAGAAGGGGGGCAACAATACAAAGCAAAGATGAAGACAAACAAGGAAATCATAATGAATAGCACTAATGAATGCACCGTTCATGGCTTCCTTCATCCTCTTCCAATGCTTTCCCCTCTTCTTGCTCCAATAGCTTCAAGATGAAAATCTCCTAGCTTTCCCCAAGATTCGGCTCCCTCCTTAAGCTGCTTCCTCCCTTCTAAACCCTCATTAGTCGGCTTTTATATCTCTAGGGTTTTAGGGGTGAGATTTACCAATTTACCTCGTTCTAAATCTGCAGATTCGCTGAAATTTACGACGTACGGGCCTCTATACGGACGTATATCAGCCCATATATGGGCCAACCACCTCCATACGGTCTATTATACAGGTCGTATACTTGCCCGTATTCCCTTCAAGCTCGAGTATACGGCTGTATGTCAGCCCGTATAAATGCCTGTATGGGCCCTTCTGGGTGCTCTGAGGTCCCGGTTTCTCTCGAAATGCTTTCTTTCTCCCGGGGTCCTGGTATTCTACCCTGTTTATCAGAATGAATACATTTGAAGTATCGGTGGGCAAAAAGGCTTCAAAACTACATACCAAGCATATAGGAATATGATATAAAATTATGCTCAAATGAACACTTATCAAACATCTCCACACTTAAAGGTTTGCTTATCCTCAAGCAAAGAAAAGAAATCAACAAAAGAAAATATAAGTGTTCATCCTCTTGGCCATAAAATGTATTGCTCAACTCTTTTCAAGTTCACCACCCATGTGCTTTATTCTCCCATTTCTACGCCAGAGCTTAAATAGATCTCATGCAAGATGCCATTATAGTTCTAAAAAAAGCTTATTCATTCCACATGACATGTTCTAAAAAAAACTTTGCACGACAAATACCTCCTCAATGGCCTTTAGAGGTTTCTTTAGGCCCTAAGATCAGTGAAATCCCCTCAGATTAGATAAGTGGTGGACAAATAGGAAGATAGTTTTTTTTTTTTTAATTGGTAGGGCATCTCTAATGGATCCAACTTTGCTGTATTAAAGACCAATGTAGAGTGTAGTTCCTCATCTTCGTAGAGTGCTCATGCTGATTCGGCACCGGGGTACTTAGCTACCAAGATGATTACAACTCTGCATGGTTGTGTTCATGCTAAGTAATGATTTTTCGAATTGAGGGACGCTCTTATAGGGAGTCGGAACCCCAAACTACTTCATCAAAATAAGCAGTGGAACACTGTCTTTATTTCTTTGCGACTGTTATGTACAACTATTTTATTCTCTCCCTACTTGTCCACTAGGACATATTATGAGGGTTTAATGAATTGAATTAGTGCCCCGAGATCTCTTGGAGCAATTGAAAAATGTGTTTAGCTATTAAAGTACATAGAATATGGCAATGGGTTATCTATTGTCACTAAAGATAATAATTGTCACAGAGATGTTCTTTAAATGCCCATGGCGTTTCATAGGAGAGTTTAACAAAATTATGTCCCAAGATGGTGCCCTAGAAATAGAGTGTGCCAACATGTCTCCTTAAGGACTTTGTCTAGGCACGCTAGTCATGAAAAATTTAAAAATTTGCGATAAATTTCACTAATAGCTACCTATCTCCACACTTCAAGTTTTGCTATGGATGTATAAAGATAAAGGATAGGTAGCTACCCATCTCCAAACTTAAAATTGTACATTGTCCTCAATGTACGCAATAATTCCAACATTAAATATGCATGGAGAAAGGTAAACTAAAACTTCCCCTGTTAATTTGATGTGCCAATCGATTTCCATGAAGTTGGTGCTTGGCGACTATCGGGGAATATTGATACAAGTTCTTTCTCTGCAAATCAAGGGAAAGATCATCATAACTCCCTAGAAAAGAATGGGAAAGCAAAGGAGTCCATAGAAAATAAACAAGGATAAGTGTAGTAGGGTGATGCCCTTGCTAGCCATACATGGTACAAAAAATAAAGTCATAAGTCCAATAAACAAAAAATTAAAAAGTGCACAAGAAAATAAAGTCTCATCAACACAATGCAAAAGAAATTTCCAAGTCCTCAAGCTGCCAGGTATCCGCTGGTACCTCGCGTGCTGCTTTGGGGGGTCCATGTGCTGGAGGAGGAGCAAATGCTAGATGCCCGTGGATGAAGAGGGACAGGTCCGTAAACTGGTCGCCCAGGCGGCGGTTCTCCGTGAGAATCGTATCCTGGGTGGCGTGAATGTCTGAGATCTGCTCCTCCAGTTGCTCGAATCGGCTCCTGCTCGTTGAAGACGGGAGTTAGCCTGTGGGAGATGGGATGTCGAAGTCCTCTTAGTCGGACTCCTCTCCATTCTCAGAGTTGTCGGCGCTCTGATCAACCAGCGTGTAGCCGCTCCCAGAGTGCTTAACGAGCCCCATCTGGCATAAAGTACTCATCCCCAAGCCAGACATGAACTAGAGTCTCTCCATACCCTCCGTCTTTTCCTCGAGGCCCATACCAATGATGAGGCGGGTAATGTAGGGCCCCGTAGTGATGGTATTCAACCGGGTATGGGTCCCCTGGTGCACCAAGTAGTTAGCGAGTACATATCCTAAATGGATAGGTACCCGCTCGAAAATGCTGTAGAGAATGAAAGGTCGTTGATGATGACCTTCCCGGTGTTGTCATCTCGCCCCGCGATGGAGCGGCTGACTAGGGTGTAGATGAAGCGGTGGACCAGATCACTCATGCAGGATGCACTCTAGTTCCCATGGCGTCCCCCGAGCTGGAGCCAGTAGCGCGTGGGTGTGATGATGTCCTCGGGGATGGAAGTGAGGAGGCGAGTGAAGAAGGCGTCCCTATCGTAGAATCCCATGAGCATCGAGAAGCGGATGTAGCTCATAGTCTTCTTCTCCCGGAAAAGCTAAAATGAGATCGTCGTGAGGGAGCGCTCCTAGATGGCACTCTGGTAGGTCTCAAATGTGCTCTAGACCTCGAGAGTTACCTCGCAAAAGGTCTCATGGTTGATGGAGAATACCTTGTCCCATCCACCGACTGCGAACATGCTCTGCACTAGGTCCGCGATCCCAAGCTCGGTGGTCACTCCCCAATCGATGTACCACGTTCGCCCGAAGGGCTTTGTGACTAACCTTTGGTAGCGGTGGAAGAAGCGCTCCTCTTCAAATTGCGGTGTGGTGGAGGAGCCTTCCCCGGTCCTTTGCCTCTTGGACGTTGTTACTTTACTCAGCATATCTACAAAACAATTGAAAGGGGGTGTTAGTGCGAATGGGAGTATTGAAGAGATTAATCAAACAAAAATTTGCGCACTACAGCCCTTGATGGGCCCTATACGAGCATCCATACGGGTAGATATACGGCCTGTTTGACCCCACCTGGGAGCTATACGGGATTCCATACGGGCTGTATATTAGCCTATATGGATACACTTGAGGGCTATACGGGCTGCTATACAGCCCGTATGCGCCTGGGGACGGTGGTGCCAACCCCCAATGGCGTATACAACCTCATTTACATGCCATTCACCCCTATTTCTTTTCCTAAACTCTGAACATGCCTTAAATCAACACATTCCCATAGAAATTTGACACAAAAAGGCATATAATCATCTCAAATCCATTCAAAACACATTCATTCAATCCCTACGGTTCTAAACATGATGATGATGGATCAAATCGACAAATCAAAGCATTAGAGATCATACCTAGGGAGAATGAGAGCCCAAATCAAGAATCTAGGCTGCGTTGACGAAGAGAGGACTCAAATCGACGTAGAGGAGAGTGGGGTCAGCTAGGGTTTGAAAAAGAAATGGAAAAATCACCCTTTATAGCATCCAAATCCTGTCGTATACGAGCTGTATATCAGCCCATATAGTCGACTTGCCGGGTCATACAACCCTGTATATGGGCCATATGACAGCCCATATACTCCATTGGAGGGGTCATACGGTCGTATGATACGCCGTATAACACCCCGTATGGGCCTGGGTTTGTCTTTTGCAGCCAATCCAGGATACCATTCGAATCCTCCTCGCTACCTAATGACAATTATGAATATAGGGCAATGAATGGATCGATAACCAACAAGATGGTACAATGTACTATGAAAATGGACATGAAACATCTCATTCATTTATTCCAAGCACATACAATTTAACTAATCAAAAGAAATTGTAACTAGAGAAAATTTCTAGGACTTGGGTTGCCTCCCAAGAAGCGCTTGTTTAACGTCACTAGCTTGATGTACCTTCACCTTACCTCATGAGGGTTCAAATACCTTGAAGCTTTCATTGGCTCCTCCCTTAAAGCATTGTCCAAATAAAAACATTCCCAAGTTGGCATAAATTGATCTATTATTATTCTCCACACCTGGGCTCCCTTTGGAGATATTCTGAGCCGATGGTTTTATGCTTACCCCCTTCTCTTGCACCTTCTTCCAGCATATTGTATGTGGAAAGGATTTTTCTTCTTTTTCTTGCATTCATTGTTTTTTCCTTTGCTGGAATAGAACTCCCTTGCACTTCCTCTGAGTGTCTCTCTTGTTCTCCCAAATGGGGGTTTAGTGGATCCACCATTAGTAAGTCTTGAAGTGATTTCATCCACCTCGTCAATGCAATATGAGGTGTCATCTTGGGCCATTGAGTGCCGCATTGCGTCGGGAAATTTAAATACGACCTCTTGATCTCCCACCCTCAAAGCAAGCTTACCTTGTGCATGATCTTCCAGGGCTTGAGCGGTAGCGAGGCAAGGTCGCCCAAGAATGATAGGCATGTCGACCTCATCATCAACATCTAAAAGCACAAAATCGGCCGGGAAAACAAATTGCTTGATCAGACCAAGCACATCTTCAGCTATTCCTTTCGGCCTTCTCACAAATCGGTCAGCCAACTGCAATGTCATCCCAGTAGGCTTAGTCTCTTCGAGGCCGAGCTTCATGTATAATTTATAGGCCATCACATTGATACTTGCCCAAGAATCAGCCAATGCCTTTTTTGTGACCCCTTCTCCAAGGATGCAAGGGACTACAAAGCTACCTGGATCCTTTAACTTCTTCGGCATAGCTTGTTGGATAATGGCCGAGCATTGAGCATTGAGTGTTACAGCACCCATATCTTCTAATTTCTTCTTTTTGGAGAGTAGATCCTTCATAAATTTTGCATATTTATGCATTTGGGCTAGAACTTCTACCAATGGCATATTGATGTGTAATTGCTTCAACATACCCTTGAACTTCATCAATTGGGCATCTTCCTTGTCTTTGTTCAACCTCGTCGGGTAAGGAACTTGAGGTTGGTATGGAGGTACGGGTGATGTCTCCAAGGGTTTCTCCTTTCCCTTCTTCACTTCTTCAGAGTTAACGACATGTTTGGAATCCTCGATCTCTATGGGAGTGTTTACTTGAGGCTTTGGAATAGGGAGTTCCACCTCCTTTCCACTTCTAAAAGTGATGGCCTTACATAGCTCTCCCCGAGGGTTCTCCTCCGTGTTGCCCGGCAAACTACCTTGGGGTCTCTCGGCTAGAGATTTTGCCATTTGCCAAATTTGATTCTCCAAGTTGTGGACTGTGGCTTGTAGATTCTGAATTATAGTGCCATTGTTCTGCATATACTTCACGATCATCTCCTCCAAGTTAAACTTCTTCTCTTGAGGCTTTGGATTGTGTTGGAAACTGGGAGGGTATTGTCCTGCTTGTGGATTTCCATAAAACAAAGCCGGATGGGTTCATTTAGGAGCAACATATGGTCGCTATTGACCATCCGGTTGCCTTGAACAATTCCCTATATATTGTACTTGCTACATGGGAATCATCTCAGTACTTGCTTGGGACAATTTGATACTTTATGCCCTCCCCCACAAGTATTGCAATACATAACCATAGCCGACCTCGAGCTACTACCGGTTGTTAATAGCTCAATTTTTCTTGTCAACATATCCAACTTTTCACCAATATTTGGATCAGAAATTATAGGTTCATCCATGGACCCAACCTTTTTGACTTTCTTATCTATTGTAGAAAAATGGGCTTCATTACAAGCCATGTCTTCAAAAATTTGTTCGGCATCCTCTTGGTATTTGTTCCCTAATGATCTGCCGCCGGCGGCATCCAACAATTGTCTAGTCAAGTTATCCAACCCATTGTAGAATGTTCTTACCTTGGCACAGGGGTCTAGACCATGTTGTGAACAACGCCGGAGCAAATCTTTGTATCTCTCATAGGCTTCAAAAAATGTTTTGGTGGGGCCTTGTTTAAAGGCGAAGATGTCCAACCTTAGCTTTACAGCTTTGCTTGGTGGAAAGTAGCAACCCAAGAATTTCTCTAGCATCTCAGCCCACGTACAGATGGAACCGACAGGTAACGAAGTAAGCTACCTATATGCACCTTCCCACAAACTGAATTGAAAAAGTCTCAACTGAATTGCATCATCGGAAACCCCATTGATCTTGAACATGTTGCTAATATGGATAAACTTTGCTAGATGTCCATGAGGATCTTCATCGGGTCTCCCATCAAATTGAGCTGTGTTCTGAATCATGCTCATTGTGCTTGGCTTGATCTCAAAATTGTTCATGTTGACATTCGGAGGGTGAACACTGAACTCCTCCCCAGTGTAATGAGATCTCTCATATTCGGCCAACGTTTCCCTTCTCTCGGCCATAATTGGTACTTCCCTTTCTTCAAAAATAACTTCGATAGGAGTAAAATTTTCCGACTCCGAGAAGGTTTCCGAAAGTGCTTCTTCAATTTCTCTCAATCTCCGGTGGAAGGTTCTTTCAAACTCACTGTCAACATCAAGAAATCCTTTAAAGTTCTTGCGGGTCATGCAATCGATACCTCGCAAGATGTTCAGAAAGTGAAGATTAGTATCCAAAATTTCAATGGAATGAAAAGCAAAACAAAGAAAGAAAGTAAAGAAATAAAAATAACTAAAGTAGTAAATTCCTAGCTTTCCTAGTAATCCAATTCTCCCCGACAATGGCGCCAAAAACTTGATACGATGCGACCGCAAGTGTACGGGTAGTAACAAGTAAAAGAGTAGACTTGAAAGTCGGGTTATTTATCCTCATAGAGATGGAAGTACTAGCACCCACTATTCATCTACTATCTAGTCTATCCAAAGGTGGTTGATTATGCTAATTCTAAACTAATCAATTGAAAACACAAACAAGTGAATTAAGTTGCTCTTAAGGTTAAACAATCATAAAAGGGAGATGCTCGGACAATTGAATCCCCCTTGGACTTCTAAAAGATGAATGCTACTCTCTATCTTGACATTTGGTTGATCCTTGGCCAAGGGTTCCTATGGTACTTTCACTCCCTCTCTCGAGGCGAGTTACTAATCCTAGTGCCCTTACCGATGATGTTCTAGGGAACCTAATTCTTGGAGAGATTATGGGAATAATACATCTAAAGGACTTGCTCTCTTTAGTACGCGGGTTCCCGGTATACTCACAATCCCCTCTATTGGAGATGGTCTACACACGGGGAGGCGTTCACTTCTTCCCCCATATGGATTACGAAAATCCCTCCGGGCTCTCGCAACGTAGAGGGATTAACTTACATTCAAACATCCAATAGACTCAATGAGATTCAACCAAACAATCGAAGATAGAGAGATAACATTAATTAAAACATGTCCAAGGGTTTATCAATTATCCAAACATCTACAAGATTAGCCCTCCATGAAAGGAGGGCAACAATACAAAACAAAGATGAAGACAAACAAGGAAATCATAATGAATAGCACTAATGAATGCACCGTTGATAGCTTCCTTGATCCTCTTCCAATGTTTTCCCCTCTTCTTACTCCAATAGCTTCAAAATAAAAATCTCCAAGCTTTCCCCATGATTCGGCTCTCTCCCCAAGCAACTTCCTCCCTTCTAAACCCTCATTAGTCAGCTTTTATACCTCTAGGGTTTTAGGGGTGAGATTTACCAATTTGCGCCCTTCTAAATCTGCAAATTCGCTGAAATTTACGATGTACAGGCCCATATACGAGCCAGCCATCTCCATACGGTCTATCATACGGGCCGTATATTGGCCTGTATTCCCTTCAGGTGCCAGTATACGACCGTATGTCAGCCCGTATAAATGCCCGTATGGGCCCTTCTGGGTGCTTTGAGGTCCCGGTTTCTCTCCAAATACTTTCTTTCTCCCGGGGTCCTGGTATTCTGCCCTGTTTATCAAATGAATACATTTTAAGTATCGGTAGGCAAAAAGTCTTCAAAATTACATGCCAAGCATATAGGAATATGATATAAAATTACGCTCAAATGAACACTTATCATGTATCTCTTGACATGTGAATGTATTCCGCACTTTCCTCACTTTCAAGCAATGAATGTTGACAAGTATCCCTCTATTGATTTACTAGTTTGTCCTCAATCCATTGTTTAAGTATATCCAACTTGTGCAACATCATATTCTTGAGATTTGCCATGTGATTCCTCTCACAAACACAACGAGAGGATTAGAATGGTTAGTGACCAAATCAAATGAGAGAAAGAAAAGCAGAAGGCAATAAAGAAAATAAATAAAATGACTAAATTAATAAACTCCTAGTTTTCCTAGTAATCCTAAAATTCCCCGGCAATTGCGCCAAAAACTTGATGCATAATATTCGCAAGTGTGCGGGTCGAATCAAGTAGTAAGTGGACTAAGAAGTCGGGTTATCAATCCTTAGAGAGAAGGAAGTACTAGTACCCACTAAATGTCTATTATCTAGTCGATCAAAGATTGGGTAATTAAACTAATTGTAAAATGTAGAAATTAACAATGTAAATTGTGGAAGCAAATTACTCTTATAGATAATCAATCATAGAAGGGGATATTTTGGTGACTGAATCCCCCTTGGATTTCTCAAAGATGGATAATGCTAACTATGCTAATACTTGGAGAATTATTGGCCAAGGGTTCCAAATATGTTTTCACTCCCTCTTTCGAGGAGAATTACTAAACCTAGTGCCCTTACCGATGATGTTTTAGGGAATCTTTCTCTTGGGAGGATTATGGGAATAAGAAATCTAAACGATTCGCTCTCCTTAGTATCCGGATTCACGGTATACTCATAATCCCCTCTATTGGAGATGGTCTACACATGGGGAGGCGTTCGCATCTTCCCCCATATGGACTACAAAAATCTCTCTAGGCTCCACGACATAGAGGGATTAATACATCAATATAAAACATCCAATAGACATCAAGAAACTCATCCAAGCATTTAACATAGAAAGCAAAATAAATTAAAACCTATCTAAGGGTTCATCAATACCCAAGTATCTGCAAATTAGCTCTCCATCAATGGAGAGCAATAATCAATAACAAAGAGAGATGAAATCAAAAGACTCATAATGAGAAACCCTATTACGTACATCATTGTTGATCTGCTTGATTCCTTCCTTGAACTCTTGCCCCTTCTTCTCTTCTTCTAGAGTCTTGAGATGAGAGACCCTTCAAAAGCCCTCTCATCCAAGCCAAGATGATGAAGATGATGAAGCTCCCCCTCTCACTCTCTTTCTCTCCACGAAGCCCCCAAAAACCTCTTTTTCATTCGTATTTATATCACCTACTAGGGTTTTGGGGCGTCCCCTTCCAATTCTGCTCTTGGCTGGATTCAAACTTTTGCTGGAAATTTACACCATATGGTCCTATATACGGGGTCATATACAAGCCTGTATATCTCTCAGGTGGCCTTATACGGACCTTTGTCAATCCGTATGGGACTCCGTATGGACCCATACGAGGTCCTATACGGACTAGGAGGGGGGCCTTCATTTTCAAAGTCTATACTGTCCGTATGGGACTCCGTATGGAATGGTATTTTCATCCGAAATACTTTGTATTTGCCCAAATTCTCCTTGAAAAGTTTTCTTTCTTCTGGAGCCTCCATATTTTAACCTATTTACAAAAACAAACCTATTTTAAGTATGGGTGGGCTAAAATTCCTCCAAAACTCATGATAAACATGCATGAATATGGTATAAAATAATGCTCAAATAAACACGTATCAGTAGGCTAACGGGAAAAATAAGCTTATTAGATAACTGGAAGTACACCTTAACCGGAGGAAACTCCACACCCTATCCGTGATAATACATACGTACTTCATACTGTATGAGGAGGTTGGGTATAACTCTTAATATATTCGAGTCCTTGGAAAGGAAGGATATTTATCCTACAAGATACCCTGGAGAATACATCTACTTTAGTGTGATCGGAGGTAGTGATCTACGAGAGCCCGGTACTCTCTACAACACACAAGAGCAGATACTGGGGGAATGACCTTAATGCCCCAAACCGCGAGGCCAGGCTCACACAGCCAAGTATTGTGTGCCATTTAGGTGAAGTTTGTGACTTCAAGTTGAAAATTCAAGTCATAGTCCATTTGTTTCTATGAAATAATAAATCCCTTAGTGGCAAGATGAAAGTTCAAACCCGAAAGATACCTTTGTCAAAAACTCTATATATAGAAGTACATAACAGGACTTTCCATATTTCCAAAAATTTTAATTTTTGGTGGGGGGTTGTTGCACAAATATACAAAATTATGTGGTTTGTTTTGCAAAACCTTTTATGTTCTTCATTTGCAAAATCATTATATTTCTCAAAACTTAATAAATATGGAGACTAGTATGCAAAACATATTTTGAACTTTAATATGCAATGTAAAACCTCATCTATTGGGGGACTATTATGAAAACTTCAAAAAAATTATCCTATTGAAACCGCACCCATTGAACAGAGGCACATCTCGCAGAATGAGCGCGAGTAGGCGCTATGCGCTGGAGCTCTTTGTTAAATAGGGTTCCAGTAAGGAGAAAAGAATGAATCGATCTTTATCTCTTGATCTTTTGGTTTTCTTCCCATCTTCCTTTTTGGACAAAAATTCCTGCTTTCTTGTCCTGTATCTTGTTGTGTTGTATCAACGGCAACCCTCGACCCCTTCTGTGATGTGCACCACCGGAGGGAGCAAAAGTATCTGCGTTAAACATCGCCTTGAAGCCTTGCACAAGGCGGCGAAAAGTTTTTCTGGGACAGCATTTCTACGCGCTTCTCCATTGATTTATCTTTGTGAGGCATCTGGTAAGATTACTGATTTCCTAATTATCGACATATATTTTAAATTCACATATTCGTATGAATCTAAATCTTATCATGTTAGGTTTTAATTTTTATGATGTTCCAAATCTGCAAATTAGCATGTTGCTAGATTTAATCTATAATTTTATTACATATCCTGTCTATTTCATATTTAAATATATTAATTCTTATCTTGCTTTGCAAATTAGCATACTATTAGGTTAATAATGTCATTATAAATCTTATCTGTTTGATCTTTAAATATTTTATTACTTGTCATGTTCTGAATTTGCAAATAAGCATGTTGTTAGTTTTCATTTATAATGTTATTACATGCTTTATCCATTTGTTTTCCCAACATGTTACTAGTTATAATATTCTGATTTTTAAATATAGCATATTGTTGGATCTCATTTATCATGCTATTGTTATTTGTTTGATGCTTCAATATCCCACTTTTATTATATTCTGATCATGCAAAATAGTATAATTTGGGATGTTATTCATGATAACATTTTTGTAACACCCATCTCAAAACGAGACACAAGTATCACACTAGCCAGGTCAAGGGTTGAACCTTGAACCTAAGCTTGTGAAATTGATATTGAAACGCATAAATATGTGTGCGGAAGCTAATAAAGTAGGAAAACATAATATCATAAACAGAAAGTCAATCCCTATTTAATACAACATCAACTGAGGGAACTGACATAAATACATAAGTCTCAACAAATTAGAACTTAAACTGTCTCCTAACATAGACATGATACACAACACTGGGGGTCACAGCCCACTACTAACATTCCTCAAACACTATCTCGAGCAGACATAAGTCTCTACCTAGACTCCTGTCTATCACCTGCATAAAAACAATGTGAAAGAGGCCTGAGCTACACGAGCTCAGTGATCTGGGAACAATATTGCCATGTATAGAACAATACCCGGATATCAATATAAAACAATAATCTCCGCAATATAAACCTGTGCATATAAAAGGAACTAAAGATAAATGTTATACAACTAACATGCTAGTCGATGGATTATCTTCAATCTGATATAATTATGCCAATATGCATAAAAATCTCAAGTGAAGTAACATGTATGTTTATCTCATTACTTAATCCTCGGTATTGTGAATAATTTCCGAAATCTCCCTTGGTATATATAAAGCATACCAATAGCCTCCATGGTCGATCTCTACTTGAAATCCGGGAGGTGGGAAATATGGTATCATGCAATAATCGCAATACTATCACCATTAACTACACATCTTCCTCAATATTGAGGAACCAGAGTGAAGACAGGCATATACATCCAACACCTAAGCCTTTCGGTCGGTCTCTACTCGCTACCTCGGGCTATAATTATATACACACACTAAGCACTCTGAGAGTATGGAAAGGGGGTTTTGTTTTATGAAAACGAAATTATGCATCAGAGTTTGGTATAAGAAAAATGTAACACCCATCTCCTTTTTAGGGGACACGTGTCACACCAGCCAGGTCTAGGGAATGAACCCTAAACCTAAGGCTGTAAACTTCTAATTAATTAAATAACAAGTAACTTGCGGATGCTAATAAGCAAACATATTATAACATAATCTTCAAACTCTAGATACTGTTTAGTACATCATCAAATAAAATATTGTCTCAGACGTAATCGTCTCAAATACAACATATTCAAATTTAACATAAATACTAGACGCGGGAGTCAGAGCCAACTACAGGACGTCCTCACTAAACTCGCAATCAGGAGGCCCTCTATATGGTCTCCTGTCTATCGCCTGCAATCATAATGTCAAAGAAAAAAGCGTTGAGCTACTAGAGCTCAGTGAGTTGGGAACATATCTTTCAGGTGTAAACTGTACCCGTATAATCATATAAAACAGTAAATCTAAAGTATAAAACATGTATAGAAAATAACTGAATTTAAAATACTGAAATCTGAAATAATACTGAGCAAGTATATGTTGATCAATCTATTCTCTTTAATATGCATATCTGATTTTCTGTTTATTTGTCTTGTGAATTATTTATAAAACCTCCATTCCCCATGGGTAATCTGTACCTGTGCCTTCTCGCTCTCCGAGATAAACTCAATCTCTCGAAGGCGAGGAATGCGAAATCATCTGATAAACACAAGACTAAATCTCTGACTACACATCTACTTCAACACAGTATGACCAGCGACCTACGAGTATATCTAATACACGAGGTCAACTATATATACGTACACTAAGCACCCGAAAGGATGGACAGGGGTTTTGATTTTATAAAATGAAAGTGTTTTAAATCAGATAGTTCGATATTAAAATCAGAATTTAAATCACCCCTCTCCTAACCTAGTGCCGTACTCTCTGGCTCTACACGAGCCACCACCGGTCCATACAAGCATATCAATAAAGTATACTCTATTTGTTTCTGTATCTATTTCACTTTTCTATTACTGAATACTGTGCATGAAATGGTTTTACAAAACTATAGAAAGTTTCATAAAACTCCTTGTTCATGCTTTTCAAAACTGAAATCTATACTGTATAAAAAATACGGTAAAACAAGTGAACTGTACTACTAGTTCCCCTCACCTGAATCTGAGTAGTTCCTAAGGATGACTAGGTCCTTCTGCAGCAGCGGCCTTACCTTTACCTTTTCCTTGACCTTGAAATAAAAAATAAGGACTTCAGAAATACAAAAACCGTATTCTTATTTCATACTCTACTTAAACTCGTTAGAATACGATGACTCCATCTAGTTAAATAAAGCACGATTTCTCTTAACATGAATCTCGCATTTCTAAATAATTAAAATACGAAATGTCAAATTAAGAGACTTAGCTTTTCTTCAACTTAAACTTAATAAAAGAGTTTCTAACATGCTCCCTAATGGTGATCATGTTCTAAGCATGATCATGGAGACTTAATCAACCTTAATACACTTAAGATTTCCTACAAAAATTCGGCAGCACCTCCTCTATTTGGAGGGCCCCGAAGATATACAAACATACAGACATAACAACTTAATTAACATGATTAACACATTCAAACCATGGCATCATCATCTAACATTTTACAACTCTATTCACATGCATCTAAATTATCCAAGTTAGCCCTAATTCATAATTCATTTAGGGTCCCC
Organism: Dioscorea zingiberensis; assembly: GCA_026586065.1. Classification (NCBI taxonomy): domain Eukaryota; kingdom Viridiplantae; phylum Streptophyta; class Magnoliopsida; order Dioscoreales; family Dioscoreaceae; genus Dioscorea; species Dioscorea zingiberensis. The sequence continues at coordinate 38,753,637 of CM048821.1, read as the reverse complement.
CAATTTGAAAACTCTAGGGCTTTACTTGAAAATTGGGACTGCTTTCGTCAGTAAGTGCGGGCTAGAGAAGAGGATGGCCGGCCTTGGGCTCTTGCTTTCATGGGAAGAGGGTCAGTGGTGTGGTGAAGCCTGTGGTTGGCCGGAGAACCTAGCCGGCAGGTGGAACACTCGGGGCTGGCAGCTAGGGGCTGCGGTGGAGCAGCTGCAGCGACGTCGGACTGTGGGGATGGGCGGACGGCCATGGCTGGCAGCCCGAAAAGGGAGGGCGACGGACGACCAGTTGTTGTCTCGCGTGAAGGTGGAGAAGGAGATCGAGCGACGCTGAGCGTGGGCTGAGCTCGCCTGCGCTGAAAGGAAAAGAGGAGAAGATCGGGGAAGGGGCTTCGAGGCTTCTATGGGCGAGTTATGCTTGGAGTGAAAATGAGAGAGGGAGAAAAGAATGTAATTTTTTTCTCTTTCATTCTCTCTCTCCCTTTACTTTTAAAGGAAGCATGAAGATATTTTAATTTAATTAATCTCTTTATTAATTAAATTATTATAATAACTTATCTCATTAAAGATATTTAATTAATTATAATATCTAATAAAATATCTCCCACTAAATACCGAACAACTTTTCGTTGATCTTATCTTGTTATTGTGCCGTCACGAGTGCGGCTAATAATGTTATCTGACTCGTCTTTGTCTCTGACCCAGATCAGGGAATCCAGGGTCATACGACCCCGTGACATGGGCTGACTGTAGCATCACGAGTCGTCTCTTCTCCCGACCAAGATGCGTGTTTCGCGGCTTTTGACTCGACCAAATCTACTTTATCGGGACTTTAACTTTTGTCTAATATTCCTACTTAAATAATCTTGATCAATTAATATTTATTTAATCTTTGGTTTAATTAATCTAATACTGCCGGCCAACCATCTCTAACTATTCTATATAACTCTAGTCTGGCCCAATAAGGGCTTCTCTCGGCCCTATAGTTACAAGGATGGATTTAGGTCCATTAAATTCTGATTTTCTTTAACTTTGAGGTTAATAATGATTAATCTGATTTGAGCTAATTAACAATATTTAGAATTTCAAAATTTTACTGAATTTTACTTAGGAAATTTTGGGATGTTATAATTCTCCCACACTTAGGAATTGCCTCCTCGAAATTTCCTTATAATAGATAACTAAAACAACTGGGGGTACTGTTCCCTCATCTGGTCCTCTCTTTCCCAAGTGGCTTCTTTCACTTGGTGATGGCTCCACAACACTTTCACTAAAGGTATCATCTTGTTCCTCAATGCCTGCTCCTTCTTATCGAGGATGCGTACTAGTCCCTCTACGTAGCTCAAGTCTGGTGCTAGTTCTGTAGCTGGTCCCTCCAAAACCTTATTCGGATCCTTGATGTACTTCCGCAGCATCGATACATGAAAAACATTATGTATCCTCGACAGCGCTTCTTGTAAGATAAGTCGGTATGCTACAGGACCTACCCAGTCGACTATCTTATACGGCCCGATATGTCGTGGGCTCAGCTTCCCAAGCTTCTGGAATCGAAGTACACCCTTCCATGGGGATACTTTCAGGAAAACCTCGTCTCCTACCTCAAACTCCAAATCTCGACAATTGTTGGCCTAGCCCCGCTGCCTGTCTTGAGCTTTCCTGATGCGCTCTCTGATGAGTTTGACTTTCTCTAAGGTGATTTGTTCTAATTCTGGGCCTAGGATCTTTCTTTCACCTTCCTCATCCCAGCATAATGGTGTCCTGCATCTTCTACAGTATAATGCTTCATACAGTGGCATACCAATGCTTGTTCAGTGCTTGTTGTTGTAGGCAAACTCCAACAATCCCAGATTCTCGTCCCAGCTCTCAGGAAGTTCCATAACACATGCTTAGAGTAAATCCTCAAGTCTCTGGATGGTGCTCTCTGATTGTCCATCTGACTCCGGGTGTTATGCCGAGCTAAGGTTCAGTCTTGTCCCCAAAGCTTTATGCAGACTCTCCCAAAAAATGGGAGGTGAATCTTGGGTCCCTATAAGAAACGATAGACATAGGTACTCCGTATAGCCTCACTATCTGGTCCACGTACAACCGTGCCAACCGGTCCCGAGAATATGTCATCTTAATCTGAAGGAAGTGAGTTGACTTGGTCAATCGATCAATGATTACCCAGATAGCATTCTTGCCTTGACTGGTTCGAGGTAGACCGACCACAAAGTCCATTGCAATCCGTTCCCACTTTCATTCTGGAATCTGTAGAGGTATTAACAACCCTGGTGGCTTCTTGTGCTTAGCTTTGATCTGCTAACAGATCAAGCACCTGGTCACATATTCAGCAATGTCCTTCTTCATTCTCCTCCAGACGTAGTTTTCTCTGATGTTGCGATACATCTTTGTGCTCCCTGGATGCATAGCATAGGCCAAGCAATGAGCTTCCTAAAGTATCAGTTGCTTGAGGGCTTCCTTATTGCGTAACACATAAATTCGAGCACCTACCATCACCGCTCCATCTGAAGATCAAGAATAGTTACCACGTCTTCTCTTCTGTAGCTTCCTAGCTAGCTTCATCAACTTGGGGTCTCGCATTTGAGCCTCCTTAGTCTAGGACAATAACGTCGGGTATAGGTGAAAATTTGCTAATAACACCCCTAGCTCATCCACTGAGAGTTGGACGGATCTCAACTCGTGCAATTGGGCAAAGTTGGTGGTCCCCAACCGTGCCATTGTCTTCCTGCTCAAGGCGTCAGCTACAACATTCACCTTGTCGGGTTGGTACTCGAAGGTACAATCGTAGTCCTTCAACAACTCTATCCACCGTCTTTGTTGCATATTCAGCTCTCGCTAGCTCATCAAGTACTTCAAGCTTTTATGGTCGGTGAATATTTTACAGACTTCACCATACAAATAGTGTCACCATATCTTTAACGCAAAAACCACTGCTGCTAGCTCTAGATCATGGACAAGATAGTTTACTTCGTGAGTTTTGAGCTGCCTAGATGTATAGGCGATGACACTGCCCTATTGCATTAAGATACAACCCAATCCCCTATATGAAGCATCACTACAAATTTCAAATCCTATATCTGTGGTAGGTAGAGTAAGGATGGGAGCAGACACCAGTCGGTTCTTCAGCTCCTGGAAGCTCTGCTCACAATCCTCAGTCCACTCGAACTTCGCATTCTTCCGCAGTAACTTGGTCATGGGCTGGGCGATAGAAGAAAATCCCTTCACAAATCGCCTGTAGTAACCGGCCAACCCCAGGAAGCTCCTGATCTCCTAAACTGTGGTTGGGGCTTGCCAGTCTACTACTGCTTCAATCTTCTCGGGATCCACGTAGATCCCTGCTGCTGAGACAGCATGCCCCAAGAACTTCACTTCTCCCAACCAAAAGTCGCACTTCTTAAGGTTGGCATATAGCTGCTGCTCCCTTAATGTTTGCAACACTATTCTGAGGTGATGAATGTGCTCCTCCACGCTCCGGGAATATACTAGGATATCATCGATGAACACCACTACGAACTGGTCCAAGTAAGGTGCGAACACCTTGTTCATCATCCCCATAAATACTGCTTGACCATTCATCAATCCAAAGGGCATAACTAAGAACTCAAAATGCCCATATCTGGTTCGGAAGGCTGTCTTTCGCACATCCTCCACCTTCACTAATAGCTGGTGATATCCTGACTTCAAGTCGATCTTTGAGAAGATGCACGCTCCTTGTAGTTGATCGAAAAGATCATCTATGCGTGGCAGAGGGTACAGGTTCCGAATAGTGACTTTATTCAACAGGCGATAATCTATGCGCATTCTCAAGAAACCATCTTTCTTCTTTACGAAGAATACGGGCGCACCCCAGGGGGAGGTACTAGCCCTGATAAATCCTTTCTCTTGTAACTTGTCCGATTGGACCTTCAACTCATGCAGTTCCACTAGGGCCATCCTGTATGGCGCCCTGGAGATAGGAGTCGCTCCTGGAATCAAGTCAATGGTGAACTCCATGCCTCTATGTGTGGGCAACTTTGATAGCTCCTCGGGAAATACATCAAGAAATTTGCACGCTACTGTGATCTCCCGTACATCTACCTTGGGGGCTTTTGGTTCCACCATGTTCACTAGGTAGGTTTCCTCCGTCTCCTCCATCTGGGCTCGTCTCCCATAGAAAAGAATCTCCACCTCGCTTGGTCACTGGAATCTCACTATCTTCCTGTAGCAGTGGACCTTGGCATGGTGTGTCGCCAACCAATCCATCCCTAAGATGGCATCAAACTCTAAGATCCTCATAGGGATCAAATCGGCTGCTAGCTCCTGGTCATCTATCCTTACATCACATCCCTCGTACACTACCTTTACAACGATAGGACTACCTATAGGTGAAGTTACAACCATAGACTAAGCTAGTCTAGTAGCATACACATCATCAGGCATATTAAATGAAGTAGCTACGTAGGAATACGTGGATCCAGGATCAATAAGTATGCATGTATCAATACCATAAATCTGAGTAGTACCTGCGATTATGTCCGGCGTCTCCACAGCCTCCTGCTGTATCATCGCAAAAGCTTGTGCCTGTAGCTGAGACGGGACTCCTCTGCCTCATCCTCGGACCTTCCGCCTGAAGATCCTCCTCGATTGCTCCTTGTGCTGCCTACGGCAGAAAATCCTTGTTGCACCTGCACACTTTGGCCTCCCGCTTGGAATTAGGAAGCTGCACCACCCCCATGAGCTAACAGGGGACATTCCTTCATATAATGGCCTGGCTGTTGACAATGATAACAAATGCCTACTCCAAGGCTGTAACACCCTACCCCGACCCAGGAACAGAATGTCACACCAGCTGGGCCGGGAGTGCACCCAGCCAATAAGCTGTGTAATGGAAACCTTATGACATTATTAATCAGACTAAATAACATAATTAATAAACAAAATATTTAGAATCTTATACAAACTTTACAATACTTGCGGAAGCGTTCTAAATTTAAACATCCAATAAGAACAGACTATCCTCAACTGCTAAGTCAGAGCCACCTACAGGAGAACTCAATCTCGTCTACCTGCACATTTCACTTGAGTGAGATTCACTATACAAGGTACAGCTATAATATCAAATAAAAGAGTGTCGAAATGTGAAATACGAAGACTGAACGATATTTAAAACATGGAAAACATCATGCTGATCATGATAAGAGTCATGGCAATATTCAACTAAATCAAATGATATAATCGTAGCATTTCTTTACTTTTTCATCATCAGAACGGGAGATGAATTCCACACAAGTCAAGGTCCTCCCAGGTTGGACCGTATCAACAACCATGGGTGACAAGCTATGGAAACAACTCCTTGTCTGGGGAAATAGATCAATTCCACACATATCATGGTCCTCCCAGGTTGGACCGTATCAACAACCATGGGGTGACAAGCTGTGGAATCAATTCCTCATGATCTATCATATTAGTGTCATCTACACATCTACTTTCATACAGCGGCACCAGAGTGGAATAAACCAACACTCAGTATCTCTCCGGTTGGATCAACTCATCGGCCGTTAGCTATATGAGTATATACGTATACTAAGCACTCGAAGAGTACGGGAAGGGGGTTTTGTTTTCTTGAAATCAGGAGGGTTTGAAAAACAGATAGTTGGACAAGTAAAAACTGAATTTATAAAACCACCCCTTCCCTACCTAGTACCGTACTCTCTTGCTCTATCGTAGAGCCACGTCTGGTGCAGGCATGTATTCGTGTATGGTGCAATGCACTAATATGTCTATCATGGCAATTTCTAAAAAATATGTGTAAATGTTTTCACATGCTTTTCATAACATAAACTTCAAACTCATAAATCGGCAAGTCATGCTTAAAAACTGAAAAGCATTTTATGAAAACAATAATGATTTCATAACATGAATTCTCCAAATATCAATACGATCATAATACTAATGAAATACGATGATTTACAGTTGTGTTCCCTCACACTATACCAAGTATAGTGTAATCACTCACCTAATATCCTTAGCAAGTTCCTAGGTCTGGCTTGGTCCTGCTGAAACTCCCGCGGGACCTTTACCTTTTCCTAGAATTAATAATAGTAACTAAGTAAATATGAAGTTTGTATTTCCATAACTTAGTTCTATTGCTATAGAATACGGAGATTTAAGAATATAGAAAATCGTATTCTTTCTAAACTCTAACTTAAACTCGATAAAATACGATAAACACATTAAACTATCTAAGCATAATTCTTAATTAACATCTAATACATGCTTCAAAAGTTCATAAGAATACGGAATTCGTATTCTTATCTTATACTCTAATTAGACTCGTTAGAGTACGATAAATTTATTACATTAAATAGGGTATGTTTTAGCTCTATCTTCATCCTAAAGCTCAATCTAAAAGCTTCTAACATGCTTCTTTGAAGTGATTAATACTAATATTTTCTATGAAAATTCAGCAATACCTTCTCTATTTGGAAGGCGCCGAAATTATACAACCATACCCATAACAATATAATTAAACACATACAACACGTCCATATAATTCATGGTTTCACAATTAAACCATATTATTATTCTCATCCATTGTCGCCATCACAAACTCTGATTAATCAATGTTCTAGCACTATCAATCAACATAGCTTAAATACGCCATACACCAAGTGGAGCTCCAGGTGATCCGCAAGTATCAACCAAGTCCTCTAAACTCACTGAACTAACCTAGATCTATCAGTACTTTATAAATCCACCTAATTAAACCAAATTTTCCATTTAATCCTTTACTAATGATATTATAGATTAGTGAAATAGATGAATTAGAAGAGCAATTACCACAGATTTTGCAAAGCTCATTATGCTCTCAAGAAGGGCAAAACCCCAACCCTTCAAATCATTGGCGCCACCAGCCAACAAGAACTCTCAGGCCTTGTTTGGTTGGGGGTTATCCCCAAGGGATAACACCAACACAGTTTTCAATAAAAAAAAAATTTCGCCAAAATCCTTAATTAAGATTTAAAAATATAATCCACCAATATATAGTCAACACATCACTATCTTATCATTAATTTCTTTACTTTAAAATTTCCCTCCAAAAATTTCAAAACTTTTCAAAACTTATTCCTAATCCCAAGTGGGGATAACTCCCAACCAAAAATTTCCTCTACATGAAACCTGCCCCAGAATTGAATCATATTCAAACCATTAAGTTTTCTCTAATCCCAAACTCCACCAAGGAACTATTCATGAGCTTTAATGGAAACAAGGCAATTGCGTGGGTTGAGAGAAAGTTTTCAAGAAGTGGTTAGATGAGTTAGGCGGTGGAGAAGCTTAATTCATGTAACAAGAAAGTGGATCATGACATCATATGGCATTAACTCCACATCAGGGTGGATTATAATATTATATGGTATATTTATTTTACCACTTCTCATTTAACCCTTGACTTTGTAAACAATTATAACTAAGTCCAACACTTCTTTTATTTGCAAACTTCACAAAGAAGCCTATCAACTATTTATTAATTATTAACTTTTCTCCTCCCATCATTACCATTATATTTACTTTATTTAATTATACCTTACACTTTATTATCTTTCCAAAGCCAAATGCGGTGGAGCTTCAGAGAAGCAAATTTTAATCCTTTGAGATATTTTTTTATTAATTAATTTATTTATTTATTTTCTGTTGGCCCAATGAGCCAAAAATATTAGTCAATTCCCATTCCATTTTATTTACTTTATCTTTAACCTCTTGTTTATGAACTAATAACCCCAGATTTATTATTAGAAAATTAAAAAGTAATTACTAGAAAAACTGGGGCGTTACAAAGGCCCGCTCGACACTCTCCAAAATGGTATCTCTTGCAGGTTGGGCACTGAGGCCTCTTCGATTACGGCTCTCAAGAAGAAGCGGTCCACTTCTTCTTTGTTGCTCTTCTTGGCTGGCCTTGTGCTGTCGCCCATTTGGAAACTGGGCGTGTTGCGCTTCATAAACTTGTCCAAGCGGTTCTTCTGTCGCTCAAGGCTTAACTCAACCCTGAGCGCAACCTCCACCATCTCTGTAAAATCTGAGAGCCCCTATACAGTGACGACGTTCCTGGTTTCATCTCGAAGCCCTTGCTCGAATCTCTGGCATTTCTTATGCTCTTCATTCATGTAGGAAGGTGTGTACCTCCCCAAGTCAGTAAACATGGCCTCATAATCGGCCACTGAAAGATTTCCCTTGGTCAAACGTAAGAACTCCTGGTGTTTCCTATCTCTATAGATCTAGGACATGAACTTCCGGTCAAATGCCTCTCGAAATTCTGCCCAGGTGAATACCGTCTGAGTTGCACGGCGTCTCTTGATGATCAACCACCATTGCAGGGCAGCCTATCCCGGTAACAATGTGACAGTGGTCACTTTCTCTTCGTCGGGACACATCAAAGACTGGAAAACTAACTCCAGGTGGGTGATCAAGTTTTCTGCCTTCGCTGGATCCGTAGTGCCCAAGAACTACGTAACTCCAATCTGTCAGGCCCTACTGACGAAGTTATGCTTTTTGGGCTTTAGTTGCTGGTAATTTGGAAACGCTGCAAAGGACTAAGTCATGTGATCATAGAAGTGTTGCATACCCGGGTTATGCCCCGGCCCTAGCTGCACTCTTGGGTTGCACTCAGGTCCAGGTTGTGCTCCCGGATAATATCTCGAACCATACTGCATTCTCGGGTTGTATCCCGGTCCATATGGCATCCCCGGTTGGAATCCGGGTCCATAGTACACCCCCGGCTCGAATCTGGGTCCATAGTACATCCCCGGATGGAATCCGAGTCCATAGTGCATCCCCGGCTGAAACCCGGGTCTATGATATGAATGAGACCCTTCAGCCCGGTCTCCTTCTTCTGGTTCCGGAGCTTTCTCTGGTTCCGGATCTTCTGCCACAGGTCCGTAAACAAGTTCCCCCCGCGGCACACAGGGTTGCCTTCCACGTTTACTTGGTGTCATTCTGAAAAGAGAATGTGTCAGTAGTATTCTCTAACACTTAAAGCAATTATCAAACTTTACCCTACTGACACATACACCCACCTTAAGGCTCTGACTACCCTAGGACTTCCCTAGGATTGACTTCGTTCTGATACCACTAAATGTCATCCCATGGCATTTAGTGGTCATATGACTCTAAGTATTTCAAATATGTCTTCTAGGCTTTAAGGTCGAATTCTCTAAGATCAACTGCTCTGATACCACTAAATGTAACCCCCATCTCCTTTTCAAGGGACACATGTCACACCAGCCAGGTCTAGGGGATGAACCCTAAACCTAAGGCTGTAAACTGCTAATTAATTAAATAACAAGTAACTTGGGGAAGCTAATAAGCAAACATATTATAACATAATCTTCAAACTCTAGATACTGTTTAGTACATCATTAAATAAAATATTGTCTCAGACGTAATCGTCTCAAATACAACATATTCAAACTTAACATAAATACTAGACGCGGGAGTCAGAGCCAACTACAGTACGTCCCCACTAAACTCTCGATCAGACGACCCTCTATATGGTCTCCTGTCTATCGCCTGCAATCACAATGTCAAAGAAAAAAAGGGCTGAGCTACTGGAGATCAGTGAGTTGGGAACATATTTGTCAGGTGTAAACTGTACCCGTATAATCATGTAAAACAGTAAATTTGAAGTATAAAACATGTATAGAAAATAACTGAATTTAAAATACTGAAATCTGAAATAATACTGAGCAAGTATATGGTGATCAATGTATTCTCTTTAATATGCATATCTGATTTTCTGTTTCTCTGTCTTGTGAATTATTTATGAAACTGACAGTCCCCTTGGATAATCTGTACCTGTGCCTTCTCTCTCTTTGAGATAAACTCAATCTCTAGAAGGCGAGGAATGTGGAATCATCTAATAAACACAAGACTAAATCTCTGACTACACATCTACTTCAACACACTATGACCAGCGACCTACGAGTATATCCGATACACAAGGTCAACTATATATACGTACACTAAGCACCCGAAAGGATGGACAGGGGTTTTGATTTTATAAAATTGAAGTGTTTTAAAATAGATAGTTCGGTATTAAAATCAGAATTTAAATCACCCCTCTCCTAACCTAGTGTCGTACTCTCTAGCTCTACTCGAGCCACCACTGGTCCATACAAGCATATCAATAAAGTGTAATCTATTTGTTTCTGTATCTGTTTCTCTTTTCTATTACTGAATAATGTGCATGAAATGGTTTTACAAAACTCAAGAAATTTACATAAAACTCCTAGTTCATGCTTTTCAAAACTGAAATCTATACTGTATAAAAAATACGGTAAAACAAGTGAACTGTACAGCTAGTTCCCCTCACCTGAATCTGAGTAGTTCCTAAGGCTGGCTAGGTCCTTTCGCAGCAGCGGCCTTGCCTTTACCTTTTCCTTGACCTTGAAATAAAAAATACGGACTTTAGAAATATGAAAACCGTATTCTTATTTCATACTCTACTTAAACTCGTTAAAATACAATGACTCCATCTAGTTAAATAAAGCACGATTTCTCTTAACATGAATCTCGTATTTCTAAATAATTAAAATACGAAATGTCAAATTAAGAGACTTAGCTTTTCTTCAACTTAAACTTAATAAAAGAGTTTCTAACATGCTCCCTAATGGTGATTAAGTGCTAAGCATGATCATGGAGACTTAATCAACCTTAATACACTTAAGATTTCCTACAAAAATTCGGCAGCACCTCCTCTATTTGGAGGGCTCCGAAGATATACAAACATACAGACATAACAACTTAATTAACATGATTAACACATTCAAACCATGGCATCATCATCTAACATTTTACAACTCTAATCACATGCATCTAAATTATCCAAGTTAGCCCCAATTCATAATTCATTTAGGGTCCCCCAATTTGAAAACTCTAGGGCTTTACTTGAAAATTGGGACTGCTCGTTGGCGTAGGCTGCAGACTAGAGAAGAGGATGGTCGGCCTTGGGCTACTGCTCGCTGGAAGAGGGCTGGTCAGCGTTTTGACTGAAGCCTGTGGTTGGCCGGAGAAGCTGGCCGGCAGGTGGAACACTCGGGGCCGGCGGCAAGGGGCTGCGGTGGAGCTGCTGCAACGGTATCGAACTGTGGGGAGGGGCGGATGGCCGTGGCTGGCAGCCCAGCAAGGGAGGGTGGCGGACGACCAGCTCTTGCCGGGCGTGAAGGTGGAGAAGGAGATCAGGCGGCGCTGAGCGCAGGCTGAGCTCGCCGACGCTGAAAGGAGAAGAGGAGAAGATCGGGGAAGAGGCTTCGAGGCTTCTATGGGTGAGTCGTGCTTGGAGTGAAAATGAGAGAGAGAGAAGAGAAAGTAATTTTTTTCTCTTTCATTCTCTCTCTCCCTTTACTTATAAGGGAAGTATGAAGATATTTTAATTTAATTAATCTCTTTATTAATTAAATTATTATAATAACTTATCTCATTAAAGATATTTAAATTATTATATTATCTACTAAAATATCTCCCACTAAATGTCGAACAACTTTTAGTTGATCTTATCTTGTTACTCTGCCGTCACGAGGGCGACTAATAATGTTATCTTACTCGTCTTTGTCTCCGACCCAGATCCGGGAATCCTGGGTCATACAACCCCATGACACGGGCTGACTGTAGCATCACGGGTCGTCTCTTCTCCCGACCCAGATCCGTGTTCCGCGGCTTTTGACTCGACCATATCTACTTTATCGAGACTTTAACTTGTGTCAAATATTCCTACTTAAATAATCTTGATTAATTAATATTTAATTAATCTCTGGTTTAATTAATCTAATACTGTTGACCATCCATCTCGAACTATTCTATGTAACTTTGGCCTTGCCCAATGTGGTCTTCTCTCGATCCTATAGTTACGAGGATGGATTTCGGTCCATTAAATTCTGATTAATCTGATTTGAGCTAATTAACCCCATTCAGAATTTCAAAATTTTACTGAATTTTACTTAGGAAATTTTGGGATATTACAAAAAATCAGAGTTATAAATCACCCTTATCTTAACCTAGTATCGTACTCTCTGCACCGTAAGAGCCACCAATGGTGCAGGCAAATACATAGGTAAAATGTAGTCTATAAAATACTCCTATCTATTTCTCATGTTCTATTTCATATTTATTTTACTAAATTTTTTGGATGGATTCTTAAAAAGGAATCTATCTCCTACAGGAGATCTAACAATATGCATAATATGATTTCCATAACTTCGGAATTTTCATAAAATCTCTATCTCATGCTTTTAAAGTTAAAACCAACACTCTAAGGAAAATACGATAAAAATACAAAATGTACAGGTCGTTCCCTCACCTGAGTCTAATAAACACTAAGGTTGGCTCGATCCTTTGGTAGCTGCGGCCTTGCCTTTGCCTTTGCCTTTTCCTTTTCCCAATAATCTGAGTATGGAGATTAATGAATACGGAGTCATATTCATAGTTTATACTCTAATTAAAGTTGATAGAATACAATAAGGATATTACGTTCACATAAGCATGATTTCCACTAACAATTATTTCATGTCTTCTAGATTCATAACTAATATGATCCCAACAACTTAATTAACATAAATTCCTCACATATTAGGGAATGTAAACTACATAATGTTAAGCACAAATTGGGGCTTCTAACATTCTCTCCTTAAAGCAAATAATTGCTAAACATGGCATGGTTAATTAACTACGCAAAATCGACGAAATTTCGGGATCACCTCCTTTGTTTTTAGAGCTCCAAAATTATAGAATCAAACATGCATTCTACACATCCAAAATCTTGGATTCATAAAACTTAAACACATAAACATGTATTCCCTCTAAATTTCATCTCAACATCTTGAAAATTCTGATCTAGTGATCAGTTAACACATACAATGTAACGCCCCGGATTTTCAGAGTAAATAAATCAGAGTCTTTCGATAATTAATGTGATAAATTAACGTGAAATATAAATTAATTATGTTAAAAAGCCCAATTTAAGGAAACAAAATCGAGGAATAATAAACTAAATTCAGCCTCGCAACTTATGGGCCGAGGGAAGGCCTTCTCGGGCCAGGCCGCTTACACTTGGAATAGTTGGAGGTGGACGATATAGATAACCTCAATTAATTAATTGGGAGATTTCGTAAGTGTTAATTAAGTAGGATTAATCAAATATGAGAATCGAACAAAGGTTAGAGACCCGATAAACTAGATCGGACGGGTCAAAAGCCGATATTCGCGGATCTGGTCCGATGAGAGGCAGAACCCGTGAGGCTACAATACGCCCGTGACGACTAAGATCATTGACCCGGGATTTCCGGATCTGGGTCAGGACATTATTAGAAAGATGACATTAACTAAAAAGCGACCTGACATAAAGTGGAAGAATAGTATTAAATAGATTATTTGAATAGTAGGGGGAAATGATGGAGAGGATAAGCTAAAAAAATAATCTAAATCAAAGGAAGCCATGTGACAATAATTTAGATGATAAGGTGTAAATAATTAAAGGGGAAGGGATAATGGATGATGATGGAGTTGAATAAATAAAGAACAAAGATAATATATATGTATATATATACATGTCTTCATGTAAGGACTTAGGTTAAAAAAAAATAATAAAAATGAAAAGATCTAAGTGAAGGGAGAGATCGTGCTGAGCCCCCCCTCCCCCTCTTCTCCATTTTATCTCTTTCTTCTCCTTGGCCGTGCCCTAGCCCGACGTGCGCCCGCCGGCTGTCTGCCCTTCTTGCCTCCGTCGCCGCCGTTCGGTCTTTGTGGCCCCGCCTTCGTCCGGTGACCCCCTTCAGGGCTAAGCTGTCGCGACGCCGGGCCGCCGCCTCGCCTCCTACTTGCCCCCACGAGCAACCCAGCTGACTCCTGAGCTCAGTGACCAAAGACCAAGCCTCCCCTCTTCTCGTGGTTCAAATCGCCTCCAGCAGCCTGCGTCTTGCTCTTGTGAGTGGAACTTGGAAGAGAAACCTTAATTGGTTTCATAATTTAGGGCATGAACTTGATTGGATTAGTAAGGTAGGTGTTATGGAATTTACGAAGGATTAAGGTGGGGGATAAGGGATATTAACATGCATGAAACTATGAATTGGAGAGGTAGCGATGCATGAATAGCGATGATTTAAATTCCATGAGTAATTTTGGTGAATGGTTGTAGAATTTCGGAAGCCCTGAAAACAGAGGAGGTGATGCCCAATTTTTCTAGAAATTCCATGCTCAACTCTCTTAATCATGAAGCCCAAATTGTTAGGAAGAACTGCTCTCATAGTTCTTTACCGTATCTTATTTGGTTAAATTTAGAGTACGGGTCAAGGATACAAACTCCGTATTTATAGATTCGTTTTTCAATTCCAGGAAAGGAAAAAGGTTTAACAGAAGCTGCCGAAGGACCGAGCGATTCCTAGGAAATTGCGAAGGACTTGAGGTGAGGGGACTTCACCGTAAATCAAGATTTATTCAAGTACTTACCGTCATTTCCTTATTTCTCGTATTCTTATGCGATTTATATCGGTTTGTGGTTTGTCGATGGATTTCATCGTGATAGCTATATAGTGATTTTAATGCTTGCTATCTGCTATGAACTAAATCAGCATGATTAATATATGATGAATCACCATTTGGTACAGATTGATAATCACCGTATTGTGACTGCTCCCTAGGTAGACATAGATGATTGATCCAGCGGGCCTTAGGATAGAGCCCATAATGAATTGTTGATGATCTCGGGTTATGGAGGGGATTTGTTTTTGTTGTTTTCTTTCTGTTCTTCTTTGATCGTTCTATCATAACAAAAGCTGTTTGCGAAATCATTTTTTTTTTTTACAAAACCCCTTCCGAACTCTTTTGAGTGCCCGAATCGGATACGAGGATGTATGCGTGACGATTGATACAGCTTGATTGATCATACAACTGGTTGTCAGGTCTCGGATATGAGATGTGTGACGATTGATACAGTTGGTTGATTACATCACTGGTCGTCAGGCCTCGGGTACGGGATTGGAATAATCAATACGAGATGTACGCATAACGATTGATACAGTTGGTTGACTACACCACTGGTCGTCAGGCCTCGAGTACTGGATCGGATTATTTCCCTGTCTCTCGATCATCAGGATCCAGTTATCCAGCTGATGATAGCTGGTTTCTTTCAGGGTATTGAACTAGGGTTGCATGTTGATTATGATACGAGGCTATTATATACGTAGGTTTATTATATGTAGGATATGACATGAGATTGATTATATGATTCTTCGGATTTCTGATCGTATAACATGCTTATCAAGATTCAAGATAATTTTATTGATCTTCATGATTTTTACTTGCATCGTTGTAGTACTAGTATTGTAGTACAAATGACAGGTATGTATAATACCTGGCGGAGAAGTTTTTATTCACTGAGCTTGCATAGCTCAGCCCCCTCGATTACTGTTTTTCTGTTACAGGATCTAGACTTGGATCAGGATAATAGTTCGTGTCTCGAGCAGGGATCGAAGTCTAGCTGGCTCTGGCGTACCTATTTCATGTTTCATTTTATTTTGTTATATTAGACCATGATTATGTATTTTCTTCCGCTGTATTTGGGGTCGTAGTTGCCCGTAACTCTGTGTGCGTGTACTCTATTTCTGACTTGGTTAAAAAAATGACTCCCGGTGTGTAACCGGTTATGTTATGTTATATGAATTGTGTTTTAGAGTACATGCTTATTTTCAGGTTTAAAGTACACAGCTTATGGGTTGGGTGCACTCCCGGCCCAGCTGGTGTGACATCCGTCTCATTAGCGAGATGGGTGTTACATTTATTGGTATCAGAGAGGTTTGCTCCTTGACCTTAGAGTTAGAGGTAGTCAGAGCCTTAAGGTGGGAGTCCAAGTTAGTTAACATAAGGAATTAGCTGTTAACTTGCTAAGTGGAATTTAGTCGTTAATAACGCTTGTTGGATGTTGTAGAATGCCGCCAAAGAGAGGACGTGGGAGACCGCCGAGGGTGCCACGTGAGGAGCCCCAGGAGGAACCGCACGTGGATGCCCCTATACCTGAAGAGTATGGAGATGCATCACATGCGCACCCTGCCCCGGGATACAACCCGGGAGTGCAACAATTTCCAGGGATGCAACAATTTTTCGAACAGATGGCGCAGTCGTTTGCTACTTTCCCAAACTTTCAACAACAACAGCAGCAACACCAACAACAACAACAACCCAGGGGTCAGGATTATGTGACTCGAGCCCGGCAAATGGGGCTTAACCATTTCCTTGGGACACAGGATTCGACCGAGGCTGACGCGTGGATCCGACAGTTGGAGATGGTGTTCGAAGCTATGAGAATCCCAGAAGATGAAAAGGTCATAACGGTACAATTATTGTTGGGACAAGATGCTTTGATGTGGTGGGAGTCGGCTCAGATGTGCCTTCCTAGGTCGGGTGTCTGGACCTGGACAGAATTCAAGAAAGCATTTGAGGAGGAGTACTCACCTCGTATACACCGGGATGCCAAGAGAGCAGAGTTCATTTATCTGACCCAAGGGAATTCAACTGTGGCTGAGTATTGGGCCAAGTTTACTGCTCTGAGCCGTTATGCACCAGAGATGGTAGAAGACCCCTATAACCGTTGCAGGAGGTTTGAAGATGGACTGCGGGATGAGATCAAAATCCCGGTTATGGCTCATGGCTTCGAAGATTTTCGAGGAGTGGTCGAGTCTGCACTCCGAGTAGAGCGGGGCCTGAACAAGCAAAAACAGAGACTTGATAAGTGGAATAAGAGGAGTAGCCCGAGCTCCCAAGGAGGTGGAGACACCAGGCCCACAAAGAAGAGCAACAGTAGCAGCAGCGGTGGTTCTTCGACAAGTGGGAACAACAAGGGAAAACCGCAGTATACTGTCTGCGGTAAATTCCATTACGGGACTTGTGGTGGTGATGCTTGTTCTTACTGTAAACAACCGGGGTATTATAAGAAACAATGCTCGCTACTGACCCAGGGGAGCGGAGTTGCTCCACAGGCTACTGTTGGAGATCATAATATGCAGCAGACTCAAGGATTTTCTGTCCTGGGAGGTGCTGGAGGCAGCCGAGGAGGGTCAACTGGTGGACTATCTCGTGGAGGAGGCCGTGGGGCACCATCTCAGCTGCAAGCCCAGGCTTTTGCAATGACACAAGAGCAAGCTGTGAATACCCCTGACGTGATAGCAGGTACGGTACAAATCTTTAATACTGATGCCTGCGTATTGATTGATCCCGGCTCTACACATTCATACATTGCTGTTACTTTTCTTGTACCTGAAAATGTGTATGCAACTAGATTAACAGAACCTATGAGTGTAGCACCCCCCATAGGTAGTTCTATGATTGTTAAGTTAGTCTATGAGGGATGTGATGTAAAGATAGGAGAGCAGGAGCTAATAGCCGATCTAATCCCGATGAGCCTAGGATGGATTGGTTAGCGTTTCACCATGCCCACGTTGACTGCTACTGGAAGATGGTACGTTTCCAGCGTCCGGGAGAGACGGAGATACTTTTTTTTCGGGAGACTACCCGAGACGGAGGAAGCCTATTTGGCAAATGTGACAGAAGTGGAAGCCCCGAAGACGGAGGTTCAAGATATAGCCGTGGCGTGCGAGTATTCGGATGTGTTTCAAGACTTACCCGGATTACCACCGCACCGAGGCGTGGAGTTTTCGATTGAGTTGGTTCCAGGAACAACTCCGATTTCCAAGGCACCCTACAGGATGGCTCCAGTGGAGTTAAGAGAACTGAAGACCCAGATAGATGAGCTGCTGGGGAAGGGGTTTATTAGACCTAGTGTCTCCCCTTGGGGTGCGCCTGTACTATTCGTAAAGAAGAAAGACGGCTCCATGCGGTTGTGCGTTGACTATAGACAATTAAACGAGGTGACCATCCAGAACCAGTACCCACTACCACGCATTGATGACCTATTTGACCAATTGCGGGGAGCCTGTGTGTTCTCCAAGATTGATTTGAAGTCAGGCTATCATCAATTGCGGGTGCGGGAGGAGGATGTACCGAAGACGGCGTTATGAACTCGATATGGACATTATGAATTTTTAGTAATGCCGTTCGGATTGACGAATGGACCAGCTGCGTTCATGGGAATGATGAACAGGGTGTTCGCACCCTACTTAGATCGGTTTGTTGTGGTTTTCATTGACGATATTTTGGTGTACTCGCGGAACATGGAGGAGCACATCAATCATTTGAGAATGGTTCTACAAACTCTACGAGAGCAGCAGTTGTATGCCAAACTCAGTAAATGTGAGTTTTGGTTGGAGCAAGTCAACTTCTTGGGGCATGTCGTCTCAGCGGAAGGAATATATGTGGACCCCCAGAAGATCGAAGCAGTGGTGAACTGGCAAGCTCCCACCAATGTTAAGGAGATTAGAAGTTTTCTGGGGTTAGCCGGTTACTACAGAAGATTTGTAGAAGGCTTTTCTGCGATTGCCTTACCAATAACGAAGCTGCTGAGGAAGAATGCAAGGTTCAAATGGACTGAAGATTGCGAGCAGAGCTTCCAGGAGCTGAAGAATCTATTGGTGTCTGCTCCTATTCTAACCTTACCTGCACCTGGAGTAGGTTTTGATATATATAGTGACGCTTCATACCAAGGTTTGGGGTGTGTCTTGATGCAACATGGCAGAGTTATTGCCTATACCTCCAGACAACTCAAAACCTATGAGGTGAACTATCCAGTACATGATTTGGAGTTAGCTGCGGTGGTCTTTGCATTGAAGATATGGCGACACTATCTCTATGGTGAAGCCTGTAAAATTTTCACCGACCACAAAAGCTTGAAGTACCTGATGACCCAGAGGGAGCTCAACATGCGTCAGCGAAGGTGGATGGAATTATTTAAAGATTACAACTGCTCATTTGAGTACCACCCGGGGAAGGCAAATGTGGTGGCCGATGCTCTGAGTCAGAAGACAATGGCGCGATTGGGGACCACTAGCCTTACCCAACTCCACAACCTGAGATCCACAAGAGCGCAACTTTCAGTGGATGAGTTGGGAGTGTTATTGGCGAATTTCCATCTTCGACCTCTGTTAATTACGCAAATCAAGTAAGCTCAACTACGGGATCCAAAGTTAGTGAAGCTAGCTGGTACACTACAAAATGGAAGACTTTGGGGGCGAAAGAATGGCCAATGTAACTACTCCCTGTCTTCAGATGGAACAGTGATGGTAGGTGCTCGGATCTATGTGCCACGCAATGAGACGGCTCTCAAGTTACAGATAATAGAGGAGGCACATAGCTCAGTATACACCATGCATCCAGGGAGCACCAAGATGTACCGGAATATCAAGGGGAACTATGTTTGGAGAAGGATATTGCGGAGTACGTGGCGAGGTGCATGATTTGTCAGCAAATCAAAGTAGAACACAAGAAACCACCGGGGTTGTTGGTACCCTTAGAGATTCCGGAATGGAAGTGGGAGAAGATAGCTATGGACTTTGTGACCGGTTTACCACGAACCAGTCAAGGCAAAGATGCTATCTGGGTGATCATCGATAGACTGACCAAGTCGGCCCACTTTATTCCAATCAAGATGACTTATTCTCAGGGCAAATTGGCACGGTTGTACGTGGACCAGATAGTGAGGTTACATAGAGTACCAGTGTCAATTGTATCTGACAGGGACCTAAGATTTACTTCGCATTTTTGGAAAAGCCTGCATAAGGCTCTGGGGACAGGATTGGACCTTAGCTCGGCATTCCATCCAGAGTCCGATGGACAGTCCGAAAGGACAATCCAGATACTTGAAGACTTGCTTCGAGCTAGCATCATGGAACTTCCTGGATGCTGGGATGAAAATTTGGGGCTGTTGGAGTTTGTCTACAACAACAGCTACCAGAGCAGTATTTGTATGCCACCGTATGAAGCATTATACGGTCGAAGATGCAGGACTCCCTTGTGTTGGGACGAGGAGGGCGAACGAAGGATATTGGGCCCAGAATTGGTGCAACAAACTACGGAGAAGGTAAAGCTAATTAGGGAGCGGTTGAAGAAGGCCCAAGACAGACAACGGGGTTATGCTAATAACCGTCGTTGATTTCTGGAATTTAAAGTGGGAGATAGGGTGTTTCTGAAAGTATCCCCATGGAAGGGAGTGTTTAGGTTCCGCAAGCGTGGGAAGCTGAACCCAAGGTATATTGGGCCTTACGAGATAGTAGACAGAGTGGGCCCGGTAGCTTATCGACTTGACCTACCAGAGGAGCTGTCAAGGATACACAACGTGTTCCATATATCGGTTCTACGGAAATGTCTCGGGGATCAACATCAGATACTGTCTGGACCAACCGTAGAACTAGCTCAGGACTTGACGTACGTAGAAGGACCGCTACGTATTCTTGACAGGAGAGAACAAACCCTACGAAACAAGACAATATCTCTGGTGAAGGTACTGTGGAGCCACCATCAAGTGGAGGAGGCCACTTGGGAACGAGAAGATCAGATGAGGGAACAGTACCCTCATCTATTCTAGATGTACATGTACGAAATTTCGGGGACGAAATTTCTTAAGGGTGGGAGAATTGTAACGCCCCGGATTTTCAGAGTAAATAAATCAGAGTCTTTTGATAATTAACGTGATAAATTAACGTGAAATATACATTAATTATGTTAAAAAGCCCAATTTAAGGAAACAAAATCGAGGAATAATAAACTAAATTCAGCCTCGCAACTAATGGGCCGAGGGAAGGCCTTCTCGAGCCAGGCCGCTTACACTTGGAATAGTTGGAGGTGGACGATATAGATAACCTCAATTAATTAATTGGGAGATTTCGTAAGTGTTAATTAAGTAGGATTAATCAAATATGAGAATCGAACAAAGGTTAGAGTCCCGATAAAGTAGATCGGACGGGTCAAAAGCCGATATTCGGATCTTGTCCGACGAGAGGCAGAACCCGTGAGGCTACAATGCGCCCATGATGACTAAGATCTTTGACCCGGGATTTTCGGATCTGGGTCCGGACATTATTAGAAAGATGACATTAACTAAAGAGCGACGTGACATAAAGTGGAAGAATAGTATTAAATAAATTATTTGAATAGTAGGGGGAAATGATGGAGAGGATAAGCTAAAAAAATAATCTAAATCAAAGGAAGCCATGTGACAATAATTTAGAGGATAAGGTGTAAATAATTAAAGGGGAAGGGATAATGGATGATGATGGAGTTGAATAAATAAAGAACAAAGATAATATATATGTATATATATACATGTCTTCATAAAAGGACTTAGGTTAAAAAAAAATAATAATAAAAATGAAAGGTCTAAGTTAAGGGAGAGATCGTGCTGAGCCCCCCCCTGACGTGCGCCCGCCGGCTGTCTTCCCTTCTTGCCGCCGTCGCCGCCGTTCGGTGCTGCCCCCGCGTCGGCCTGCCTTCTGTCCGGTGACCCCCCAGCCAACTGCTGCGTCGGCCGCTGCCCGACCTCCGCCTTACGCTTAATCGAGCAACCGCCAGTGACTCCTCTGAGCTTTCGACCGGCACCAAGCCTCCCCCTCTTCTCGTGGTTCAGCCTCGTCTCCGACGAGCTCGTCTTGCTCTTGTGAGTGGAACTTGGAAGAGAAACCTTAATTGGTTTCATAATTTAGGGCATGAACTTGATTGGATTAGTAAGGTAGGTGTTATGGAATTTACGAAGGATTAAGGTGGGGGATAAGGGATATTAGCATGCATGAAACTATGAATTGGAGGGGTAGCGATGCATGAATAGCGATGATTTAAATTCCATGAGTAATTTTGGTGAATGGTTGTAGAATTTCGGAACCCATGAAAACAGAGGAGGTGATGCCCAATTTTTCTAGAAATTCCATGCTTAACTCTCTTAATCATGAAGCCCAAATTGTTAGGAAGAATTGATCTCATAGTTCTTTACCGTATCTTATTTGGTTAAATTTAGAGTACGGGTCAAGGATACAAACTCCGTATTTATAGATTCGTATTTCAATTCCAGGAAAGGAAAAAGGTTTAGCAGAAGCTGCCGAAGGACCGAGCGATTCCTAGGAAATTGCGAAGGACTTGAGCTGAGGGGACTTCACCGTAAATCAAGATTTATTCAAGTACTTACTGTGATTTCCTTATTTCTCGTATTCTTATGCGTTTTATATCGGTTTGTGGTTTGTCGATGGATTTCATCGCGATAGCTATATAGTGATTTTAATGCTTGCTATCTGCTATGAACTAAATCAGCATGATTAATATATGATGAATCGCCATTTTGTACAGATTGATAATCACCGTATTGTGACTGCTCCCTAGGTAGACATAGATGATTGATCCAGCGGGGCTCAGGATAGAGCCCATAATGAATTGTTGATGATCTCGGGTTATGGAGGGGATTTGTTTTTGTTGTTTTCTTTCTGTCCTTCTTTGATCGTTCTATCATAACAAAAGCTGTTTGCGAAATCATTTTTTTTTTTACAAAACCCCTTCCGAACTCTTTTGAGTGCCCGAATCGGATACGAGGATGTATGCGTGACGATTGATACAACTTGATTGATCATACCGCTGGTCGTCAGGTCTCGGATATGAGATGTGTGACGATTGATACAGTTGGTTGATTACATCACTGGTCGTCAGGCCTCGGGTACGGGATTGGAATAATCAGATACGAGATGTACGCATGACGATTGATACAGTTGGTTGACTACACCACTGGTCGTCAGGCCTCGAGTACTGGATCGGATTATTTCCCTGTCTCTCGATCATCAGGATCCGGTTATCCGGCTGATGACAGCTGGTTTTTTTCACTGTATTGAACTAGGGTTGCATGTTGATTACGATACGAGGCTATTGTATACGTAGGTTTATTATATGGAGGATATGACATGAGATTGATTATATGATTCTTCAGATTTCTGATCGTATAACATGCTTATCAAGATTCAAGATAATTTTATTGATCTTCATGATTTTTACTTGCATCGTTGTAGTACTAGTATTGTAGTACAATTGACAGGTATATATAATACCTGGCGGAGAAGTTTTATTCTTGAGAGCTTGCATAGCTTAGCCCCCCTCGATTACTGTTTTTCTGTTACAGGATCTAGACTTGGATCAGGATAATAGTTCGTGTCTCGAGCAAGGATCGAAGTCTAGCTGGCTCTGGCGTACCTATTTCATGTTTCGTTTTATTGTGTTGTATTAGACCTTGATTATGTATTTTCTTCGGCTGTATTTGGGGCCGTAGTTGCCCGTAACTCTGTGTATGTGTACTCTAATTCTGACTTCGTTTAAAAAAGACTCCCGGTGTGTAACCGGTTATGTTATGTTATATGAATTGTGTTTTAGAGTACATGCTTATTTTCAGGTTTAAAGTACACAGCTTATGGGTTGGGTGCACTCCCGGCCCAACTGGTGTGACATCTGTCTCATTAGCGAGATGGGTGTTACATACAACCAGCACTCCATCAAACTTATCATTACCGTCGTACTAATTGTGGCTGAGAATCAGCTCGCCGGAGTTCATTTTGAGATTCCTTGTCACTGGCCGAAGGGAGAAGGGGCCGCTAGGTCTGGAGGTGGTTCAGTTGGGCTATGGCGACTTGCTCGCCAATCCTCGCTGGAAAGAGGGAACAGGCGCTGGTCATCGACTACAAGTGTGCGTGAGGCAGAAAGGTCGCACTCAAGGGAGAAGGGAAGCTCGGGAAAGGAAAAAGGAAAGGTGGTGAACACGAGCTGGTGGCCAGGGGGTGGACTGGCAAGGTGCCGGCGCAAGAGGCGCTGCAGGCCGGGCGGTCGCGCGGATTGGGCAGGGAGAGAAGGGGGAGATGGAGGATAGGGTTTGTTGGAGTCTCGCCAGAGCTTCACTAGCTGTCCTAGACCGGGATCTTAACGGGCGAGTGATGGAGGAGGTGGCGGCTGAGCTCTAGGGTTTGGTTCGGATTTTTAGAATGAGAGGGGAGATGGACTCCTCTCTTATAACCCTATAAGTTATTAAACAAATATAATAACTTATCCCCTCGATCAAACTCTCTCCTTTACCTTTAATAAAAGTGACCCCCCTCCTCCCCCACCCCCTTTTTAATATTAAATTATTATTTTGCACAGGCTAATGTAGCGTCATAGGTTGCCTTATCTTTTTCCAAACAGATCCATGAAAACCGGCTTTTGACCATGTCCTTCATCATGACGTACTGTAGCATCACAGGTTGTCTCCTCACTCAACCAGATCTGATTTTCCCGGCTTTGACCCGATCAAATCTACTTTACCAGGACTCTAACTATTGTCTGGTATCTCCCACTTAATTAATCCAAATTTATTAATACTTATTAATTTTCCCATTTAATTAAATGGCTTATACTATCCATCCACCTCCAACTATTTCAAATAAAAGTAGCCTAACCCAATAAGTCTTTCTCTCGGCCCAATAGTTACAAGGCTGGATTTTAGTTTCATTAATTTCTGATTTTCCATTAATTGAGGTTTAAACTTATTAATTTATTTTTTGTTCTTATTAACCTCATTAAATATTCAAAAATTATCTGATTATTTATTTAGAAAAATGTGGGGTGTTACAATTCTTCCACCATTAAGGAATTTTTTTCCAGAAATTTTTATACAATATGTACTAGAATAAACGAGGGTACTGTTCCCTCATTTGATCCTCTCTTTCCTAAGTGGCCTCTTCCACTTGGTAATGACTCCAGAATATCTTTACCAGAGGTATTATCTTGTTTCTCAATACTTGTTCTTCCTGTCAAGGATACGTACTGCTCCCTCCACGTATGTCAAATCCTCAACCAGCTCTACTGTTGGTCCCGTTAGTATGTAGCTTAGATCTGAGAGGCATTTCAGCAGGATAGATACGTGGAACACATCGTGGATCCTCGACAACTCCTTTGGTAGTGCAAGTCAATAGCCTACGAAACCTACTCTATCCACAATCTCATATGGTCCGATATACTTCGGACTTAGTTTCCCGCGCTTATAAAATCTCAAGACCCTTTTCTAGGGGACACTTTCAAATACACTTTCTCTCGACTTCAAACTCCAAGTCACGGCGATGGTTATTAGCATAACCCCGTTGCTTGTCTTGGGCTACTCTTCGCCACTTCCTAATGAGCTTTACTTTCTTTGCAGTCTGCTGAACCAGCTCAGGACCAAGTATCTTTCTCCTACCGTCTTCATCCCAGCATACGGAGTCTTGCATCTCCTGCCATATAATGCTTCATAAGGTGGCATCCCAATGCTACTCTAGTAGCTGTTGTTGTAAGAAAAACTCTAGCAGTCCCAGATTTTCATCCAAATTTCCTGGGAGTTCCATGATACAAGCTCGAAGCAGGTCTTTGAGTATCTGTATCATCCTTTTAGACTGTCCATCTGTTTGAGGATGGAATGCCATGCTAAAGTTTTGCTTGGTCCCCGGGGACTTACGTAGACTCCGCCAGAAATGGGAGGTGAATCTCAGGTCTCTATCAGATACGATGGATACTAGTACTCCATGTAGCCTTACAATTTGGTCCATGTACGGCCGTGCCAATTTATTTCGAGATACGTCATCTTGATTGGAATGAAATTGGCTGACTTGGTCAGTTTATCAATAATGACCCAGATAGCATCGTTACCTTGACTCGTTCGGGGTAGGCCAGTCACAAAGTTCATCGCTATCCTCTCCCACTTACATTCCAGAATCTCCAAGGGTACCAGCAACCCTGGTGGCTTCTTGTGTTTTGCCTTGATCTGTTTAATGATAGAACACCTAGCCACATACTCGGCGATCTCCTTTTTTATCTTCCTCCAAATGTAATTTTCTTTGATGTTTCAATACATCTTGGTACTACCTGGATGCATTGCATAAGCTGAACAATGAGCTTCCTCCATGATCTATAGCTTGAGCATCTCAATGTTTGGTACATAGACTCAGGCACCCAGCATCACCGCTCCATCAAAAGATAGAAGAAATCCCCATGTTTTCCATTTTGCATTCGCTCCGCTAATTGTATCATTCTGGAGTCTTGCGTTGTGCTTCCTTAATTTGTGAAATTAGTGTCGGTAGTAGATAGAAGTTCACTAGTAGCACCCCTAGCTAATCCACCTAAAACTGAACTCCAGTGGATCTCAAATCATGAAGTTAGCCAAAGTTTGTAGTCCCCAACTGTGCCATGGTTAGCCTGCTCAAGGCGTCTGTTACTACGTTCGCCTTGCCGGGGTGATACTCGAATGTGCAATCATAATCTTTCAGCAACTCCATCCACCTTCTTTGTCGCATATTCAGCTCCCTCTAGCTCATCAAATACTTCAGACTCTTGTGGTCGGTGAAGATTTTACAAGCTTTACTAGCGAGCACTCTTCAATTCCTGCCTCACAATCGAACTTGAAGATAGTGAAATGGAGGCCTACCCATTAAGAACAAACTGCAGGTACCAAGAGCAAAAGGGGGTAGCGTCGACTGCCCTATCTATGTTATGTGATTCATAGAGCAGACTAACTATGGTGAGAAACTCTGTCCTCTATAATTCGAACGTACCTCTATTGAATTCGAGCTACATCGCACGCATAATGATAGACAACATCAACCACAGCTGTGAGGAGTCTGAAGAGGGCAAGAAAGCGAAGACATAGTAAAGATCCCATTTAACAACGATTGTACCCCGTTTAAGTAGAGGAGTTCCAAGGTATATAATTTGCATGGACTCTTAATACATATGGTTTTTTCCTGTTAGAAAGTATTTACGTTTAACACTCATAATATATATAAATCATCCTCTGTCAGTTACCAATCAGTGCATTGCATGATCTCCTGTTGTGGCCAACCTCATGGCAGCGGTTGTAGCGTAAATCATGCACGGCGGATTCCTGTGATTCTATTCTCTTCCATATTGGATGACCCAGTGGTCTCTTCGTGCATGGTGGCCGCAGAAGCAGTTCGCGATTTGCATCAGTAGGCTTGTCGTTGTCCGGGATGGAAAAAATAGCTTCGACATATGCCAGCTAGTAAGCTTCAACTGTGAAGTAGTTGTCAATATACCGATGAACACTTGTGTCTGTTAGGATTATTGCGATGTATGCATATTTGCATAGGAGGTCGTTCACCTGCCACCTTAGGCATAAACATGTTCTTGAAAGCATACTGACAAAGATGCTATTCTGTTTGACAACCTCAAAATATTCCCCGTCACAACGCCTAACCAGTAGGGTGCGACCTTCTTCAATAGTTACCTCCAGCTCGTGTATGGCAGGGCATAGGTAGGTTTCCCATTGTCGAGAATGCTCACGGCGGTTATACAATATGATCATGAGCTTGAACCTTTGTCAGTTAGGCAAGACAGCAGTGAGGAAGCAATAACAACGGATATTAGTTAGAAACGTGTTATATTAAATAAAAAACGCTGGAAAATAAGTAAAAATTCAACATATTAATCAAAAACCTGAAATCAAAAACGAAAACATTTTATATTAAAGAGAAACTTAATATAATAAATGGGAACATATTATATTAAAGGGTAATAATGGAAATAAGTATGAAAAACATATGTTAATCAAAAGATTACACGATAAATGGAATCAGACTTACCTTATCAAATCAACCATGTTCGTTATGTGAAGGTGGCGTGCCTCCTTAAGCCAAGCATTGAATGATTCTGCCACATTGGAAATACATCCCTCCCCATCTTTCACCTTTGAACATATAGTTCGACCAATGAAAAACATCGGATTTCTAAAGCAGCCAACGATGTGTGTTAACCGATGCAGCTAGCAGGTCGTTGACTTCATCGTTATATTCCTTCGTAGTATATGCGTAAGCGATTCTTGTAATATTGGACCAACACTCCTCTTTCAATGCTTTCCCAAGTCTTACATTCCCTTTCATAAAGTTCGCTTCCAAGTGTCGCAAGCAATATGCATGCGGGGCAGAAGGGAAACCCTTTGCTATGGCACTGACAAGGCCCTTAGACCTGTCCGACACTAATGTAATAATCTTCTCGTAGTCGTTATCCCGTACAGTGCATCACTATGCTTTAACAGGAACCACATCGAGTTGGCGGAGGTTTCGATGTCAACAACAGTAAACGCAACATAAAAGAAGCCCTCGTTACCATCTTTACCGGTCGCTCAGAACAAAGTGCCCCCGTATTTCCCAAGCAAGTAAGTTCCATCAACAAACAACAATGGCCTGCAACCTCTCTTGAAACCACCAACACAGGCACGGAAGGAGAAAAATGCGCGTCTAAAACACTTACTGTCCTTGTCCATAATGGCAATTCTATCAGGGTTCATCTCCACCATCTTGTTTGCGTACCATAATAAGAAGTCATAGCTCGCCACCTCACTCTCATGGAGAATACCCCTAGCCACCTCTTTCCCCAAACAAGCCTGCTTATATTATGGATTGATAGTAAGATCACACAAGCTATATCGTGAATGTTAATAGCCTTGTATAGGTGATGGTCATTTAGCAATGACCAATTTCTTTGATGCTTTTGGATGGGACGTCGTACCGATACCGACGCCGCATATATGTGCGGGATGCATCATCTTGATTCTAAATGTTGCACAATTACATTCTCTCGATTCATCGACTTGCCACTGGCACCCACTGCGCCACATTGGATAGTCACCCTCTGCTTATCATTCTTTATGAAGGTAAAGTCAACATTGTGTTTGATAGCCAAGTTACGAAGTGCATCCTTGAAGTGGTTGTTCTCATCAAACCGGTCACCTACTTTCAGTGACAGAATTTCAGCATTCTTCAATAGAGTACAAATGGCTAAGGCCCCCATAGATCCTTCACTACAACAAATCAGACATTTAGCTACACACATTTCCCGGCGGTTTTATAAAACCGCCGCTAAATACAATATTTGCGGCCGTTATGGCTGCGGTTTGTGGAACCACCACTAAATTCATATAGTTTGCGCCGGTTTTTGTAAAACCGCGGTAAAATGCATTAATTTAGCGGCGTTTTGTTGAAGCCGTCACGGAAGGAATACATTTAGCGGCTAACGTCTGAAGGTTTTATTAGGACCACCACTCTCTCCTATATCTTTAAATACTATCTCCCTGTCGAAAGCCTAATTCCCTTCTCAGTTTCTCTCCCCAGCAAAAACCTAATTCTTCCTCCCTTGTCGTACCAGCCGCTTCAACGTCTCTTCAGGCCTAGCCTCCAACCCGATCCAGGTTCATCCTTCATGCCCATTGTCATCATAATCAAGATCATCATCTTCGATTCTTGGTTTGGATTATGTTCTCTGCCCTAATTTTGAGATCCAAATGAGAACAAAGGCGAAGGGGGATCTTGTTCTTATCTGGTCTTCACATCACCACCACTCAACCCTCGATTGCTGGACTCCTCAACGCTTCTTCGACGGTTTTCTCTGAAGGAAATTCGGATTCAAGTGCATGGAGTTTTGGTTCCAACTCGAACCCCCATTGATGGGATTCCATCATATTGTGTGTTTTTGAAATTGTTATCTCTATTTTTAATATGCATGTTTTGAATCTCTTATCTCTACAGTAAGAGGGAGAAAAAGAATTTGTGTCGGAGCCTTTCATTCAAACCGCTTCCAGAGCAGGTGCTTTCATGGTAAGGGCCTTTTGGATTCACAACAATTTGAAAGCTTGCATGCTTATGGATAGTTTAGTTGGATTGGAACAATGAAGTAGATCAGTTGGGATTTTTTGCTTTCAAACTTTTGTAACTTTGTTTTGATATGTAGGAACACGTTCTATGCATGCTAGAGATTACTATGATGTGCTGGGGATCAACAAAAGTGCAAGTGCATCTGAAATAAAGAAAGCTTATTATGGGGTAAGTTTCATGCTCTTCTGAGCGTCTGTGGTTTGGATTTTGATAAATCCATCATGTATTATTGTGTTAAACAAGTGGTTTTCTTTAAGATCCAAATGAGAGAGAAGATTGTAGATATGTTGAGAAATATGCCCAAGCATCACCTTCTTCTTACTATTATAAAGCGAAACTTGGTACTTGATTTTCTTGATAATATCCTCCTTCCTAGATTTTTTTTATCTGTTTAAAATTGCTTTTGTTGTTCCTATGATAATATAATAAGCTTGATTTTTTTTTATTGTCTGCCAACCTTTCTTATTTCCTTGAAATTGAAATTTACTATTTTAATTTATCCAATAATCTAATATATATTATTGTGATGCTACCCCTAGTGCTGTAAAAGGACACGTCTTGGGTCCATCTTCCTTCATCGAGCAAAGATCCTCTAGTAGAGCTTTCAGGACAAATACATCCTTGGTGTCCTCATGGCTAATCTTGTTTTTTTCTTATTCTTAAACATTTGGGTTATGTTTTTAGATTAGCATATCTGTCACAGTCTAGAAGACAAACTGAAGGATAAACTCTAGTAAGCTATGGATTTCTAGAATCACTAGAAACCTGTTGACATCTTATGTTGGAATATTTGATATACTATCCAGTAATTAAGTGCTCCACCAAATGGTGGAAAGCTATGGGCTACTGGAGATCTTTTATCTTGGTTTTATTTCTTCTCTAATAAAGCCTCTAAAAATCTTTCATAGTTTGCAATGAAGCATCCCTCATGTATGAGGAGCATGGTTATACAACTGAAAAAAATGACTTATAGAAGTTCTATAAAAGGCCAAGGTATTCTTGCTGACTTCCTTCCCTCAAAGGGTGGTGAGAATCTTGGTGGTGCAGAATATGGAGAAAGTCATCTTGGTAACCTCTTTTAATTATTCATAAGAGGTTTCTGAGGCACTGTTGCTGATTTTGTTTGCATTCACAATTGATCTAATGGATGCTTTATATTTCATACCATGATATTTGTTCTCATCTTTTCAGTCCTGATTGATTATTACCTGGTTTTCTGGTAGTTTCTCTGTGATGATTATTACCTGGTTGATTCTTCATCCTTGTCTAGGTTGACAATAAAGCAACTGCTCAATTGCTTGAAAGTATAATCTTCATAATTGATTCTGTTCTACTATTGCTCCGGAAGCCACCACTAAATGTTATCGAGGAACTTGAACAAGACCTAAAGCACATGATTGTTCGACATTCTTTTTTGAATGTTGTCCATTCTTGTATCAAGTAAGTTTTTGCACCATCTTTAGTTTGTTTTGCAATATAAATTAGAACTACCAGAGCTGCTCTTTAAATTTGTAAATTAATAGTTCTTTTTTTTTGTTTGGTAAATTAAAAACATGTATATTAACAAAAAGGGGATAGCTAAATGCTTGAAACAGATTTTAGTTTCTTGTGTTTGATGAGGTATTGCTTATACTTTTGTCTTCCCTTGAAATTGTCTTTGTTTAGTATTTTTTCTTTTTTGTTATGGAGGCCTTTGAATAAGAATTCAGTTAAAACCATGAATTTTCTAAGACAGTTTCTTAGGAAAATATGTTAGTCTGAGGTCATTAATTCAACATTGTTAAGATGTTAACAATTGGTGATTGGCCAATCATGTAGACACTCCTGATAAGATACTTTTTATTTCTGTTGTTTGTAGTTTGCTTACCCTGCTTGACAAATAAATACTCCTTGTGGCACCAAGCCAGTAATTAGCCATCACTTTTAACTTGCACTAACTAATTTTAGATTAATGCAAGGTTTCAGCAATTTGGTAACAAGAACCAAAGGCTCGATTTTAAGGAACTGTCTTCCATCTGTTCTTCAAGTAATGTTTCTTTTCTTTTATCTGTTCTTATGAAGAAGTTACTGGAGCCGATGCCCGATTGACCTCTTCTTCGGAAATCAGTATCTGCTAACATTGAAAATCCAAAAGATAAAGAAGCGAGAGAAATGTCAGTTGTTCAGTGGGTTATGAACATGCCAAACAGGCCTCTCCCAGCCATTCAATCTCCAAAAGATGCAGAGAATGTTTTTAGCCATTCAATTGATCTGAAAGAGGACTTGGAGATTGTACTTGGAAGGAATCCATCTAGTTGCAGATGGGGTTTACATATGATGAACTCTAGATTTCAACTGACTGTTTCTCTTCAGGTCTGTCTTCTCAATGATTTCTTAATTATGTGTTAATTTATATTTTTTTCATAATAAGTGATCATGAATTCAAACAGATGTTTTGATTGGAAAAGGAGGGAACAGTAGAGTATACAAGGGATGTCTCTCCAATGATCAGCTAGTGGCGATGAAGTTGTGATGCATCTCGGTTTTTTTTTTTTTTCATTTGTTCTTGCTTATAAACTTGTGAACAAATGTATAAATGTACATTGTGATTATTTATGAATTATCAATAAAGATTTTATTATTTTTAAATTGTAATTGGATATAGTTCAATAGTTTAACTGTATCATAAAGCAGGAATTTTATTATTATAAAAAATAATAATTAATTAGATTTTAAAAATAATAGTTGAAAAATTCTTACAACTCACGGCGGTTTGAACCGCCACAATATTGGTAAAAAGAATATATTAATAAATTTTTAAAAAACAATTCAGTTTTTGTTGCTGCTGCATTTAGAGGCGGTTCTGGAGAACCGCCGCTAAATGCAGCCCCTATAAAAAACCGATATTGCGGCAATTTCAAACCGCCACAACATGTAATATGCATTTGGCGGCGGTTATTCCGGCGGTTCACCAAAACCACAGCCAAATGAAGTGGCGACGCCCGTCTTCGCGGCAGTTTCATAACTGTCGCTCAAAGCAATTAGCAGCGGTTCAAACCGCCGCTAAATGACTTCAAAACCGCAGCTACCTACCTATTTTCTTGTAGTGCTTGCTAGGCTACCAATATGCTCTCCGAAAATGAATCCCTCCTATTGGTACATATATCACCAGTAAGATTGAAATAAATCTAACCAACCAGCACTAATATCTAAGTAGAAACTAATACCTTAAACGAAAATGTAGTATATTAAGTGGAAAGTCAGAATGTTAAATAGAAACAACAGAACAAAAACCCCTACGTTAGGGGCGGCTCTTTTAGGGGTAAGTGAGTCGCGGAAGTTGGGAAGCCGACTTATGCCACTACATGTGTTCTTTTGTGCAGAAGTCCCACTTCAACCCACTTCAGGGAGTGTGACTTCCGCCAAAATTTGCCTAAGCCCACTTTGGTAGATTTTGGTCTAAAGTGGGCGTAGTAATCTTGTTATATAAAATCACTTCAGCCCCACTTCAGTCCCAACCCAAATTTAGAACACTTTTATCAAAAAGAATATTCGAAGTGAAAAAGTGAACACTTCCAAAAATCACCACTTACATTCAAAAGAATACTATTGGTCTAACTTTACAATCACTACAGTCACTTTTGGGGAATTGACACTTCCAGTCTACTTCTCAGAAGTGTCACTTTTCGGATAAGTGAACGCCCACACGAAAAGTTAAAATGTTAAACAGAAGCAGCGGACAATAAGCAGAAACCCATAGATTTAAGAGGAAACATGAAATACACGAAATATAAGAAATATTAGATGGAGCATTGACATGCTGACGGGTTGGTTGGTTCATCCAAGAGAAGGCATGATATTTATGACTGTTAGGGATGGCAATGGGGCGGGGCGGGGGCGGGGCAGGCCTTTACCACAACCGCCCCACCTGAACATCCCCCACCCCACGCCCCGCCCCGCCCCGCCCAAATACCACTTGTATGAATACCACAACCGCCCCGCCGGTTTTTCCTCATACCCCGCCCCGCCCCGCCTGCTATGTAATATAATATAATATAATATAATATATATATATATATATATATATATATATATATATATATATGGTATGTTTGTAAACCCTAGGCTATGTAATATTATATATATATATATATATATATATATATATATATATATATATATATATATATAGAGAGAGAGAGAGAGAGAGGGTATGTTTGTAATTTTTTTAGCGGGGCGGGGCGGGGCGGATTTAAAATGGGTGTTTACCAAACCCGCCCCGCCCCGCCCCGTGCCCCGCTCTCCAACAAAAAAAACCGCCCCATTCGGGGCGGATCGGGTCGGAAACCGCGGATCGGGTCGGGGGTTGCCATCCCTAATGACGGTAATGAGGAGCTAGAAGGCATATCCATCGTGTCTTCAACGGTATCGATAATAAGGTCGACGATAGCGCTGTTGAACATGTCGTATATGTGGCACATACGCTGAAAGTCCACCTCGGTATCAAATGGTCAAACAGTTTTGTGTACATCTGGTATGTCAAACTTCAGCCATACACGGGAAAATTCAAGATTCCATCGTTACATATCTTAGCTAGTATTGATACCTAAGATGAGTCCAACACAGTAAACAGCAACACTTGTCAGTCCCCCTTATATCTGGCAACTGCACAAAAGGTCTCCATTGTCAACTTGCAGCAAGAGCGCCTTACACTTTCATGGTTTTAAACAACACAAGATATGGAAAACTATTTTCAGAAAAAAGAGGAAAGTAACTCACGACGAAGGTGGATGTTTCTTCGATTAGCCTTGGGCGGTGATTCACCGAGGAATAGATGGACATAGAGCTCGTCACACCGGAGAGCAAATGGACGGTAGAAGAGACAAATTTATCCTGACCAAATGGAAACAAGCAGGAACAAAAGGGATTGAAAAAGAAGAAGAGAAAAACGTTTGTAACAAAAAAGCTGGGAAAAGTACAAAAACTTAGGCGTGTTCATTTGCACCGAAGTGTGATGGCTCAGCTACGTTAATGATGATGATAATAATAATAATAATAATAATAATAATAATAATAATAATAATATTCTTATTATTATTATTATTATTATTATTATTATTATTATTATTATTATTATTAACTGGTTATATAGCCCTCAAAAGTTTCTTAATTGCATATTTACCCTGAAAAAATCATAATTACTCGTATACCCCTTGTAAAACAAGTTAAATTGCGTATATGCCCCTCCTATTAGGGTCCGTTTTCAGAAGTTAACGAGATAATCTTGACAATGGTTACAACATAGGTTAAGGGTTGGAAAATGTTCAAAATACCCCTCTTTTTATATTTTAACTATTTCAAAATTTATATTTTTAAAGGGGTATTTTAAAATCTACAGTCGAACAAATTTTTCAAGGGTATAATGGTCATTTCGCATGTCTACCGTTTGTTAACCGACAGTTTTTTATCTAATTTTAATTCATGGGTATATACGTAATTATACCTATTATTTAAGGGTATGTATGTTGTTACGGATATATTTGGTAAGACACGTGTCATTAACCTAAAGGACCACCTGTCACACACAAGACCGTGTCTCTTTGGCCACATGGCGATATTCACACAATTCCGTTCGGAAATTATGAGGATTCAATCTTACAAACAAGTCCGTCGGAATTATAGCAACCCTCTTATACAAGGCATGAGGTGGAAAGAGAGGAATAAATATCTAACACCTCTACAGTGGGTAGGCCTTATCCACCCACTACAGTAGGCAGATATTTACTCTATTTTTACCCACGTGGCACCTACACATTAGGCACTAGATATTTTTCTACCGCCTTAGAGGATATTTTAACCCACCGCCTTACTCCACCGCCTTTCCTAAACCGCCTCTAGGGTACTATAAAAAGGAGAACGGTAGTAGAAGAGAAGGGGAGAGAAAAAAACCTCAAGAGACAAAGAACTGTCTAATTTAAGATCCCTAACTCAAGTTTTCTGACTGAAACATCGGAGTTAAATCCGGGAAGAAAGGCCCAATTCCGATCACTGCCCTCTCCTTTTTTACAGGTTTGTTAATGGGTAATTCCGATCGGACTTCCATGGTGTTCCCTTCGTTCCCCGTTCATAAGCAGAAGTAAGCGTCCACACCAACTATAAATTCTAACCGATTGTCGAAAGCTGAGGCCAGATCACGAGGCGACAGTAGCCAAGGTGTGAGGTGAACCAGTTTTTGGCATCAACAGTTTGGCGCCGTCTGTGGGGACTCCTTACAAAAAGCCAAATGATTACTATCAGAAGGTCAAAACGGATTCAAGAACAAGGAGCACCAAATAACCCTGAAGATTCTGGAGAAGTCCGAAGGCATGAGGAAATTCCGTTGAATAATCCGCTGATCTTACCTCCATCGGGAAATCCTCCCGTCCCACCCCAAGAACCCATTCCGGGGTTTTTCCTCAACGTACAGCAGCAGTTGGAATAGTTAACTCGAGTTGTTCATGCTTTAGCTCATCCGCCAGTTCCTCCCACACAAATTCCACCAAGTGTGCCAACAATCCCGCCAGCCAATTCCGAAAGTAGAGGGAGGACAAGGACTCGCACTCAAGGAGACAGAAGAGAGAGAACCGCTTTCTCTACTAGCTCGGAACCCCCCTCCGTTCAACGTCGAGAGCAAGCTGCTACGAGAACTGAACAGCAAGCGAGAGCGGAGCGGACAAGGACCGAATGGAATAGCCCATCTACTCCAACGATCGACAGAAGAACACAGCGACAGGATCCCTCACGGGAAAACAAGAAGTCCGAACGACACGTTCTCAGCATGTGTTCACCTTTTATCAAGGAAATATTGGAAGAGCAAGTTCCTGATAATTTCAGACCCCCGGCTATGGTTGCATACGAAGGCAGAACCGATCCGTCTCGTCACTTGAAGTCTTTCCGATCGAAGATGCTCCTTACAGGAATTACCGACGCTCGTATGTGCCGAGCTTTTCCCGCCACCTTAGAGGGTAAAGCCCAAGACTGGTTTGTCGATCTTCCTTCTAGCACAGTTCCTTCTTATCAAATTCTAGCAGATCGCTTCCTAGCTTACTTTGCAAATTACTCAAAACAAAAGAAGACCCCATCTACCCTTTTGCGCGTTAAGCAGCGAGAGGGGGAAACGCTCCAAGCCTATTTAAATCGTTACATAGACGAGACAGCTAATGTTGCGGACCTCCTTCCTGAATAGGCATGGACCTTTTAATGGAAGGACTGCTAGAATCCCCTTTTCGTTTTTCCCTCACCCTAGATCCACCAAAACCATCCCCGCCCTCATGATCTATGCCCAAAAGTACATCAATTCCGATGAGATCTACATGGGTTGGGAGGAAGAAGCCCGACGCGAACCGGTGGAAATTCAAAGATGAAAAACCAACCAAAATGTCAACAGAAGACCTCCGGATATACGAAAGGAGGGAGAGTCACGCAGGTACAGTAAAGGTGGAAACAGAGGTCTGGAAACCCCAACACGACCTCAACGGCATGTACCGCAGCCCAGAGAACCTTCAAAGGAAAAGAAAATCGTCAGATTTGACCACCATACCCCACTAAATCAAACTAGAAGCCATATCCTTATGCAAATCAAAGAGCAAAAACTCCTAACATGGCCAGAGCCTGCAAGAAATCCCGAACGACAAAAGAACAGTAAGAGATACTGTCAGTTTCATCAATCTAAAGGACACGATACGGAGAAATGTACCCATTTGATGAACGCCTAGAAGATGTCGTTCGAAGAGGACAAGTGGAGCAATACATCAACCTTGAGGTTCAAAGGGAACCTGACTCCCCACGACCTGAAGAAGAAGAAGGAGAAATGGTGGGGTTCATTAGTGGCGGACCCGGTTGTGGTGGTAAAAGTTCCGCCTCTCGGAAAAGTTACGCCCGAATGATAGGAGTGGCGCAAGAAACAGAAACACCCCAAAGGATGTCTCGACCTATGACTCCCATCATCTTTTATGACAATGATGTCAGCAGGGTTCGCCACCCCCATGATGATGCTCTAGTCATTGCCATCATGGTTCCGGCTTCCAAATGAAGAGAGTTCTGATAGACAGTGGAAGTTCAGTTGACATTCTCTTTTGGAGTGCTTTCGAGAGAATGAGATATGATGAGGATAATTTGCTCCCAGTAAAATCATCCTTAGTGGGATTTTTCGGAGAAGTTATACAGCCAGAAGGAATGATCTCCTTGCCGATTATGGTAGGAAAATCGCCAAGATCATCAACGGTAACGACAAACTTTCTGGTTGTGAGGTGTGCTTCGAGCTACAACGTTATTCTTGGTAGGCCAACCCTCAACGCCTTGAAAGCCGTGATTTCTACCTACCATCTTCTCTTAAAATTTCCAACTGAAAGTGGCAGCGGAGAAGTAAGAGGAGACCAACCTTTAGCACGACAGTGCTACATTGCAACCCTTAAAGGAAACGGGGGCAAAACAAAAGTTTCGGAAGCCATGCTAGTCAATAGAATAGCCGAGCAGGAAGAAGAGGAATTCCGGCCAATACCCGTTGAAGAGTTGCTTACGGTTCCTCTAGATACAACCAAGATGGAACGTACGGTACGAATTGGTGCGAATTTAACAAGAGTACAGCGAGAAAATCTCATGGTGGTACTAAGGACAAATTCCGACCTTTTGCACCGGTCACCGTAAGATATGTCAGTGTAAACGCATAGCGCCATCGAACAGCCTCAACATAGACCAATCATTCAAGCCTATCAAGCGAGAAAAAGGAGAAATTCGGCACCAGAAAAACAGAAGGCCGCAGAGGAAGAAGTATCAACCCTCTTGAAAGCTGGATTTATCCGAGAGGTGAACTATCCCGACTGGCTAGCTAATGTGGTTCTTGTAAAAAAGCCGTCCGGAAAATGGAGAATGTGCGTAGATTTTACGGACCTAAATAAAGCTTGTCCAAAGGATTCATTCCCCCTGCCTTCTATCGATGGTTTAGTGGATTCTACGACGGGGCATGAGATGTTGAGTTTTCTAGACGCCTTCTCAGGCTATAATCAAATCCGAATGGCCGAAAAGGACGAGGAAAAAACATCCTTCATTACAAGCACTGGGACTTATTGCTATAAAGTAATGCCGTTCGGATTAAAGAACGCACGATCCACCTTACAGAGACTTATAAAAACAGTCTTCAAAGAGAAAATCTGAAGAAAAGTTGAAGCTTACGTGGATGATATATTGTTAAAACCAAAAAGTCAATTTAACATCTACAGGATTTACAGTAGGCCTTTCTATCCCTTCGTACTTACAACATGCGCTTGAATCGAATAAGTGTTCTTTCGGTGTTCGCCAGTGGAAATTTCGGGTTTGTATTGACACAAAGAGGAATAGAGGCAAATCCGAAAAATCGAGCCATTCTTGATATGGGGTCACCCAAAACTCTCCAAGAAATAGCTGACTTAAGGGCTTTGGCGGCTCTGGGAAGGTTCATTTCTAAAGGCTGGCGAGAAGAACCTCCCACTTTTCAAGCCTTACGAAAGGCCAAAAATGGAGTGGAATGTAAGAATGTGAGAAAGCCTTTCAAGGACTTAAAGATTATCTCCGATCGCCTCAGCAGTTAGCTAAGCCGCAAATAGGGGAAGAGCTCTACATCTACACGGCCGGCTCCTCGGCGGTCGGCCAAGATTCTTTTGAGGGAAGACAAGGGAGTTCAGAAACCAGATTATTACACGAGTAAGATCCTTAACGATGCGGAGTCAAGGTATCTGCCACTCGAAAAGTTGGCTTTTGCCCTCATCACATCCGCACGAAAATTGAGACCTTATTTCCAAGCTCACAAAGTTACTGTGCTAACCGATCAACCACTAAGGCAAGTTCTTCATAAACCTGAAAATTCCGGACGTCTAGCCAAGTGGGTAATAGAATTGGGTGAGTTCGATCTCACTTATAAACCCCGAACAGCCATCAAGGCTCAGGTGCTAGCGGACTTTATAGCAGAATTAACCATGCCCACAAGTGGAGATGAGATCCCATCAGCAAATCCAGAAGAAAACCCCAGCATCCCATGGCTCTTATATGTCGATGGATCAGCGACGGAGGAAAAGTCAGGAGCCGGTTTCGTCCTTTATTCTCCCTCTAAGTGGAAGGTTGCAACGGTACTCAAGTTCCAATTCCGAGCAACGAATAATGAGGCTGAATACGAAGCCCTAATCGCAGGATTACACTTGGCCAGGGGGCTCGGAATTCAGAACCTGCATGTATATTCCGACTCACAGCTGGTCGTAAACCACACCTTGGGTAGTTTCGAAGTAAAAGAGGAAAATATGGTTAAGTACCAAGCTGTGGTAAAGAAGATAGTTTCATACTTTGTTCACTTCCAGATTGAAAAATCGATCGAAAGCACAAAATGAAGAGGCAGACGCCTTATCTAAAAGGGCCACAACATCCAACGGAAATACAGAATCCTCTTTTAACCTACAGTACCTTCCCACAAGGACTATTGAAAGGCTCGAAGAGGAAGTGCAAAATACGGCAGAAGAGACGAGTTGGATCGATCCCATTAGGAACTACCTGCAAGGTGGACCTCCACCATCCAACAAAATGGAAGCCAGACGAATTTCGTATAGATCTGCTCAGTACACCATTATTGGCGAAAACCTATACAAAAGGTCCTATACACAACCCTTCTTACGATGTGTACGTCCCAAAGAAGCCAACTATATTCTGCAAGAAATTCACGAGGGCATCGGAGGAGGCCATATAGGAGGCAAAGCCTTGAGTTACAAAGTCCTGCGACAAGGCTATTATTGGCCAACCTTAACTCAAGATGCAGTGGCATTCGCCCGTAAGTGTAACGCCTGCCAACGGCATTCCAAGATCCAAAGACGACCGCCTACGCTGCTTACACCAATTATCAGCCCTCGACCATTTGCTATCTGGGGGGTTGATCTTCTAGGGTCATTTCCTACTTCAACTCGACAGATGAAATTTCTAATAGTTGCTATAGACTACTTCACCAAATGGGTAGAGGTCGAGCCCTTAGCCAAGATCACGGAAAAAGCGTGTCAAGGATTCTTATGGCGAACGGTTATCTGTCGATTCGGAATTCCAGTCGCCTTCATCTCCGATAATGGGCGACAATTTGATAACAAGGCTTTCAAAAGTTTCTGCTCCAAGCTAGGAATTGAATCCAGGTTGACTTCTGTAACACATCCTCAAGCCAACGGCCAGGTAGAGGTGACCAACCGTACCTTGCTCCAAACTCTGAAAACCCGGGTGTCCAAAAATGAAACCAATTGGGTAGAGGAAATTCCGAGCGCCCTTTGGGCCTACAGGACGACCGCAAGAACTCCCACACGAGAAAGCCTGTTTTCCCTCACTTATGGGGCCGAAGCCGTCACCCCTGCAGAAATAGGAATGCCTACCTTACGGACGCAACAGACTTTCTCATCAGAGGGAAACGAGGAAAATCTCCGAGCAGAACTTGATTTGCTCGACGAACGAAGGGAAGCTGCGGTAACAAGGGCAGCTATCTATCGCTAAAGAGTAAAAAGGTTCTACGACGCAAGGGTGAAGAGAGTCTTCTTCCAAATCGGTGATTTGGTCCTGAGAGAAAATGAATTTCAAGGAAATAAAAGCCGAACGGGGAAGCTAACTCCTAACTGGGAAGGCCCTTACGTCATCCAAAGAATTGTCCGAACAGGCACTTATTACCTAGTGAATATGGACGGAAAAACACTCAAACGTCCATTCCATGCTAAACGCTTACGACGCTACTATCAGTAAATTCCGTAACTATCTCTTAAACTCTCATGGAATAAAGCTCAAGTCTTATTCTACAAAAATGCGGTGAAATTCCCATTCTACAAAAATGCGGTAAAATTCCCATTCTACAAAAATGCGGTGAAATTCCCATTCTACAAAAATGCGACGAAAATCCCATTCCTAAGAGATAAGTCGGAATTATCCTACAAGGATAAGCGACAACTCTCATCCATAAACAAGGGGCAAAAATCCCGATCGAAATATGAGGCACCAATCTCATTTACGAAGGCGAATAGTCCCATGACTAGGCTAAGAAGAAAAGAACCCTCTACAAAGCTTATCTTACAAACCAAACAAAGAAGGAAAGACTTTACGAAGGACTTCACAAACGCTTCTTTCTTACATGGTTAGAATAGCCATTACTCGGGAATAAATCTTCACCAAAATAAAGGTTTGCATTTCATTCATATGAATAGAAGATACATTCCAAATAACTAAAGATTTACAAGAACGGTTCACAAAAATGCTAAAATATCCCTAAGAACTAGGACCCTCGGGGCGACCAGCCAAAGGAACTTGAGTTGAAGGCTCCGAGGGGGCTGGAGCAGATGCCTCTGGGGTCTTGATAAGTTGTTGCTCTTTTAGTTCCACATAAGTCTTTAGAACCCCAGCAAACCCCATGGATAGCATTTCCGCCGGAGGGACGTGGTGACCCACCTGCTGCACCACCGAATATATGCGGGTGGCGCCTTCCTTAGCTTTCGCCCTAAGCCGGGCAACCTCCTTCTCTAGTTTATCCGCTCGTTCCATTAAATCCTTAATTTCTTGCGAGTCGTATTTAGGAGCTTTCAGACGGGAAGCTAAGTCTTCATTGAGAGTGTCGCGCTCCCCCTTTACTTCCGCCAACTCAGCTTGAACGGCGGCAAACTCAGCGGCCTTCATCTTTAAGTCCCATCGAGCTGCGGCCCGCTCATCCTGAGTAGATTTAAGTTCCTTCTTCAAACTGCTGGATTCATTTTGTAACTGTTTGATATTCTCCTCAGCAGTAAGAAGAGAACCCTTGGAAATAGATAACTGGGTCGCTAGATCGTTCTTCTCCTTTTCCATAATAGCCAGCTGTTGCAGCCGCTCGCCTTTATCTCGCTCAAGGGCCTGGATAGCCTCAAGCTGTTCTTTCTCCTTTTCTTCTAAGGCCACCACCCTAGAGCTTAGCTGGGCTATGTCTGCCGTGCTCGTTTCCATCTTTGCCAAATCTTCTTGGCAAAGATTACCAACTCGATCCGCCCAGTGCGCAGCCTACAAAATAATAGATAAGTCATCGACGTTAACATCAAACCAGAAAGAACTAGAAGGTAAAATAAGAATAGTTCTTACCAACATGACCGAACGGAATAATTGAGAGGTGGCCTCTTCCCTTCCAGCTCCACGTAGTTTAGACGAGAGCTGTTCGGGCCTCATGGCCATCAAAACAGTCTTCGTAGCAGTGACATCCCGAAAGGGGACATCTTCGGAGGGCATCTCCTTCCCTTGGGGTGCCGATCCCCTTAAAACCGAATCCGCTACCCTTAATTTGTCCAGGAGAGCCGCTTCTCCTGCCTCCGCCTGTAAAATA
The DNA here is from genome assembly GCA_026586065.1 of Dioscorea zingiberensis. Classification (NCBI taxonomy): domain Eukaryota; kingdom Viridiplantae; phylum Streptophyta; class Magnoliopsida; order Dioscoreales; family Dioscoreaceae; genus Dioscorea; species Dioscorea zingiberensis. The sequence goes on along the minus strand of CM048821.1, from coordinate 38,710,707 downwards.
GATCCTAGGTTCAAGATTCTGAACGAAACATACCCATAGAAAATGTATACATCGAGACTCTCACCTCCATAAGAAGGATATCCTCCGGCCGACTGGAAGAAGGACCTTCGGAAATTGGAGACAAGGCCGGGCGGACTTCTTCCGCACAGGCTTCTCCCGGAGACACCTCCGCTTGTTCCCCTACATTTTCGGGACCCGATGCGTCCTCGGAATTCTTTCTCTTTGTCCTCTTCTCCCGCGAGGACACTGCATTAAGGTCGCCTTTGGCCCCCTTCTTGGAAGAGCCAACTTCTTTTCTCTTCCTCTTCCTCTTTTCCTCCTTGGAGGTATCAGCGCCTGTGCTAGACACCGCCTCCTTCTTCTTCCGCCCGCGAGGCAAAGGCGGATGAACCTCACCTTCAAAAGAGGCCAAAAGGCCCTTAACGCAGCTCAGGTCCTCGTCCTCCATCGGATTTTCTGCGAGGGGAATTCTGAAGCAAATTAGCCATCATAGTTACAAGTTAAGCTAAATCAAAGACACGAGTAAGTCCTACCGGCAGACACTATTAAACAACATTTAACAAGGTTTTCTTTTGTCAAGAACTCATCCATATACACTTTGGATAGCCCCGTCATCGACTTAAGAAGAACCTCCTCTTCTTTCGTCATTTCCTCACAGGCAATATCCGTGCGGGGAACCTCCCACTTGGTTCGGACATCCCACTTGGATTTACTTTTAACAAAGAAAAATTTACTCTTCCATCGCTTAATGGAAGAGGGAACTTTCCCTAAAAACTTCCTCCCAGAACGAGCCGAAAAGTAATACCAGTCGGCATTGGACTCTAAGCATAGACTAAATAACATACGGAACCAACCGACAGTCGGATTTACTCCGTAGTTCTTGAAAACAACAACAAAACTGTTCAGTAACCTCCAAGAATTCGGGGTCAACTGCGAAGGACACAGGTGATATTCCTCTAGGATCGCCTTGGCAAAGTTAGAAAAGGGAAGCCTAAGGCCGCCCGATAGCGTATCCTGATAGATGGCTATCTCCCCTTCCCTGGGAGAACTCGCCCTCTCCCCAGAACAGGGAACCCTAACCTCGAAAAGAGAGGAGTCTATCTCATATCTTTCCACCAGGCTATCTACATCCTTTTGCCCAAGGAGACTTATGAACGTACTCGACCCCCTACCCATTGCCCTAGACGCAGGATGAATTCGCGGACCCTGAACTAAAACATCCCTAGGTTCGCGTGGAGCCGCACCAGAAATCATGGGTTTGGACGGTGAAGGGATCAGAGGCCCATGAGAAGAACTAGAGGAAGAAGATGTCGCACTAGCCATTACCTTAGAAGGAAAAAAGACAAAGAAAAGACACAGAAAGCTTAAACCAAAGTTCGCCGGAGAAGAAGAAGTATTAGGAAGAAGACGACACGCTCCCACTTTCAAGATAAAACCTTTTCCTTTTCTGTACGATTCCGTTTATAAGCAAAGAAGATGGATCCTTCACCGTTGGATCACAGAGCCACACCACCATCGAACCGTCGAACCAAAAGCCCTCTAATCGGGACCGTCCAAATAACCATCATTACACCTTCTCAAACAGTTCAAAATTTCGTCCACGTCAGCACACCAAACGCCGCCTAACACACATAGAAAATCACGCTCCACCCATCATGATGTTGACAAACGCGCACGCCGCGCACGTTGTACCACTATCTCCCTTTAAAGCCAAATAGTAGAAGGGACACGTGTCTTCTCAGGGAACAATGAGCGCTACATGGGAACTGGAGCCTGTGCTGTAGAAGACAAGGCGCACACTCCAACATAGGATCATCAGTGATGGCCTCATAAAAACACCGAAGAATTTAGAAGCAAAACGACAAATGATCATTTATTCATATTACAGAATGATAAAAAAACAAAAAAACAAAAAACAACAAAAACAAAACAAAACAACAAAACAAACAGCGTAGCAAACCCTAAACATGTTTTCCGACGGACTCCCCTAGCTAAACATCCGCGGACCCATCAGAAGACACGCACGGATAAGACTCAGAAGAGACGCACGGACTTCCGCAACCATCATCATCCTCATTATTATTGGGGGAACCTGGTTCGGCGCGGGGGCGAAGATGGGGGCCCACCTCTCTACGGCAGGAGTCATCTCCAAACATCTCAACTTCGAAACGCATACCCCCTGCATAAGTAAAAATTAAGAGGTCCCCCGCCTCCACGTCGTGATCAACATAGAAAGCTTCCCACCCTGCATCGATGCTCATCTCGCCCACACCCCTGTCAATCAACAGAATAGACGGCCATACACAGCCGCTCGGACTTACCAACTGGATCACTCCAGTCCTTAATTCCGACAGATGCTTGTAAAAAGAACTGGGAATTCGTAAGTGTCGAGAACACTGAGAAAAAGTAAAAAATTTGTAAAAGGACAAGCGTTGAACCATGATGCAAAGACAAAAGTTTCACGAAAGACTTCTGGCCAAACACACTATCCATACAAGCCCTTAAATAGAAGAACCTATCGACACTATAGGCGAGAATCCCGGAAAAATCTACCTCGATAACAGCGAAAGGATAACACAAGAACGTCGATTAGCCTATTAAGGCACATGTACTTTAGACGTCGTAGACATAGACAGAGCCTACGCCTACATAGACATGATGAAAGATACTTGTTCTCGAACCAAGCGAAACGTGCGATTAGCTCACCCCTCGCTCAGATTTTTCGAACAAGTACACTTTGGGGGGACTAGTGTTACGGATATATTTGGTAAGAAACGTGTCATTAACCTAAAGGACCACCTGTCACACACAAGACCGTGTCTCTTTGGCCACATGGCGATATTCACACAATTCCTTTCGGAAATTATTAGGATTCAATCTTACAAACAAGTCCGTCGGAATTATAGCAACCCTCTTATACAAGGCGTGAGGTGGAAAGAGAGGAATAAATATCTAACACCTCTACAGTGGGTAGGCCTTATCCACCCACTACAGTAGGCAGATATTTACTCTATTTTTACCCACGTGGCACCTACACATTAGGCACTAGATATTTTTCTACCACCTTAGAGGATATTTTAACCCACCGCCTTACTCCACCGCCTTTCCTAAACCGCCTCTAGGGTACTATAAAAGGAGAACGGTAGTAGAAGAGAAGGGGAGAGAAAAAAACCTCAAGAGACAAAGAATTGTCTAATTTAAGACCCCTAACTCAAGTTTTCTGACTGAAGCATCGGAGTTAAATCCGGGCAGAAAGGCCCAATTCCGATCACTGCCATCTCCTTTTTTACAGGTTTGTTAATGGGTAATTCCGATCAGACTTCCAGGGTGTTCCCTTCGTTCCCCGTTCATAAGCAGAAGTAAGCGTCCACACCAACTATAAATTCTAACCGATTGTCGAAAGCTGAGGCCAGATCACGAGGCGACAGTAGCCAAGGTGTGAGGTGAACCAGTTTTTGGCATCAACATATGTAATTATATTTTATTCAGGGTTAAATACATAATTTCAAAATTATTCGGGAGTACACCTGCAAAAAGCCCACTTCGGCCCCTTCAGTGTATTTTTAGTCAAAGTGGGCCTAATACAAATATGAGGAAGTGTCCACTTCATTAAAGTGGGCCGAAATGTCACTCTTGACCAAAGAAATGTCAGAAGTTACAGAAGTGAGCCACTACCCCACTTTTTTTAAGCATTAACGTGCAAATGAACATGTCCGTGAAAAAATGACAAAAAAATGACAATATGATGGATGGAGTATATAATTAAAAAATTATGACATGACTTGACAGGGAAACTCTTCATCAAAATATAGGGGCAAAGTTGAGATTAAAATAAGGATTGACAGAGTGAGGCTGAAGTTACATTATGATTAATCTTTTTGGTTTAAAGTTTTCTTTAAAAAAAAAAAATTCAATACTTTTAAAAAACTATTTCTATTCCAAGTATATCCCTATCCTAACACTACCTTAGAAAGTAAAATAAATGGGTAATAAAGAGTGCAAACTGGCACGTGACAGGGGAGGCAGCATCGGCTCAGCAGGAGAGGAAAACTCTTATCATCACACGGGAAACCAACGCCAAGGAACCACCGTCATCAGAAGAGAAAACGAAGATGGCGGGAATGGCTTGCCTCCGGTTCCCTTCTCGCCCGGCCCCTACATCTCCTCTCATACCGCGCTCACGATTCCCGATGAGGGGTTGGGTCCTCCCCATAGTGCCCCTTCGATCCAGGTTCCCAAGTACGCACCCGCTTCTTTCCTCTCAAATCTTTTCTTTCTTGGTATTGAATAATGAATGCTGATGGGTTCTCTCGTTGTTTCAGGGATTTACGCGTTCTCGAGCAATGACATCAAAGTGGGCTCCAACATTGAGGTCGATGGCGCACCATGGAGAGTTTTGGGTAATGCCATTTGACATTTTTTTTTTCTTATTTTGGGGAAAGAAAAAAAAAATCTATTTTTCAGTTTTTTAAAGCTAATTTAGCTTTTATAGTTTTAATTTTAGCTCAAATGCTGGTTATGAAGGGATTAATGGTCTAAGTTGTGTGTGTTTTTGCATTGATTATGTTCTCAATGTACATGGTGAAAGATCAGTAATGATAGGGAGTTTTAGTAAAAGAAAAAGACTGGTTTCTTCTTGGCGTTTTTGTATACAAACATATGCTTCTTCTGAGGATGAAAATTTTATGATTATAGGAGATGACCATTTTGTAGTATTGCGTGCCATCTATAAAGGATGAGATAGACCATCTCAAGCCAAACTGTTTCTAGTTTATTTGGAAAGTAACTTGGAATAAAATTTTATGCCAATCTTTGAGTGGTTATTCATGATATGATTAGCTGTTGTGCATAAGCTTCTAATGCTGAAAAATGTAGGGAACTTTTTTTTTTTTTTTTTGGGAAAAGAACAGATAATTTACTTGATAGATATTGCAGAAAGTAGGCCTTCCAATATTTCCTAAGCATGCTTTATTTGTAGAATTTGGAACATAACAGATTTAAGGAGGAGCAGCAAGGGAATTTGTTGATCATTTTCACAATACCTGATATCATTAATCATTTTTCTTTCTGTCAAATTGGTGCACGAATTTTCCATCTTCTAAACCCTTGTTTTAGATTATTAGGCAGTGTTCTTCATGTTATTGTTTTGGTGTGAACTCTTTATTGTTTTTTGTGTTTACAAACATAAGGATTCTCTTGTACTAAGCATCATCTCTGCTGTTTTGTAGCTGAGTTGTCTTATATTAATAAATGTCAGACATAGAATAACCATTAATCATTTTGATCATCCAGAACATGCTAGTGAATTTATGCTGTTCGAGAAAGCTTTCTCTGAGTATGTTTGGCAGATTGAAATTTGCTGAGCTTTGAATAAGAAATGTGCATTCTCAAAATGAGGCTTGCAGGCTGACAGAGAGTTGTTTGATGATAATATTAGCGCAGATAAATAATCAAACAAGAGAAAATAAGGATATATGCAGAAATATTTTTTGCATGATCACTTCTATTATATATTCTGATATGATTTCAATATGCCCTTTCTTATGTTTTTTCACCAGCCAACCATTTTAAGTATTTGGATAGTGAAATATTGGTTTGGACAACACATTAGTCTGAGCCAATCTAATATATATACTGCATTTTTCTGTATGCAGAGTGTTCTACTTCAATTTATTTATTAGATCAAATATTAAGTAATGTTGTAATTTTCTGTGATATATCTTTAGAATTTCTTCATGTAAAACCTGGGAAGGGAGCAGCATTTGTGAGGACCAAAATACGTAATTATGTCACTGGTAACACAGTGGAGAAAACCTTTCGAGCTGGAAGTACGGTAATATCTAAGTGTAAATTTTGTTAATTAAGCTATGGTGGACTTAGTCTTATATCCTTTAATCTCATCACTCCATATTGGATTGTAAACTCCTTTATGTTTTTATTTCATTCCTACAGATAGGGGAGGCAAATATAATTAAAGAGACTAAACAGTACACATACAAAGATGGCTCACAGTATGTGTTCATGGACCTGGTATTGATCTATTGTTTATATATTCTCCCTAGCAATGTTGAATACTGTAATCTGTTTTAAGAAATGTATCTCGAACTTAAGATAGTCAGCTACTAGGTTTATGATATGTAGAACAGGAGTGCACACTTATATTTTCTTTATGTATATAAGAGAAATATGTGAAATCTTTGAAAGCCAAAACTAATTTACATGCCTAGTTTGATTCTGCTAGGATTTATAACACTAGAACTTAATTCTATTTAAATATCTTATTTTATATGAAATCAAAGGTATTGTTGGTTATGGTAGGGATTTATTTTTTTTCACAACAAAAACCAAAATATGTAGCAATTATGAAAAATATGTATAAAAGTAGTCTAAAATCACATTATCCACATATAATAGGCCTGTATGCAGAAAACCATATATTCTCTTGCTAATTTTAATTTCTAGGTTGGACACCATGATGACATTGTTAAAGTACTCTGCTAACTCTGCATACTCTGTGGTATCTCTTTCCTGATGAGAAAAATTTCATACCCGAAATAGAGTTATTTTAAAAGCGAAAGTTAACTGAGGTTTTCATAATGTGTTGTTATACTGGAGCAACCTAAATACAATAAAGAGTTTTCTGGTATTAGGAATCGGTATTATTTTAGCTATCTAGATTTTGTCTTATTTATGGACACAAGTGTGCACTTGATAAATGGTCCGCTATTCAGGTTTTCTTTGTTTCTTAAATAATCAAATGCAGCCCTAATTATAATTGTCCTAATTGTGGACATGGGTGTTGATGTCAATATCTGTGGATTTAACTCTCAGATATAAGGAGAAGCGGTGCCCAAATCATAGCTCTATTGTCACAATTTTTTTCATTTTCCATATTGATTGTATATATAGTTGCTTATTATTCATCTAGATTACAGAATAGATGTTCACGCTCGTTTGGTACCTTGTAGTCATCCCCATATAATTTTGTATTTTCAGGTTCTTCTGATACCATCTTGTTGTATGTTCACAGGCTACATATGAAGAAAGCCGATTGAGTGAAACAGAAGTTGGTGACAAAAAGAAATGGCTGAAAGAGGGAATGGACTGCAACTTGTTATTTTGGAATGGACGGGTATTTTTCTCTTATTTTCTTCTTCTAAGTCTCCATTGCCTCTGTTTTCCACTAGCAGTCCTCTATTTAGATAAGGTGATGTTTACTTTTACTAATTATTGTGTTTAGATCATGTTGTCTGGAATCAAACCTAAGTTGCCAGAGCTAGTGTTTTACTGTTTTGTGATGCATACCCAGATTTGTCCATGCAACTTATGCATGGTTGGCTCTTGTACAGATTGTGCAGGGTTTTTTTTAGGGCTTTTTGCAGGTGTACCCCTGAATAATTTTGAAATTGCGTATTTACCCCTGAATAAAACATAATTGTATACATACCCCTGAATAATAAGTATAATTGCGTATATACCCCTGGGGTTAAAATCAAATGAAAAATCGTCAAGTTAACAAACAGTAGACATGCAAAATGACCATCATACCTTTAACATATATACCCCTAAAAAATTTGTTTGACTATAAATTTAAAACCACCCCTTTAAAGAGGGGTATTTTGGACATTTTCTAACTCTTAACCTAAGTTGTAACTATGGTTAAGATTACTTGGTTAACTTCTGTCAACGGATCATAACAGTAGGGGTATATCCGCAATTCAATCTGTTTTTCAGGGGTATACAAGCAATTATGATTTTTTCGGGGGTAAATATGCAATTATGAAACTTTTGAGGGATATATAACCAATTTCCCTTTTTTTTTACCAGATATTTTATTGCAGGTGTCTTCCCTCTCTTCTGCTGGTTTCTCTGCCAAGAAGCTAGATACTATTACTTTAAGCTTGCTATTAGGTTTAGAGCCTGTTGATTCCTCATTGAATAATCATACTGATTTTCTTTTTAATTTTATTTTATTTAATTTTATTTTATTTTTTGGTTTAGCTGGTTGCTAGTACATAGGATAAGTCTTGCAGGTTTATGTTATTGGTTACACATGGGCATATACGTGAACATGACTGTATTATCAAACTTGTTTTTCAGGTTATTGATTTCGAACTTCCCATCAATGTTAAGCTGACTGTGGTTGATGTAGATCCTGGTGTGAAAGGAGATACTGCACAAGGTATGCTTTTCATTCAAAGGACTTTATATTTTCATTCAAAGCCTTCTCTAAGATCCAACCTTAAAGCTTCCTTCCTAGTGAGATATGAAACGGTGCTTTCAGCCTTCTGCCTGCAATTAAGAAGATAATAAAGAGTAGAGATTCAATTATCGAGTAACATTGCTTATGACATGCTGTCATTTTTCAATGGGCCTTGCAAATTGCTTTAGATTGGCATTTCAATTCCATTATTAACTAATATCACTTTTGGGAGTTAACATAGACTTAACTTTCCTGGTTCATCAGAGATCCTTGTGTGCTCTACTATACGTCTTAATAACAAACAATCCTAGATAAAACTGGTTTGTCAAATTTGGAACCTGCCACTGAGGGTGTTGGAAGTAACCTTTTCGCCAATAATGTATGTTAGACACATTGCTGAAATAATACAATTTTTGTTCTAACATTCTCGAAATCATAATGTTTCACAGGAGGGTCCAAGCCAGCAACCCTAGACACAGGAGCCGTGGTGAATGTTCCACTGTTCATAAATACTGGTGATGAAATACTAGTTGATACAAGAACTGGACAATACTCGAGTCGCGCATAATTAGCTTCTGAAATTCTTTCTTGCTACCCAAATTTTGTTGTGAAGTTTCACTTGGTATTAATGAATTTTTTCACACTTCCACTGGTGACATTGAAAATGTAAATTTTCTGCTGGGAGACTGGCATCCTGATTGGTCCTTTGGTAGGCTTTACTTCCTACTGTTGGACACTGCTGCCTAATGTATCTTTGTAGAGGAAATTATCCAGCTTTTTATCTGAAGATTCTCACCCTGTTCTGTTTGGATAAATTATACGTGGGGTTGAATTAACATAAAAATAAGTTTAATCACCTCCAAGTTGTGCTGTTGGTGCGAGTTTCACTCAATCCAAGACGGTACAGCCTTACTCATCCAACAAAAGTATTTTTACCCGGTTACTCATTCTCTTAAGAGCAGCTATTGATGAACGTGATGAATAAAAGAAACAGTCACTTGGTGAGCAGTTGGATAATTCATTAGATGAACATAAAACTCTAATTTCAAGTTCTCATATATTTTATATGCTGATGGTGAGGGGTCAAAAGTGCTAATTGCCTAAAGTCGCGTCCCTTGACATCTTTCTATGAAAATGTTTATCCCAAATATAAGAAAAAAATAAGAAGAAGAAGAAGAAATAGTTACTTGTGGTTTGAAAAGATGGAATACTCGGCGTTTTTAAAACACAACTTTGAAGCTAAAATAAAATCAACGTGGATTCATCCTCTCTCTACCCACATAAACCTTCACACGCCCTTTTACCTTTTTGATGCACCTTTTTCCACTGGCTTGTTAACATTCTGACTTGTAACTTGTCCAATTACATTCAAAATGGAGATTGAGTTTCCCCTAGATTTTATTTTTTATTGTCCTTGAATCTGTTACAAGAATAAGTTAATAATCATATTAGCTTATCTGAAATAAATCTGAGTTCTATTCTGAGATTTATTCGTGATGTTGTTGGTGTTTGTCTCTTGATCCATGAAATGAAATTAATTTACTTTCTTTAATGAGATGAACATGATCTTCTTGTCTAAATGGACTACTTCCACATGGCTGCCAAAGTCAAACAAGGTACTCCACCACATGCTGCACGGCTTGTTGCTGTAAACCCCGGGCCTTGCCCAAGCACAGCCCGGGATCATTCTTGTGCTTGGCCAATGCGAGCGCGATGCAGCGTCGCATACGGCTCGTATGACTGTGACATAACCCGCAACGGTTACCAAGGCCGGGCCAGCCTAGCCCATCCCACGAGAATTTTATTGTAACATCCATCTCCCTATTGAGATTGATGTCACACCAATCAGACCAGGAGGGTATCCTAAGCCTATCATGCTAAATCTAGAGACAATAATTTTTAAAATATAAACTCAACCAAAAAGGTTTAAGTCAATAATACAACAAACCACATAAATGAGCATTTGTGTCTTAATAAGTCTGGTCCCTCGAATACAAGCACAACATATAAATTAAACTGAAACATCTAAGGGACGCCAGAACCACTATAAGTACTCGAGCCTCGCTCATAGACACAAGTCTCTACCTAGACCTCTGTCTACTGCTTGTAAAAAAAATGTGAAAGAGGGAACGAGCTACTCGAGCTTGGTGAGTTTAGACATCTTGCCGAACAAAAGTTCATGAATATTGTAAAATGAACATTTCTATCAAAATATTTTGTACACATAGGAAAAACCAAAACATGTATGTCTGTGCATTATCTTCTAATTTGGATAGCATGCCAAGCATGTCAATAAAATCCTAAAGCAATCAATAACAAACATACACCATGGTCATTTCATAAATACATAAAATGGAGGCCTCATATTGATTTCGCATGCACCCCTATTTTTAACTCTTGTGGATGATGCCAGAGATATGCGAAATAAAAAATCCTCATGTCCGGTCAGAATCCTCTGCTTCGTACCATTTCATAGGTGGTCAGATTCCTCTGCTTCGTGCTAATTTGACTCTCATATACATATCATATAGCCGGTTAGATTCCTCTGCTTTGTACCATTTCACAATACATATTGTATACGGTATTAAGCACCCGTATAGGTCGAGAAGGGTTTTCATTTAAAAATCATTTTTGAAAAACAAGCAGTAGTTAAAAACAAGTTTAAAATGCCCACTTCCCTTACTCGGTACCGTACACCGTCCAAAGACCTTTCGGGCTCAATCATTGTACCCCCTCTGGATCCACAACATGTCTAAATAAGGTGCAGCCTATCAATATGTAAATCATGCCTTTTAATTTTAATTTCATCATAATCATGTCATTCGCATTCACATTGCAAAGACAGCACATAAAAACCATATAATATAATAGTCATACAAACCTAACGGCATTCACAAATCGGTGAATGAAAACACATGTAAAACTTCATATAAACAAAGTCACGATAAAACCCAAATAATGCAAATAAGGTGTCCTGAATGTCCACTCACATGACGCCCTTCGCTAAGTCTAGTGTTGACTCGGTCCTTCAGCCGCTCCTGCGAGGCCTTTTTCCTTTCCCTAGAAGTATAGTAGTAACTTAATAAGTCTAAGGTTATACTTATAATTTCCAATCCATTACTTAAGCACATGAAAGATCTACATGCTTAATTGACTTATCCCTCGATAATTAGCTATCCATCGCACATGGTTTAGTCAATCACTCTATTATGTTACCTAGCATGAAACTTAGGTAGCATATGATACTGCTTAAGCATATAAGCATGGTGGCATGCAAACTAGAAATTAATAGGGCATTAACACATATAATTTTTCATGAAAATTCGGCAGCACCACCTTTATTTCTAGGCTCCTGAAATTATACAAACATTCACACTAACAACATAATTAACACATGCATACCACCTACTTTTACACAAGATTATATCCTTCAACTCTCTTAATCCCCATTCATTTCACAGCCCTACCCTCAATTGATTTCATAATTTCATTAATCATTCATAGCTAGGGTTCTCACTGTGTTGCTCGACGGTAAATCCAAGCTCGCTGGCGAGAAGAAGCGCGTGCAGTTCGCCGGAGCTGAGCCCTCGCCGAGCCAAGGGTGAAAAGGGCATGAACAGCAGCAGGGAGGCGCAGCCCCGCTGCAGGCCCACAGAGCTCACCAGAGAAGGAAGGGGGCGGTCGGTGCTACAAGCCGACGGAGCGACGCCATGTAGGCTAACGGTTGCTGGCGATGCAGCGCGAAAGCGATTGGGCGCGTGGCGGCAGCCCCTAGTCGCCGCCGTTGACGCTCATCGACAGGAGCTGAATTACGGCCGGCGGCACACGGGTCCGAGCAGAGCTGACTCGGGCAGCGCAGATCGGGGGCGGGTACAATTGCGGGTGGTGTAGGGCGGAGGTGGCGACGTTGGTCCGGTGTGGGAGAAGGTGTTGGAGAAGTGCTCTAAAGACAATCACTTTTGGCACTTTATGTACATATTTATTTATTTAATCAAAGGCTTCTTCATCATTTAGATGTTTCACTACTATAAATATGATATGAGATCTTAAATCTAATTAATGAAGTCCATGATACTAAAGGGAAATAATGAGTTCATATGTGTCTGCTGTAGACATGCGCAGCGGATATTCAAAACAAAACTCGACAAAACCCATCCAAGATCCAAGCGAGAAAAACACCACGATCAGGTTAGGTTTCAAAAACATACCGTAGCCAAAGCTCATATATCGACATCCTTGATTATTTGACGATACTCCAACGATCCTTGTCACGATTTCAGCGATGATCAACGGATCCTCGCCTCTATCGGTATCCACTCGGAAGAACTGAATCCCCTTGTTCGTCTCACAAACAAAACTGGAACTTTTGATTCTTCGACTTTTTGGTGCTAGCTCATAATCGAAGAACTGACATTGATGGCCTTGTATTAGAACCCAACATCAAACCTCCTAAAATGGTTATCCAACTATTGGAAAACCATTCTTCTCAAATAATCCTCTCTCTCTCTCTCTCTTTCTCTTTCCTTTTTTTCTTTTCTTGTCTTGCAAACCAAGGAACTTGTCCTCTCAAATTTATAAAACAAGAGGAAGAGAAACGGTCCTTTCTCTTGAAGAAGAGGAAGAGAAACGGTACTTAATGTTGAGGTTTAGAAGTACTTACGTTAATAACTCAACATAAACACTTCTTCAATGGTTATCCAACTATTGGAAACCACCCTGTTAAATAAAATAAACCGTCCTCTCTTTCTCTCTAGAAGAAGAAGAAGAAAAACCGGTCCTTTATCTTGAAGTTTAGAAGGAGTTATATAAGCCTACTTATATCTTTACTATATAGCATATCTATATGTGGTTGGGCCCAACTTCTTTTTATTCTTTGTGTCCAACACAATTAGAACATAGAATTAATTAGGATTCCATCAAATGGGGACCCAACCCATATATCCACATACATATATGTGCTCTTATTTTATGAACCATTTCCAAAGTAGACTTAGTGTTTAGACCATGTACAAGACCCTCTTGTATACTTATACTATTCTGACTTTCAAAACATGCCTCAGTCAATGGAGTTCCAAATCCAGATCAACCTTTGAGTGTGACCCAATAGGTTCTTATGATGTTGGCAATGAAATAAAACTCATTTTAATATCATAAGCAATGAGCGGTGTCTAGCAACACATCATTGCTACCCAAACCGCAAGAATGTCGTGAAAGACATAACCTGTTCTTGTGATTAATACCGAGTATCCAGTATCCCTTTGTCCTTGATATCTTTGATTGAATACAAGTCATGGATTAGTCATACTTGTATAATTCAATCAATATGTTTCTTGATCCCAAGTAGACTAACGAAAACAAATGACATCAATATCTCATACTGATTCATCTGGGTGTGGCCACACACTTCTTAGTCTCACTCATCAAGAGGCCCTGATATCACTCCTGTTATATATTAGGGACAAATCCTATCTTAATCACTCACATTCTACTACATGGTTCATGACATACCCAATGATAACCTTAATAGTTCACCCTGTTACGGGTGACTTTTGGTTATATCAAAGTATGAAACTTGCCATGTAAGAATCCATGGTTACCTCAAGTCTAAGGATCATATACTTCTTTAACCACTTATGAGAATCGCTTATGACATTCATATAACGATCCATGTAGCAATTCTCATGACGGGTCTATCCAGCATAAGCTCTACAACTTATACTCACGTGTTGACTTGACATCTCATGTCCATGACAACTCTTGTCATCAGCCACTACACATACTAGTCTCACGTGCATCATTGTTGTCCTTGATTCCTCAATGATACTTGACTAGGGACGATTTAAGAATAGTAAACTATTCTAGGGACATTATTATCAATACTTATACTACGCAGATATCAAGTAAAGCATAACAATGGAAAAAAAAACCCTGATACATGAACATGAAAATGCACAAAATTAATCATCTCATGATTGGTCTCTAGGGCATACACCAACAGATACAAAGCATAGCATGAAGGAAATTATGAAAGTGATCTAATGTAGGATTCCTATCATGTGTAATTATGTAAGTATCTAAATATCCCAAGCCGAAGGATCAATGAGATGGGACATCATTGATCCATCAAGACTAGCACATGTTATGCTCCTTAATCCGATCAAGCAGTTGTTCTCACAAGCTGTAAGCATGAAGATGTTTTGAGTGAACATGTTGATGCTTGCTAAGGGTAGCAAGTTCATTGGATGACCTACCATAAGTTTTCACATGGTTATCCTATTAAAATGTCAATGAAGATCTCATTGCAGCAATGGTGCAAATTTCCTTAGATTTGAGGTACACAAGTTATCTTTGATATGGATCATGTGCTTTGACGCCATTCCTACGTTTCCCTTCACGGGTTACTTACAGGGTGGTGATTGGGTACAACTTTGAAGTATTCAAAGGCATTTGGGTAGCCAACAGAGGATTTACCACTCCTGATAGAAGGAGAGTATACCCATGGCCACTTGTCGGGTCATTACTCAGGAATCTCACGGCGGAGTAAGCATGCGTGAAGATGGTCTTCGATGACATAAGTTTTGAGTAATGGATCCCATAGGACGAGGAACTAATACTTGGGATAGGTGTGACATAGTCAGTCTAGTGGTAGTTGACACATAGGCTATACTCCAAACCAAGTTGGTATAAGATGGTAAAGGACAAATCGCACACTAACATTGGCTGCTAAAAGGTTCCAAGTCAGATGACCTGACTTTCAGGTCAATTGGGGGTCATGATGTATTGCTGCCACTCATGATCTATTTATAATCAATGGTTGATTATGAATGACCAACATAACCGAGAACCTAATGAGTCACACGCATAGAAGATATCAATGCGGTATAAAATAGGTTTTTAGAAATAGATCCTCAAACGAGAGAATTAAAGCGAAGAGAAAGATTGTAAGTTGAATTTGATTATAAGTCGAATTAGATTATAAGACAAATTTGATAATATGTCGAATTTGATTATAAGTCAAATTTGCTTGAAAGTTAAATTTGATTATATGTCAAATTTGATTAGATTGTAAGCCAAATTTTATTTGGGCTTCAATCAAAGTACCTATCCGAAACAAACCCTAATCTGATTAGGGAGACCTATAAATATATGATATTCTAGGCCATAAAGATATACAACTTCTTAGTAATTGATAAAGATTAATAGCCTTTTTTTCTTCTCTCCCAAATCCTCTCAAGAACTTCCACCATAGCTAGCACCTTGCGTGGAAGATCACCCCGTCGTCTTTGAGGTTGTTTTTGCAGATCTTCACGTAGATCACCGTTAGAGGCACTCTATCTACGTACTGTTGTGGTTGATGCAACGTCTTCTCCGACTTAGAGAAAGGAATTCGATACAGATTTCAAAAGGTACATGCCCTTCAACTTTACTTACTTTTGTTTTGATAAACGTAGAGAGATCCGTTTTGGCTAGGATTTAGAAAATTTTAAGTTTTTCGCTATGCCATGTATATGATACATGCTTTTGAATTTCTACAAAACCCTACAGAAGAGGCACCTCGCCAGGATTGGGTCGCCGCTAGCCAGCTTAGGAGGGAGATTGAGAGAGAGAGAAATGGAGAGCAGAGTGGGCGGCTGATGTTCGGCTAGAAGAAGAAGAGGGGAAGGGGAATTGGGTTTTAAATTGATTTCAATCAATTCCCATCACCTAAGTCTTCTTCTATTATGTAATCATATAATATATTATTTATTATTTTAATTAGACAATTCTCATACTCATACTATCGTGTCACATGTGGAATAATTGGGGTTTCTTTAGTCGATTAGATCCGTAAGTTGCGGCTTTGACCCAACCTGCATTTGGGAAATCTCGCTTCAACGATTCGAGTGGGTCAGCGTACTACTATAACATCATGGGGCTGTTTCCATTTTCAAACCCGGATCACGATATTATAAACTTTGACCCTGACCAGATCTACTTTTTCAGGACTCTAACTTTTGTCTGATATCTCTCACTCATCGTGCCACTTAATCAATACAAATTATTTAACACTTAGTAAATTTCCAATTAATTAACCGGGCTTATACAATCCTTCCACCTACTACTATTTCAAGTAAATGTGGTCGGGCCCAATAAGGCCTTCTCTTGGGCCTAACAGTTGCGAGACTGAATTTTAAGCCCATTAATTTTTTATTTTCATTTAATTTAGGTTTTAAAATGATTAATTCATTTTCGTGGCTAATTAACATCATTAAAATATTCAAAAATTATAAGATAATTAATTAAGAAAATTTGGGGCGTTACATTGATGACATTGTTAATTAAAAAAATAGCCATTTCAGTTTATAATAATTATAAGGAAAAATTACTTTTTGATTTATCTAATATTTCTTCAAAAATTTGTATTATTTCGGATATTTGGACTTCCAAATATCATACAAATTATATTTGTGTCACCAGACACTGTATTAATAATAATTAAAATTTACAAAAACATATTTGAGTTTTACCGAATTAGAATATAAGCACACTAGTAGTGTTATTGTCGGGTGTATTACAAACACAATTTATCATTATAGAATTTTTATTCTATTACTTTTGATACTACTTCTAGTAATACTAGTACATTTGAAATTCTAAAACAACATTTACAGCCTATATATTTCATAATTTTTTTTCACATTAGATGTGAATAACATATTTTTAATTTATGTATATATGTAAGATGGTTTAAAAATAATTGAACGTCATATACAAAAAATTTTAAGTTGTATTTTATTAATTAGAAAATCATCAAATAGAAGAAAAAAATTTAAAAGATTTTGTATTCAATGTGGTAAAAAAATATATAAAAAAATTATTATTGATGTTGAGCATAAATGAAATGCACCTGTGCCATGCTCGAATATTCTTATAAATCACCATTTTTTTTTATAATGAACTGTTTTAGAGAAATTCAAGTTACCAAATTTTATTGGGAAGTAGGAAACATAATCAAAGAATTATTTAGGAATATTTTATAATACAATATGATGGGGGAAAGTAGGGAGACAAGTGGAGAATATCTGACAATCCACGTGGAGAACATCCAGGTGACCTCTATCTAGTAATACTTATAGTATCATGAGAAAAGAGGTTAACTCTTCTCGGGTCTGTGCCCAATTCCGTCCGGACCCAACACTGAGAAGTTCCGCCAGGACCCAACAGAAGGAAATTCCATCTGGATCTAGCATAAGGAAATTTCATCTGGATCCGGCATAAGGAAATTCCATCCGGATGCAGTGGAAAGAAATTCCACCCTGATCTAGCAGAAGGAAATTCCATTCGGATTCAGCAGAAAGAAATTCCGCTAGGATCCAGTAGAAAGAAATTCCTTCCGGATTCAGTAGAAGACAATTCCACCCAAATTCAACAGGAGGCGATCTTTTTCAGACTCGACCGAAGGCAATTCCATTCGGGTTCACAAGGCACCTTCCGTTCGGATCGCTACAAAGCATCCCCCGCTTGGAATCTTGATCGGATAGTCTCATTCGAAAGCTACAGTACTATACACAGTCATGCTAAGCAAGAAAGCCCCAAGGAAATTTACTTAGAAACCTAAGGAAAGAGGAACATGCGTCAAGATTGGGTACCAAGTCTCTGCCAGGGTTGAGTTGTCCATCTTGGGCATCAAGTTTCTCCAAGAGCTGAGCTTGCGAACTTGAGCATCAAGCCTCTCTTCAGGTTGAGTTAGAAAACTTGGGCGTCAAGACTCTTCTAGGGATAACATGGCAAACTTGGGCCCCAAGTTTCCCATGCCCTACGCCTATAAAAAGGATAAACAGTCCCACCAGAAAAGGGAGGGTTTTTGGGGTAGCAATGCCCTGCCTCTCCTGCAGCCCACAGTCCCATAAAATTTTTATTCCCATTCTCTTTGTAACAATCATGAATGATTACTATGATTTGCTCAGTGAGATGGACCCGTGGTTTTTTCCCGATTTTGAGGGTTTTTACACGCCAAATCTTTTGTCTCCTCGCTCCAGCCTAGATTTTGATTTGATTTCTAGTTAGTTCAAGTCCTCCATCTCAAACAAATTTAATCTTAGTTGGTGCTTGAGATCGAGTTGATCTCGAGGTTAAGCAGATTCTAGAACCAACACTAAATATTTCTTTTCATGTGTTTATTATCCTACTTCTTTTATGACTACAAACCAAATATTTTCTATTAGTGAAGATTTTGCTAAATATAGATATAATGAGGATTTTTGTTTATGGAAGAAAATTTTTAAAAATATTTTGGAATAATTAAACTAATTTATATCTTATCTTACATGATAGATCCTAGACTTAAATTTGATGGTGCTTTTTTTCTTTTTGACTTATATGATGAAAATATGGGTATAGATCATGCTTATGTAAATGAGGAATATATGTCTATAGTTTATGAAATGTATAACATTTATAGTCATTTTTATGGTAATAGAAGATCAACCCAAATTAGTGATGTTGAAAATATTCCACAAGGAAAAAATAAAATTAAAACTCCTTTACAATTAATAAATATGATGAAAACACATATATAGGTGTTAATTTTCTTCCTCCTCTTCTACTATTTTTTTTTTGCATTAATTAAACCTTTATTTAACTAATAATTTTAAGGATTATCTCATTTTAGAGAAAATTAATAATTTTATTATTTTGTCATGGTGGAATGCACAAGAGCATAATTATTCTTGGTAGCTGCCGTTGCACTTGATCTTCTAACTCTATTGGTGTCTACAGTGGCATTGGAGTCTTGTCTTAGTGCAGAGACCAAGGTATTGGACGACAAAAGAAGCCAGTTGAACGAAGTTTCTTTGGAGATGTACATACGTTTGAAGGACTACTTAGATGCCAAAGATAGACTACATGTTTAAGGAGGACAGGGAAAGGGTCATGAGGGCCGTGCCTCAATTGTCCTCTCCTTTCATCCAAGAGATCTGGGAGGCCCCTTTCCCAGAATATTTTAGGCCTCCGAACATTCGATATTATGATGGCACCACAGACCCACTCGAACACCTTGAGGCATATAATACGAAAATGTCGGTTAACAGGGCTACCGTTATATTGTACCGAGTGTTTCCCAAGACTCTCATCGGGATCCCCTATGAATGGTTCAAGAGGTTGCCGACCGGCAGCATAGCCAACTTGAAACAACTGGTCAACCTCTTCTCCCGCCACTTCTCCCATAGCAGAAAGTTGAAGACGAGCGATGTTACATTCCTAAGGTGCAAACAAAGAGAAGGGGAAAGTCTTCAAGGTTACCTTGGCCGCTTCAACGCCGAGTCTATGAACGTAACCAACCTTGATTCGGTTATGTCGGGGTTGTAGTAGAAGGGCTCCGAGATGGGCCTTTTCGTGACGCCTTCTCAAGGAGAATCCATGAAGACTTTTCCGAGCTCCTTGTTCTGGCCGAGGAATTCATTGCCTCGGAAGAAATGAAGGTAGGATGGATAGAAGAGGCCTTACAATGGGAAAGAATGTTCCGAAGACAAGAACCCCAGAGGGGAAAGTATAAGGAGCCTCAGCAAGCAAAACCAAGGAGAGATCCACCTCGAAAAGATGTTGACAGGAATAGGGACAGACCCAACCGACCAGAGGCTCCAGGCAAGGTACAATGACTACACTCCTCTCAATACCTCACGGGAGAATATTCTAATACAGGTTCAGAGCCAAAAGATTATGAAACTACCGAAACCTATGAAAGAGTCTATTGGGAGGAAGCCCAACAAGAAGTTCTGCATTTTTCACCAAGACAAGGGCCACACTATAGAGAGCTGCATCCAACTCAAGGATGCGATCGAAGGCCTTATGAGGGAAGGAAAGCTCGGATAATTCCTCAAGAAGGACCGAGTGCCCGAAGATGCCCCAGCCGAGGACCTCAGAAGAGGAGGTACAAATCACCATCATAGCGGAGGAGACCAAGATGTGGAGGCTAGAGTTTAGCTTCAAGGAAGAGCTGAACCAAAATGGTTGGCTTGTTCCAATAAACCACATCGTTGAAGACGAACCGAGCGTCACCCCAAATCTGCTTCTCTGATGAGGATCTTTGGGGAATTTCTCATCCACACGACGGCGCCATGGTCATCAACATCAAAGTGGGAATCTTTGCAATACACCGGGTACTGGTGGATACCGAAATCTCAGTTGACATCATTTTTTAGGAAACATTTGAGAAAATGAAAATCAGTGCCCAGAACTTGAAGACAACGAAATCACTATTGATAGGGATTAATGGAAGTCCGCTTCAACCTAAAGGAATGATTACCCTTCTCCTCACCCTCGGCAGACTACCTCGCGCAGTGACTGCGCTGGTCAATTTCTTGGTCATTTCATACCCCTCGAGCTACCATGCTCTTACTAGAAGACCATCCCTCATCATC
Organism: Dioscorea zingiberensis; assembly: GCA_026586065.1. Taxonomy (NCBI): domain Eukaryota; kingdom Viridiplantae; phylum Streptophyta; class Magnoliopsida; order Dioscoreales; family Dioscoreaceae; genus Dioscorea; species Dioscorea zingiberensis. Next base: position 38,690,106 of record CM048821.1, on the reverse strand, counting down.
CTAGGAGCAGTCCCATCCACCTACCATATGATGCTCAAATTTCATACTGCGGCTGTGGGGAGCTGAAAGGAGACCAGTTGGTCTCTCGGCAATGTTATGCTACATTTCTGAAGAATCGAGGAGGAGAATGTAGCCGAGCATTTGAAACTCTGACAATGAAAGAGTTATAGGAGGAGAGCAAAAAAAGGAAGGTACGCCGACCAACCCCAGTCGAGGAACTGAAAGCATTTCCCCTCGACGACAACCAACCCGAACAGACCGTTCAACTTGGTGTCCAGCTTAGCCCTGCTCAACGGGAAGGACTCTTGAGCTTCCTAAAGGACAATTCTGATGTTTTCGCCTAGTCGGTGGAGGAGATTCCCGGGGTACCGCGGGAAGTCATAGAGCATTAACTCAATGTGGACCTGGCATCCAAACCGATGGTACAGAAAAGGAGAAGCTTCGCACATGACCAGATGAAGGCAGCCGAAGAAGAAGTCGACAAGTTACTCAAGGCAGAGATCATTAAGAAGGTCCAATATCCTGGTTGGATTTATAACGTTGTTCTTGTAAAAAAGTCCACCGAAAAGTGGCGTATGTGTGTTGACTTTGCTGATCTTAATAAAGCTTGTCCTACAGATTGCTACCCCTACCTCTGATAGATAACTTGGTCAATTCGACCTCTGGTTATGAAATGCTCAGCTTCTTAGACGTGTTCTAGCGGTATAACCAAGTCTAAATGAAGGTGTCCGACGAGGATAAGATATCCTTTATTACAGCTCGAGGGACCTACTGCTACAAGGTTATGTCGTTCGGATAAAAGAATAACGGAGCGACTTTTCAAAGGCTGGTGAATAAAGTTTTTAAAGACCAAATAAGGAGAAACATCGAAGCCTATGTGGATGACATCATTGTAAAGAGTGAAAGAGCTGAACATAACACAGAGGACCTTCACGAGACGTTCAATACTCTCCGAGCCCATGGGATGAGTCTTAATCAAGACAAGTGCGCTTTTGGTGTCCGTTCGGTAAAATTTCTTGGTTTTATGCTCACTTAGAGAGGAATCGAAGTGAAACCTGAGAAGATCTGAGCTATTCTAGAAATGTGATCCCCGAGAAGTATCAAAGAGATACAGAGGCTTAACGGGAGGCTTGCTTCCCTTGGGTGGTTCATCTCAAAATCAAGGGAAAAGAATCTCCCTTTCTTCCGCACCTTGCAGAAGGCACCAAGTGTGGAGTGGATGGAGGAATGTGCAGAGGTCCTCAAGCAGCTGAAGGGATTCCTGCCTCGGAGAAGAGCTCTATATCTACCTGGCTGTCACGGATGTGGTGGTCTGCTCGGTTCTCTTGAAAGAAGAACAGGGGATTTAGCAACCCATCTACTATACCAGCAAAGTCCTCAGACGCCGAGTCAAGGTACCACCCTCTAGAGAAGCTGGCATTTGCTCTAGTTGTTTCAGCTCAAAAACTTAGGCCGTATTTCCAATCTCACAAAATTAAAGTTCTAACGGACCAACCTTTGAAGCAGGTGCTCTATCGCCCAGTGGCCTTAGGATAACTGACCAGGTTGGTAGTCGAGCTTGGAAAATATGATATTAGCTACGAGTGGCGCACGACCATCAAGATGTAAGTCCTTGCCGATTTTATCGCCGAGCTCACCGTGACTGATAGTGGGGAGCTCCCAGTTGCGAGGATGAATGAACCAGAGGATACTTCGTCTTCTAAATGGTCTTGTACATAGAATCCTCTGCCATAGGCGACCGCTCGGGAGTAGGGGTCGATGTGCGCCACCATCGGGGATAGAGTACCATGACTGCCCTAAAATTTTGGTTCAAGGTGACCAACAACGTAGCCGAATACGAGGCCATGATCTTTGTCCTACAGCTACCCTAAGGCCTCCGCGTCTAAGACTTGCAAGAAACCACCAACTCGCAATTGGTAGTCGGACACATGTTTGAGAAATTTGAAGCAAGATTAGAAAATATGGTGAGGTATAAGGCCATGATGAAGAAACTTATTACTAGCTTCCAGAACATCCACATCTCAAAAGTTCCTCGGACCGAGAACCAAGACGCTGACCTCCTCTCGAAGCTCGCCTCCTCGGATACCGAGATCGAACAGCCCATAAACCTCTAATACCTGACAACAAGGACAATTGAATACCGGAACAATAAGGAACTCCTAGACGTCGATGATGTGCCATATTGGATTAATCCCATCCTGAACTACCTTCGAGATGGTTTCCTCTCGGCCGATATGAAGCAAGCCGGGCGAATCGTAGTCAGGTCAGCACGCTACAGCATCCTAGAGGACTAGCTCTACAAGAGGTCTTATACTCTACGATGCCTACGCCCAACCGAGGTAAATTACGTCCTTTAGGAAATTCATTGAGGTGAGGTAGGAGATCATCTAGGAGGAAGAGCCCTTGGCCACAAAGTCCTCTGGCAAGGCTATTATTGATCTACTATTGTCCAGGACGCCAAGGAATTCATCCAGAAGTGTGATGCGTGCCAACGTCACTCAAATGTCCAGTAGCGTCCTACGGCTCAACTTACTCCTATTGTGAGCATAAGGTCATTCGCCCTCTAGGGGGTGGATATTCTCGGGTTATTCCCTGTGGATGTTTGGCAAACGAAGTTCCTGATCGTAGCAATCGATTACTTCACCAAGTGAGTAAAGGCCGAGCTGTTGTTATCTATCAAGGATAAAGTTTGCCAAAGCTTCTTGTGGAATTGATTAGATGCACTTGATTTGGAATACCCGTAGCTTTCATAACTAATAATGGTCGTCTGTTCGCCAATCACGCCTTTTAGGCTTTTTGCGACAAGTACAGGATTGAGCACAGACTCACTTTGGTTACTCACCCTCAAGTGAATGGACAAGTAGAAGTAACCAACAGGACGCTCCTCAACAGTCTGAAGACTCAAGTCCTTTGGAATGGGTCCAATTGGGTCGATGAAGTCCTAGGGGCCCTATGGGCCTACCGGATGACAAGTAGAACACCAACCGAGAAAACCCCATTTGCTCTTGCCTTTGGTGTTGAGGTTGTACTTTCAGCAAAGGTCAGATTACCCATGCCCAGATAAGTGTTCAAATTGCCATACTTGATTATTATAATTGTGTGCATTTAGCATAGGTTTCCGATGATTTGTAGGCCGGTGGTACTTAAAATGTTTTACTTTTGTGAATCAGGACAGACCGGGGTGATTCGATGAGGAAATTGTGAAGTTAAGCAGGATTCAGAATAAGAAGTTTGAATCACAGAGCTGGACTGAGTTGTCCAGTCTCAGACGGCCCTGTCTAGAGCACAAAAATGCCAGACAACACTGTCTACATCCAGACAGGACCGTCTAGGAATGCAGACTGAATACTTTAACGACCCCGCGTGAATTATGAACGAGGTCGTTACTTTAACCACCCCGCGTGAATTATGAACGAGGTCGTTGGGGGAGGCGTTAGATCAATATCGGGACGGTTAGATCAATGTCGGGGCAGTTCATTTCAAAAGGAGAATACCTAGACGGTTCCGTACCCTTCCTTACAGCCCCATCTACAACAGGCTTACAGAGCAGAAACGTGATCTGCCTTTTTCAAGTACCTCGTAAGTTGTATTCCCAACCCGATGGCACTTGGAGCTATAAATACCAGTTAGGGTTATGAGAGCAACTTTAAATTCCATCAACCATCCTTGGAGGCTCTCACCAACACCCATCATCTTCAACCATCCATCGTAGGAGATCAGTCAGTCTTGAAAGGGAATAATAGAGCTAGAGCACGAGTGGAGCATAGTTGAGTATCATGGGAGTGTATGCAATGGTCCTCGCCAACAGCGTATCATTATCCCATATCTTTACTAGCATTCATTGTTGTAATTGCCATGTGTTCCTCATTTATGAGGAACTAACTCTTTAGATACTCTGGTTAGGATGAACTTTTTGGTTGGTATTAATGTATGACAGTATCTTTTGTTTGCTAAATTAATTGTTGGATTGAGATCTATTGAGTATATTCTATTCATTGCATGCTTATGTTGCGATAGCCCTAGCACGTCAATAGGTTCATATAAGGGAAGAAGCGAACACCTCCTTATATTAGAACTACCACACTAGAGAGGACTGTGAATGAGCAGAGAACTCGGGCAATTAGGGTTAGAATGTAGTCCCATAGTCCTTCTAAAATATAGGTTCCCTAGATCCCCATTCAACGTTAGTAACCTAGCCGCGACAACGGGGGTAAAAGCAATATAGGAATCCTTAGTCTAATCCATATTAATTAGCAATTATAAGATATTTTCTGTATCTTTTGTGAGAACCCAAGAGGGATTCCTGCCCGAGTATCCCTTCTCTTGACTGATCTTGCCTGATTTCATCTCACCAGTCACTTCACAGTAATTTTTACAGTTCTCTCTTAGTTTCAAAAAGTAGGATTGGCACATCTCCCCATCACTCAGTTAAGTTAAATTGTAGATAAGCAGCGAGTACTAGTATTTCTACAGTCCTTGTGGTTCGACATCCGACTCATCACACCCACTATTATTACTTGTACGATGCACTTGCGGAATTGTATAGGGGAATTAGCTCACATCACTCCCCGAACGTGACGTTCCACCAAACCACCAATGAGGGGCGACTCAGAGCAGAACTTTATCTTTTGGAGGAAAAAAGGGACTACGCCAACATCCGAGCGAAGGCATACCGTCAAAGGGTCAAGAAGTTCTACAAGTGGAGGGTGAAGGAGGTTATCTTCCAAGTCGGTGATTTGATCCTGCGGGAAAACAAATTCCCGGGCAACAAAAGTCAAACAGGAAAATTAAACGTCAACTGGGAAGGACCTTACGTCGTGGAAGAAATTGTAAACTCCCTTATCACAGAGAGCATTTGCGAAGGTATTATCAATAAAATCAAGTATTTTGCCTCTACTATTTTCAATTTCAGGATTATTTCATAACATGATTAAGTAAATGTCCCAATCTACCTTTAAGCCAAAGTCTTTATTAAAGGCCGAGTGGAATCTCACTCGCAAAAAGTCCCTACTAAAGGCCGAGTGGAATCTCACTCGCTAAAAGTCCCTACTAAAGGCCGAGTGGAATCTCATTTACTAAAAGTCCTTATTAAGGGTTGAGTAGAATCTCACTCAACTAAAAGTCCTTACTAAAGGCCGAGTGGTAACTCGCCTGTTAAAATCCTCTCTAGGTTCTAGAGGAAATCATCCTCAAAAAAGCCCTTCCTAGAAGGTGTTATCCGTTGAGGCACATGGCCGCCGGCGTTCAAGAGCGGGTCACAGCTTCCTAGTCGAATGAGACAAGAAGCCCTTCAAAGAAGGTGCTATCCACTGAGGAATATGGTCGCCAACATTCAAGCGTGGGCCACAGTTTCCCAGCCGGATCAACCGAAAAGCCTTTCTGGGAAGGCACTACCCGTTGCAGAACATGACCGTCGGCGTTCAAGCGCGGGCTACAACTTTCTAGCCGAATAGATCGGAAAGCCCTCCAAAGAAAGCCCCATCGGTTAAGGAACCTGGCTTCCTGCGTTCAGGCATGGGCCACTATATCCCAACCAAATGGCGACGAAAACCCCTACCAAGGACCAAGCTCACTCACTAGCAAAAGCCCTAATCGCGGACCGAACGTTTCTACTCGTGTGTCTTTGTTAGGAACCGAATGTTCTCACTTAGGACAAGCCGGGTGAATACCCTAAAGTGTTTGTTCATAAAGGGAAACTGATCTCGCTAAACTAGGTGAGTATGGAATATCAGTCGTGGAAAGGTCGCAAGCCTCATACGGCAGACAAAACAAGAATCCATTTATTAAAAATAATAGTTTCACGAGGAAACACAGCTCAACTGCTAATTGAGCCTAATGCTTATACTTATACCGAAAGTGCATGGGTCGTACCAATTAGTAAAGTGGACTATGGAAGTTTGACGTTGAACCCATAAGGACCTATGTCACTAATCCTATCTAATTGTTTGCTACCTAGCCTATCCAAAGGTTTTGATTAAATTCTAAGCTAATTGCTAAATTGAAAATAACTCGAGATCAACTTGATAGGAATGATTATGGAAATCAATCATAAAGGGGAGATACTCAGGCAATGAATCCCCTTCAGATATTTGCTAGTAATGGCAAGTATGAATTTCTACTTGAATAATGTTAGTTTATGGACCAAGAGTTCCTATAATGCTTTCTCACCCTCTATTGAGGCGAGTTACTAACCTAATACCCTCATTGTATTAGTGTTCTAGGGAACCTATATCTTGGAAGAGTTGTGGAAATAATACATCTAAAGGATTCTAGTGCCTAAATACTCCATCTCTCAACTTATTCACAACTTCCACCTATTGAAGTAGATCTACATATGGGGAGGCATTCGCTATCTACTCCCATATGAATCCTATTGACACTCAGAGTGGTCACAACGTAGAATATCAATACCATACATCACATTCAATAGGTTCTCAAAACATTAAACATTCATTCAATTATAAAAACTCATACAAGCATAGTTAAGTACTAATCTGGAGGTTCATCAGACCCAAGTATCTAGCTAATTAATTCCCCATCAAAAGGGAACACAAATTGATAACTGTTTATTTGAGCATAATTCTATATCATATTATTGTATGCTTTACATGCAATTTTGAGGAGTTTTGGCCCACCGATACTTAAAATGTGTTTATTTTGATAAACAGGGCAATATATCGAGATCCCTGGAGAAAGAAAGCTTTTCAAGGGAAATTGAGGCTGAAACGAAGCGTTTTTGGAGAAAGAACCAAGGCATACGGGCTTCCATACGGTCCGTATAGACCTGGAGAATCAGGGCCTCTGCAATCAATCACCTGGGGCCATACACCACCCCATATGAGGCCATATGGGCTCTCATACGGTCTGATATATACCCATACATGTCCACCTAGAGTCTATACGGGCTCGTATATACCCCATATATGGGCCCATATATCATAAGTTTTTTGCAAATCTACAGACCTAGGCAATGGCAAAATGTAAAAGACGCTCTAAAACCCTAAGAGTGGGGGCATATAATCCGAAGATTGGGGGTTTTAGGGGGAGTTCTAGCTTTGGGGAAAATAGAGCTTTATTAGGGTTTTGGAGATCTTCATCACCAACCCTAGAAGGAAGAGAAAGGGGGCAAAAGCTTGGAGAGGAATCAAGGAATCCATCAATGGTGTATGTAATATCCTTATCTATCATAAACACTTTGATTTCTTTCATCTTTGCATTGGATTGTTGCTCTCCTTCCATGGAGAGCTAATTTTGTAGATACTTGGGCGTTGATGAACCCTTGTATATGGTTTAATTGATGATTATTCCCTATGTATGAATGCTTGATTGAATCTATGTGTTTATTGGATGTTTTAATGTGAGTTAATTCCTCTATGTTGCGAGAGTCCGGAGGGATTTTCATAGTCCATATGGGGGAAGAAGCGGATGCCTCTCCATGTGTAGACCATCTCTAATAGAGAGGATTGTAAGTACAGCGGGAGCTCAGGTACTAAGGAGAGTAAATCCTTTAGATGTATTATCCACATAATCCTCCTAAAAATTAGGTTCCCTAGAACATCATCGGTAAGGGCACTAGGATTAGTAATTCACCTCGAGAGATGGAGTAAAAGCATAGTAGGAACCCTTGGCCAAGAATTTACCAAGTATTCTCATAGAGAGTCTCATCCACATTTTAGAAATCCAAGGGGGATTCAATCACCCATGTATCCCCTTTTCATGATTGTTTGTCATCAAGAGAAATTTGAGCACATTGTTTGTGTTAGAAATTTCTTAGTTTAGAGGTAGTATAATTAATCGCCTTTGGATCGACTAGATAGTAGACAAGTAGTGGGTACTAGTACTTCCTTCTCCTTGAGGATCGATAACCCGACTTTTGAGTCCACTTTTATTACTTGATTATGACCCGTACACTTACGGTTGCATCGCATCACAAATCTAACACAAGGTTTAAGAGAAAAAAAATTGAAACATGATATAAAACACCCTTTCCTCCACCGTTGGCAAAGACCGTTGGCGGGATGTGTAGACTCCTACCAAGATGCCCTTGCGATGCTTGTCGTCACCTTCTTGCTCCAAGCTCTTCAATGAAACCCTAATCTCCAAGATGGAGAAGTGATAAGAGCTCCAAGATGGATGATGAGCCAATAGTCTAAAAGTTAACTCCTATTACAAACCCTAAAATCCCCTGTTTAAAGGGCCTAAAAGAATTTACATAAATGGTGTCCAAATCGGATTAGCTCGGATTCAAATATGTCACAAAACAGCTCAGCTCACGTCTGAATCACGAGTCATGCGGGTGGTCGTGCGGGCGCACGGTCGTCTACGCGCTGTATTTCCAGGTCTGTGTGCTTTGTGGTACAGCCACAAAGTCGGGTGCACGGCTCTTGGTAAGAATCTGGAGGTATGCGCTCTGAACGTCCGTGTGGGTGTGTGCGGGGGCATGCAACCCATTTCCTACTTCGTACAGGTGCATGCAAGCACACACTGGCAGCACTTCTTCAATAACTTGGAGTTTAGCCTCAAATTATGCAGCATTACATCCATTTTGCTCTCGAGGCTCTCTAGTGGCTTGTAAATAAGAATTAACACTAATTAGGTACCAATGGGCTAAAATTACTCGAAATCACATGCATAGTATTCAAGAAAGTGATATATAATATGATCAATTGAACGCTTATCAAAATATCCCCATACTTAAGCTTTTGCTTGTCCTCAAGCGAACAAACAAATGAAATTTTAAGACATGTGAATTTTTCAACATCAGGCTATAAGGTACTTGTATTTTATTCTACTCAAAGCATTCACCATTAACATATGCATTTTCCTATTTCAACCCCTCGGACTTACATCAATCTCACGACACAATTCAGTATTGCTCTAGATGAGAGTTTCACTCCACTTACCATATTCCCGAGTCTTGGAGTGGGAAGCATACACTTAGTGGACTTTAGAGGTTCCTTGAGGCCCTAAGTACAAAACATCTAGCCCCTTTAAGAAATATAAACTTTCCTTTTGTTCTTTTCTTTTCAATTTTTTACTTTCTCTTTTCTTTTCATATGAATCCCGGTAAGGCATCCCTAGTAGATCCGACTTTCTGGGGGACCAAAGATTAACATAGAGTGTAGATCTCCCTTTCTGAGGGATGTATATGCTGGTTAGGTACCAGAACACCCAACTACTCAGAAGATTATAACTCTACATACATGTACTCATGCTCACAAATGGCTTTTCAGCTTAAGAGATACTCTTATTAGGAGCCAAAAACTCGAGCTTACTTCATCGCCAAAAAGATAATGACTCAGAAGGAGCGAGCGGGGCTGGGGATGTGTCACGTTCGTAGAGCAGATATAAGATCTAGTCGATGTCCCATCATATCTACTCCAGCTCAGACTGAAGACGTCGATAATCTGCCCTAAGCTGAGCCTGCTCCTCTATAACTCTCTGTAGTATGGTTGATGTATGCACGGGGTGCGCGACAACTACCCACAAATGGATGGGGTTGATCAAGTAATACAGTACCCAAAGGTAGGGTTATCGAATCCACAAAGACTGAGAACTAGTACTGATGATCTTTGTTACCTAGCTCAAAACTATGAACGTGATTATGTTGGTTAATTAATCTAAAGAAACTAACACGAACAATTGGTTGGTTGAGCAATCAGAGATGAGCGTGGCACCTCGGATCCTAATCCCCCTAAGATTTTATTATTAATAACTAAATTCTAAATATTGGTTTCTATTGATTAATTCTTGAGAGCTCGCCAGTTGCACTATCTAGACGCCGTATCCGATCTCTCGGTATACGGATTGAACACGTTACCTATGCCTAATTGTAATCTAACTAAAAGAGATATGGATCTAAGCATAGAAGAGACATGCAAGCCAAAACCCTAAACACAGGTGTGTCGCTAGAATCTAACAAGGCGATTGACCATGGCTCATGCAAGGTATCATCACATAAATCAAGCACAAACTTCACAAGAATTATCAAATAAAGGAAAACCAATAAATAATAGAATTCAATTAATAAAGAAATCTAGGGTTCATGTGTCCGAGGCACTCTAATGGAAACATAAACAAACATATTAGAGGAAGACATAATTGAAAACATGGGGACTCCCTTTCTTGATATCTTCTCCACTTTCAATCTCCTCTAAAACCCTAACGTCGCTCCGAACACCCGCTGAAGATTACTCCACCAAAAGTCCCTGAACTCTATGACTTCGGCGGGTTTTTATAGGATTTAATCTAATTTGGCACGGCCATGTGCATCTCAAGCTCGCCCGTGCCAACTCGCGCCGCTTAATCTCTTCAATTTGAATTTCTTAAAGCGCACGACAGTGTGCACAATTGTGCCAAATTGTACTGAGGTTGTGTACACCTCTGTTGTAACACCCCAAAATTTTAAAATAAATAATCAGAAAATTTCTAAAAATTTCAACAAGATTAATCACCACAAAAGATGAATTAATTATTTTAAAACTCAATTAAGGAAAAATTGAGAATTAATAAATCTAAAATTTAGCCTCGCAACAAATTTGGGCAAGAGAAGGCCGTATTGGGCCAGACCATTTATCCTTGAAATAGTTAGAGGCTGATTGAAAGGATAATCCTAATTAATTAACAGAGGAATTTATTAAGCGTTAATTAATCTTGATTAACTAAGTGGGAGATACGAGACAAAAGTAGGGGTCTCGATAAAGTAGACCTAGCTGAGTCAAAAGCCAGAAAATATGGATCTAGGTCGGGCTCGTAAAGGCAAGGCGACCCTTGAAGTCACAGTGTGCCCGTGACTCACTAATAGGTAGTAAAGAAGGAATTAATTAAATAATAAGTTAATTAATTAATCTTAATGATCTAGATCCGAAAGAAACGGATCTGGTCAGGTAAAGTATATCACTCGTGACCCTACAATAACTGACTTTAATAATGTGTAATTAAGATATTAATACTTTTAAACTCTTTATGTTTTATAAGAGAGAGAGAGAGAGAGAGAGAGAGAGAGAGAGAGAGAGAGAGAATGCCCTTATCTTCTCTCTCTCACGATCACCCTTCTCTTCAATACTACCCATCCCCTCTTCTCTCCCAACCATTGGAGCTGCTCACCTGCAGATTCGAGAGCACCCCTCACCGAAGGCGAGCCCAAGTGACCTCCGAGTTCTCCCGGCGTGCCCCCACGCCGCTGAAGCGCTCCCCCGCACCACCTGAAAATCGAGACCCCACGGACCTCCCTCCGCTCAGCTGAGCTGCGCCCTACCCTCCGCTCGGAAATCCTCCTCACGGCGCCGATAAACAATAACCCTACCTCTGGCCAGCAACTTGTTCCCCCCTCCGGCGAGACCTAACAAGGAGACTTCCATTTGGCGCAAAGCATCAAGAGCCCTAGTAATTCCTACAAGCTTGAAATTTGGGAAACCTAAATGTATTTTGTGAATTAGGGTATCAAATAAATTGAATTATTGATTGATTATGGGACTGTTAAGGGGGCATTGAGTAGAGGATTTGCATGATTTTAATTTCATAAATTGTATGAATGAGTTTTAAATTGATTGGATGAATGTTTGTATTAATTTGGAGCCCTAGAAATAGAGGAGATGTTGCCCGATTATTCTTGAAATTATATATGATTAATGCTCCATGTTTACGAATAGCATTAGGTTAATCTAAAGAGCATGTTCGGAGCCCAATCTAGGTTAATGATACAGATAGCAAATTCTTCAACTTAGAGTATTTCTCATATTTTCTTCATGCTCTTTAGAAATATGTAGATGCATGTTAATTGGAAACATGCTCTAGTTAAGTTAAAGAATTTATTGTATTCTTTCGAGTCTAAGTAAGGATACAAGTTAAGAATACGGGTTTCATATTCCTAAAATTCTATATTGCAATTATTAGGGAAAGAAAAAGGCAAAGGCAAAGGTAAGTCAGCCGCTGCTGAAGGATCGAGCCAATCATAGAAACTACTAGACTCAGGTGAGGGAACATGATTTCGCATTTCTTATATTTTATTGAGCTTTCATAAAGATATATTTAAAACTGACTGGCATGCTTCTTTCGTATTTATATTCATGAAAATGCCATGTATTTTTTAAAAGCATGTATTTATAGTTAAAACTTCTAGATAAAAAGTATACTTTTAAAATATATGCTAAAGAAAGAAAAGCATTGATGAAATGATATGATGAGTATTTGAAAGAGGTATCAATGAGCGACACCATCCTTATATGCTTGCTTGCACCAGAGGTAGCCCGTGCTAGGGACAGTTAGTATGGTACTAGGTTAGGAAAGGGGTGACTTTAAACTCTGTATTTTCTTGTCCAAACTATCTGTTTTATACTCTTCTATTTCCAAGAAATGAAAACCCCTTTTCTAATCCCGTAGGGTGCCTAGTATACGTATATACATGATAACCTGATGGTTCGTGATGAGTTCTGACCAGAAGGCTCAAGAAGTGATGAGTTCTGCCTGCTTATACTCTAGTTCAACAGTATAGAAGTAGAGGTGTAGGTTATGTTGATATCATTGAGATTATTACTGATCCTATAGTAGTCCACCTTCCGGTATATGATGAGTTCTGGCCATGGAGGCTATGGTGTGATGAGTTCTACCAGGACAGTCTTAGAATTATTATCTGGTACCGATAAATAACATAATGCATTGAATCAATCTGTTTTCTAATGATGTATATTTATGTTCAGATTCCATGTTTTTATACAGTTATTTCATTTAAATTGTTATAAATATATTATTGAGAAACAAGTATAGTATTACCTGGCAGTATTGTTCATACCTCACTGAGCTCGAGTAGCTCACCCTTTTTATTGTGGATATTTTGTAGGAGATAGAGAGGTACTCGATCATATCTAGAGTAGAGGAAAGAGCCCTGTCCACCTTTAGATGGCTCTGACCAGTCCCGCTGTTATTAATGTATTTGGAATGTTGTACTTGACATTTAGGAGAGTGTGGAACTCCTTTTATATTTAAGACCATTTATGTTTCTATTATGTCAGTACTTTCATCTAGTGTATCTTAAATAGTACCTTGATTTGTGAGTTATGACATTAGCTTAATTGCTTCTCTATCTTATACAAGTCGTTAAGTTTTGATTTATCAGGTTATATAGCCTTTGGCACAGGTTTATTCTCTAGGTTTACTTATTTCTCTAAGTTGGTTAAGGGAGCTCTCCGAGTATAGATGAGCTTTGAGAGATAGAAGCGGCGTTAGGATAAATTCAAGAAGAGAAGCGAGCCCAGCTTTCAGGTGGGTGACAACACGAGACCGTCGAAGAAGAGCAATAGCTGTAGCATTGGTGGCTCTTCATCAGGAGGATAGGGACCGAAGAAGCCCCAGTGTCAGGTTTTTTTCAAGTACCATTATGGGTATTGCAGGCTTAACTCCCAGACAAGTGTGTGTTTCCATTGCCAGCAACCATGCCACTACAAGAATGAGTGCCCTTTATTTGCACATGAGAGTGGGACAACCCTACAGACTACTGCAACAATTGGCCAATACTCACAACAGGGCCAATGACCATCCGTCATTGGCAATACTGGGGGCCAAAAAGAAGGATCTACTAGAGGGGGATCTCGAGGAGGTCGAGGAGGCCGAGGACTTCATTCCTAGTTGATGGCCCAAGCCTTTGCCATGACACAGCAAGAGGCTGTGAACACCCCTGATGTCATCTCAGGTATGATGCAGATCTTTGGCACTAATGCATGTGTGTTGATTGACCCTGCTTCCACACACTCTTATATAGTTACTGCTTTCATATTGCCCATGTATATATATATGCTACACAGTTAGCAAAACCAATGATAGTATCCTCCCCTATTGGGAGCTCAATAATTGTAAAATAGTGTATGAAGGATGTGAGCTAAGGGAAGAAGGTCATCTACTATTAGCTGATCTGATCCCAATGAGGATCATAAACTTTGATGCTATCTTAGGAATAAATTGGTTGTCTATCCATTACGCCACCGTCAATTGTCACTTGAAGATGGTTGTTTCCAACGACCAGGTGAGGCAGAGATTCACTTCTATGGGAGGCGAGCCCAGATGGAAGATACGGAAGAAGCCTACTTGGCGAATATAGTAGGAGCCGAAGCTACCAAGGGAGATGTACAGGAGATTGCGGTAGCGTGCGAATTTCTAGATGTATTTCCCGAGGAGTTAGCACAATTGGCCCCACTCAAAGGCATGGAGTTCACTATTGATTTATTTCCAAGAACAACTCCAATTTTCAAGGCACTATACAGGATGGCTCCTTTGAACAAAGGAGCTGAAGGTGCAATTGGAGGAACTACTAGAGAAGGGGTTCATCAGACATAGTGTCTCCCCTTGGGGTGTGCCCGTACTCTTCGTGAAGAAAAAGGATGGCTCCATGAGAATAAGCATGGATTACCAACTATTGAATGGAGTTACCATCCAGAATCAGTACCCATTGCCACGTATAGATGAAATGTTTAATCAATTACAAGGAGCATGCGTATTCTCCAAGATCAGTCTGAGGTTGGGCTACCATCAGTTGAGGGTACGAGAGGAGGATGTATCGAAGACTGCGTTTCGGACCCGATACGAGCATTTCAAGTTTCTAGTAATACCCTATGGGTTGGCGAATAGACCAACAATATTTCTGGGGATGATAAATAGTGTGTTCACACCCTACTTAGATTAGTTCATCGTGGTGTTCATCGATGACATCCTAGTGTATTCTCGGAGCGTGGAGGAGTACATCAACCACCTCAGAATTATTTTGCAAACACTGAGGGTGCAACAATTGTATGCCAAGCCGAGCAAATGTTAGTTCTGGCTTGATCAAGTTAATTTCCTGGGTCATATTGTTTCAGCATTAAGATTTATGTTGATCTCGATAAGATCGAAGCAATAGTTAACTGACAAACCCCAACCACACTAAAGGAGATTAGGAGCTTCTTGGGGTTAGCCGGTTACTATAGGCGATTCGTGGAAGGGTTTTCTTCAATCGCCCAGCCTATGACCAAGCTACTGTGAAAGAATGCAATGTTTGAGTGGACCGAGGAATGTGAGCAGAGCTTTCAGAAACTAAAGAACCAATTGGTATCTGCTCCTATCCTCACCTAACCTACCAGAGGAATAGGTTTTGAAATCTATAGTGACGCTTCGTATAGGGGCTTGGGTTGTGTCTTGATGCAACAAGGTAAAGTTATTGCCTATGCATCCAGGCAGCTCAAGACTCACGAAGTAAACTATCCTGTTCATGATCGGGAACTAGCGGCGGTAGTCTTTGCTTTGAAGATATGGCAACACTATCTGTATGGTGAAGCCTGCAAAATCTTCACCGACCACAAGAGCCTGAAGTACTTAATGAGCCAGCGGGAGCTGAAAGTGCGGCAAAGACGGTGGATGGAGTTGCTGAAGGACTATGATTGTACTTTTAAGTACCACCTCAGCAAGGCGAACATAGTAGCTTACACCTTGAGCAGGAAGATAATGGCAAGGTTGGGGACTACCAACTTTGCCCAACTTTACGAGTTGAGATCCCCTAGGGTCCAGTTCTCACTAGATGAGCTGGGGTGTTATTGGCAAATTTTCACCTACACCCAACGTTGATATCACAGATTAAGGAGGCTCAACTAGAAGACCCCAAGTTAATGAAGCTAGCTAGGAAGCTACAGGGGGGAAGACTTGGTGACTATTCTCTATCTCCAGACGTAACGGTGATGGTAGGTGCCCGGATTTACGTGCCACACAATGATGAGGCCCTCAAGCAACAAATATTGGAGGAAGCTCATTGCTTGGCCTATACTATGCACCCAAGGAGCACAAAGATGTATCGCAACATCAAAAACTACATCTGGAGGAGAATAAAAAAGGATATCGAGGAGTACGTGGCTAGATGCTTGATCTGTCAGATGATCAAAGCTAAGCATAAGAAGCCACCGGGGTTGTTGGTACCCCTAGAGATCCCAGAATGGAAGTGGGAAAGGATAGCCATGGATTTTGTGTCTGGTCTATCCCGAACAAGCCAAGGCAAGAAGGTCATATGGGTTATCATAGAAAGACTGACCAAGTCTGTCTATTTCCTTCCAATCAAGACAAGTTACTCTCGGGATCAGTTAGTACAGATGTACGTAGATTAGATTATGAGATTATATGGCATACTCGTGTCGATCGTGTCAGACGATAGAGACCCGAGATTCACTTCTTACTTCTGGAAGAGCTACATAAGGTATTGGGGATGCGACTAAACTTTAGTATGGCATATCATCCAGAGACAGATGGACAATTAGAGAGGACAATTCAAATACTTGAGGATCTTCTCCGAGCATGTATTATGGAACTCCCCGGGAGCTGGGACGAGAATCTGGGACTGTTGGAGTTTGCGTACAAAAACAGCTACACGACTAGTATTGGCATGCTACTTTACAAAGCACTATACGGCAGGAGATGTAGGACTCCGCTATGCTAGGATGAAGAAGGAGAGAGGAAGATATTAGGCCCGGAATTGGTTCGACAGACCTCGGAGAAGGTCAAGCTTATTAAAGAATGGCTAAAGAAGGCTCAAGATAGGCTGTGGGGTTATGCCAACACCAGTCGCAAGGATTTGGAATTCAAAGTGGGAGACAAGGTATTCCTTAAAGTATCTCCATGGAAGGGGGTATTGAGATTCCAAAAACGGGGAAAGTTGAGCCCTCGGTACATCGGGCCGTATGAGATAGTGGATAAGGTAGGTCCTGTAGCCTACCGGCTTGCCTTACCAGAGAAACTGTCGAGATTGCACGATGTATTTCATGTATCGGTATTAAGGAAGTGCATCAAGGATCCAAATCAAGTTATGGCAGGACCGACCATAGAACTAGAACCAGATCTGACGTACATAGAGGGACCGGTACGCAACCTTGACATGAGAGAACAAGTATTGAGAAAAAGGGTAGTACCTTTAGTCAAGGTATTATGGAGTCATCACCAAGTGGAGGAAGCCACTTTGGAGAGAGAGGACCAAATGTTAGCACAGTATCCTTAGTTGTTTTAGTGAACTATGTAACGAAATTTCGGGGACGAAATTTCGTAAGGGTAGGAGAATTGTGACAACCCGAAATTTTTAAATAAATTATCAGAAAATTTCTAAAAATTTCAACGAGATTAATTAGCATGAAAGATGAATTAATTATTTTAAAACTCAATTAAGGGAAAATTGGGAATTAATGAATCTAAAATCCAGCCTCGCAACAAATTTGGGCCAGAGAAGATGGTATTGGGCTAGGCCATTTATACTTGAAATAGTTGGAGACGGATTGAAAGGATAATTCCGATTAATTAACAAAGGAATTTGTTAAGTGTTAATTAATCTCGATTAACTAAGTGGGAGATATGAGACAAAAGTTGGGATCCCAATAAAGTAGACATGGCCGAGTCAAAAGCCGGAAAATATAGATCTAGGTCTGGCTCGTAAAGGCGACCCATGAAGTCACAGTGTGCCCGTGACTCACTAATAGGATGTGAAGAAGGAATTAATTCAATGATAAGTTAATAAATTAATCGTAATGATCCAGATCTGAAAGAAATGGATCTGGTCGGGTAAAGGATATCACCCGTGACCCTACAATAATTGACTTTAATAATATTTAATTAAAATATTAATACTTTTAAACTCTTTATGTTTTATAAGAGAAAGTGAGAGAGAGACAAAGCCCTCATCTTCTCTCTCTCACGTTCACTATTCTCTTGAACACTACCCATCCCCTCTTCTCTCTTACAGATCGAAGCTACTCACCTGCAGATCCAAGACCACCCCTCGCCAGCGAGCGAGCCTGGCAGCCTCCGATTTCTCCCAGCGTGCCCTCACGCCACTGAAGTGCGCCCCCGTGCCGCCCGAAAACCGGGCCCCTGCGGACCCCCCTCCAATCATCTTAGTCGTGCCCATGGTCTGCCCTCCGCCCGGACATCCTCTTCACGATGTCGACGAGCAACACATTTACCTCCGGCCAGCAACTTGTTCCCCTATCCGGCAAACCCGACGAGGAGCCTTCCATTTGGCGCGAAGCATCAAGAGCCTAGTAATTCCTACAAGCTTCAAATTTGGGAAACCTAAATTTATTTCATGATTTAGGGCATGAAATTAAATGAATTAATGATTGATTATGGGATTGTTAAGGGGGCACTAAGCAAACGATTAGCATGATTCTGATTTCATAAAATGTATGACTGAGTTTTAAATTGATTGGATGAATGTTTTTATTAATTCGAGCCCTAGAAATAGAGGAAATGTTGCCCGATTTTTCTTGAAATTATACATGATTAATGCTTCATGTTTATGAATAGCATTTGGTTAATCTAAATAGCATGTTAGGAGCCCAATCTAGGTTAATGATAAAGATAGCAAAATCTTCAACTTAGATTATTTCTCGTATTTTCTTCATGCTCTTTAGAAATATGTAGATGCATTTTATTTGGAAGCATGCTCTAGTTAAGTTAAATAATTTATTATATTCTTCGAAGTCTAAGTAAGGATACAAGTTAAGAATACGGTTTTCGTATTCCTAAAAATCTATATTTCAATTATTAGGGAAAGAAAAGGCAAAGGCAAGGGGAAGTCACCACCAAGGATCGAGCCAATCTTAGAAACTACTAGACTCAGGTGAGGGAACATGATTGCACATTTCTTATATTTTATTGAGCTTTCATAAAGATATATTTAAAACTGACTGGCATGCTTCTTTAGTATTTATATTCATGAAAATGCCACGTATTTTGTAAAAGCATGTATTTATAGTTAAAACTTCTAGATAAGAAGTATACTTTGAAAATACATGCTAAAGAAAGAAAAGAGTTTATGAAATAATATAATGAGTATTTGAAAGAGGTATCAATGAGCGACACCATCCTTATATGCTTGCTTGCACCAGAGGTGGCCCAGTGCTAGGGACAGTTAGTACTGTACTAGTTTAAGAAAGGGGTGACTTTAAACTCTATATTTTCTTATCCAAACTATCTGTTTTATACTCTTCTATTTTCAAGAAATGAAAACCCCTTTTCCATTCCCGTAGGGTGCCTAGTATACGTATAGCCTGATGGTACGTGATGAGTTCTGACCAGAAGGCTCAAGAAGTGATGAGTTCTGCCTGCTTACACTCTGGTTCTGCAGTATAGAAGTAGAGGTGTAAGTAACGTTGATATCATTGAGATTATTAATGATCCTATACTTGCCACCTTCCGGTATGTGATGAGTTCTGTCCGTGGAGGCTATAGTGTGATGAGTTCTACCAGGACAATCTTAGAATCATTATTTGGTATCGATGAATAACAGAATGCATTGAATCAATCTGTTTTCTAATGATGTATATTTATGTTCAGATTCCATGTTTTTGTCTGATTACTTCTTTTAAATTGTTATAAATATATTATTGAGAGATGTGTAAAGTATTACCCGGCAAGATTGTTCATTCATACCTCACTGAGCTCGAGTAGCTCACCCTTTTTATTGTCGATATTTTGTAGGAGATAGAGAGGTACTCAATCATATCTAGAGTAGAGGAAAGAGTCTTGTCCACCTTTAGATGGCATTGACAAGTCCCGCTGTTATTGATGTATTTGGAGTGTTGTACTTGACATTTAGGAGAGTGTGAAACTCCTTTTAGGTTTAAGACCATTTATGTTTCTATTATGTCAGTACTTTTATATGGTGTGTATTAAATAGTACCTTGATTTGTGAGTTATGACATTAGCTTCATTGCTTATCTAGCTTCCCCAAGTCGTTAAGTTTTATTTATCAGGTTATACAGCCTTAGGCACAGGGTTCATTCTCTTGGCCTGGCTAGTGTGACACATATCCCCTGAATAGGAGATGGGTGTTACATTTGTGAAGTGCTCTTTTGACGTGTTTTGCTCTGTTTCATCGCGTTTCTTGTTCCTTTTACTCTGAGTGCCCATTTTACCTACTTAATCACAAAATAAACCCAAAGGAGCACAAAGTAGAGGAATTGATGCGAAACAGTAGGGTAAGTGCATATGAATATGATGGAAATATATGTATATTTTTTGCACTTATCAGTCGTCATAACGCGGCTCAGCTCCTGGGTAAGCGTCTGCTGCCCTACTCTGAGATCCTCCAACTACTGGAGGATCTACTGATGTCTTTGCTGACCACTACTAGCAGTTGGTAGTGCGGCTGTTGAGGTGCCCTCTAGTGGGAATGGTTCTAGGGGTGGTAGCTGCTCCTCCTCATCCTCAATGAACTACTCTCCTTGGGCTCTCCCCACAATAACGTATCCCTGCAGTGTATGCTTTATCAGTCCTATCGACTTGAGAGTCAAGAAGCCGAGGGGTTGCATAACGCGGATCCTGTGCCATCTGGGTAGTGGTCCGATTAAACGCATACCACTCAAGAGCATAGTAATATAGGGACTAGCTGAGATCATCCTCAGCTTTGCATAGGTCCCCTGGTGAGCAATTAAATCTGTGATGATGTGACCGAGGTAGACGGGGGCTCACTCAACCATACTATAGATCGCCAACAGGTCAATGTGGGTGATATGACCGGTACTGCCATCTCTCCCTGCTATGGATCTGCTCGTGAGGGCCTAGATCTAGCGGTGGATTGGATCAGAGAGGCGTGATGTCTTCCTTGGGTCTGTAGTTGCCACACAGGATACATGCATCCAATATGCGTTGAAGGGAGTGTGGACAGGGAAATCGACGGCTAAATCTCTATACTCAGCTGTCTCGGTAAATTCCCAATCATAAGGCCCATATAAATAGAAAAACATGTGATGTTGAGCTCTCACATCTCGCCGTGCACCTGAAATTGGATAGCGTTGGGGTTACCAAGAGTGAAATAGCTCCTGTTAAAACTACATAACACCTCTAGCGTCATATCTTTGTACACGGCCCCGAAAATATCGAACAAGGGATGGGATCTCGCTATAGTGATCCTGAAGAAGTCAGGGACCCAAGGAGGATAGGATCTCGCTCCTCTTCCTCTTAAGGCCCTTGCCTAATACTTGCTTAGTGCACACCATGCCCACAATTGAGAAAATGAGGATCGGAGAGTGAAGTGTATGGCTCAATCCCTGGTTTCAAGAAAAATTCAAGACAATTACGCCTAAATACTGACCATACACATGCCCGAATACTACTCACCCATTTGTTCGCTTAGGTGGGGTGGTGAAGTCACACTGCAGTGCCATTTTCCATTTAAACGAGGAGGAAACTCCTTTTCTTTTTTCTCAACAACCATTCAAGCATGATATCATCGAATCAAACTCTAGATTTGTCCAATTAAACAAGGGATTCAGAGTGGAAGCCTAGAACCCTAGATTTGCAAAATCAAAGCTTGATGAGATAGTTACCAGGGATTTTTCTTCGATTGGTCATCGATTCTAACAAAAATGAGAAAAAGAGAGGGGATTGGAGAGGTCTGGAGTGCCAAGAGGAGTACGAACAAAAGTTGTTTGGCTAGGGTTAATTAAGGGGAAGAAGATAAACAGTCGTGACCGCACTCCAGACCGTTTCGCGCATTATGCGGGTTGATGCGGGCCTACGGTCATCAGCACGAGGTGTATTTGCGGGCAAATGCGCCCGTATAAAATGGGTGTGCGGGTTAGTGCATCCGTAGGACTTGTTTGTGCGGGCTTGTGCGCCCGCATAGTCATCCGTATGAATTGTGTGTGCGGGCTTGTGCGCCTGCACGGTCATCCGCACGAATCCTATATACAGTATGATTAATAGATCTCCTCCATAACTTCATCCAAACTCCTTTCTATATCTTTAACTCATTCTTTTATGTGCTAAAGCTCACCCTGTTGATCTAAGATTAAGGTTTTTTTAAATTCCTGAGGGGATAAGGAATTTTTATCACTTTATTTCAAAACGAAGGCTAAGTTACTCTTATTCTAATCCTATAGAAACTCTAACACTCTTACTAGAAACTTGGGTTACCTTCCAAGAAGCGCTTGTTTAATGTCGCTAGCTTGACATTCATGTACTTGACTCACGGTGGTTTGAAGACATGGAGGCCTCCCCCAATATGCCCCTTGAAGCAATTTCTAAATAATAAAAACCCTAAGCATGAATATATGGGGACTTATAATAGTCGGCATGTGTTGAGTACCTCACCTTGGTATGAAATATGGCCTATTCATTGTTCTTCTCCTTGCCTTTTTCCTTCCAAAATTTTAACTGAAGAGGTATTTTAGTCTCCTTCTTCTCCTTGACATCTAATTGGGCCTTCACATCTTTGACTTCATAATTGCTTCCTTCTATTTTTTCTGTCTTGTCATCTAGCTATCCCAGGTAGTCCTTGAGTGGATCGAGGGCAAATGCCTCCTCGTGATGCGATCATCTAAAATAAGATCAAGATCATCAACGCAATAGGACATGTCATTGTGATCAAGCTTGTGTCGCGATCGCTCGGAAGTCGTGAGTACCCACTCTCATTGCCCCTATTCTTAGCGACATCTTGCCTTTTTCATGATCCTAGAGGGCTTTTGCGGTGGCTAGAAATGGTCGTCCCTAAGATGATTGGTACTTCAACATCATCATCAATGTCTAAAAGCACAAGATAAGCTGGAAGTACAAGTTTGTCCACCCTTACTAGCACATCCTCTCGCCATACCTCGTGACCACTTGATTAAACGATCAGCAAGTTGAAGGATCATCCTTGTGGTCTTGGGTTCTCCTAACCCTAGCTTCATAAATAATTTATATGGCATGACGTTGATGCTAGCGCCTAAATCAGCTAATGCACTCTTCTCCACACCATCCCCAATGACGCAAGGAATTACCATGCTACCCGGATCTCTTAACTTATTTGGTAGATTAGATTGCAATATCCCCGAGCATTAAGCACTCAAAGTTATTGTTGTGAGCTAACTTCCTCTTGTTGGTTAATAGTTATTTCATGTACTTGATGTATTTTGGCATTTAAGAAAGCATATCAACCAAGGTAAACTCACATGTAACTGCTTCATTGTTTCAAAGAATTCTTGAAATAAGTATCATCCTTTTCTTTCTTCAATCTATCAGGGTAGGGAATTTTAGGCTAATACTCAGGGATCAACAGTTGTTCCACCTCCTTATCTTTTTATTGATTCTCTTCGACAACTCTCCCCTTAATTCCTGATGATTCACCAGTTTCTACCTGGGTGTCTATCTTCTCAGATTTCTTGACCAACAATTCTACCTCCTTACCACTTCGAAGGGTGATGGCTTTCAATTGCTCGCAAGGGTTCTCTTCGGTATTGCTAGGTAGGCTTCCTTGAGGCCTTTCCGATGAAATCTTAGCTAATTGACCAACTTAATGTGCTAAGCTTTGGATACTCTCTTGCATATTTCTCATCCCGGTGTCTATTGCCTCAAACATTACGTTTACGGTTATTATGAATCTAGATAGAACATCCTCTATAGTTTGTTTGGGAGGTTGAGGCTTGGAAGGTAGGGAATTGATACCCGGAGGGGTGGATGATCCTTGAAAATTTCCATAAGATAACCCCGGATGGTTCCAGTTAGGTATATATGGTCTAAATTGGGTACCCTGGGGGTCTTGGATTGTCCATGTATTGAACCTCCTCCATTGGGGTTACCTCTACGCTTGCAATGGAGCATTACAATGAATTGTGCCCCCCCCCCCCCCCCCTCTCTCACAAGTAGCGCATGAAATAGCTGCGACTGAGTTTGATGACCTCCTGACTTAAATTGATCAAACTTCTTGGATAGTTCTGCCACTTGTGCTGCAAGAGTAGGGTCTGTGCTTATTGGACCAGCTACGTACCCCTCAACTTAGCAAGGACAACTAATATGGAGTTCAACGCCAACGACAACATAGCCCACCCAACCCATCATATGCTTAGCTTCCTAAGTTGTTCGATGACCACTTGCTACGTGATAATCTCCCGATCTCAACGCAAGCATACTTGGGGTGGGGTGGGTGGAGGGGACTAGTGATGGGGGGAAAAGTGGGGTTAACAGGTTGAGAATATCTGACCATCCACATGGAGAACATCCGGGCGGCCTCCATCTAGTAATATGCATAGTATCATGAGAACAGAGGTTAACTCTGCTCGGGTCCGCTCCCAATTCCGTCTAGACCCAACAAACGGAAGTTATGCCCGGACCCAATAGAAGGAAATTCCATCCGGATCCAACAGAAGAAAATTCCATTAGGATTTAGCAGAAAAAAATTCTGCCCCGATCCAACAAAAGGAAATTACATTCGGATTCAGCAGAAAGAAATTCCGCCCGGATCCAGCAGAAGGAAATTTCGTCCACATTTAGTAAAAGATAATTTCATCTTGATCAGCAGAAGATAATTCCGTCCGGATTCAACAGGAGGCGATTTCAAAAACAAATTCTCTCGCCCTTGTTCAAGCTGAGCTTGAGAGTGTTAAGGAGGAAAGGGATGGCCTTGTGGAGGACTTGGCCTTAGAGGAAAAAACTCTAGAATCTGCTTGATAGGATATTTAGGATTTTGAAAACCAAGTGGCTAAGCTTCAGTCGGAAATATTACGACTTAGGGAAGAGAGGAAAGACGCGGCGACTAAAATCTATGGGATTATTCAGATGCCTGGCCATGATTCCGCCATATGCGCTCTATCTGTGGGGCTTCCTTCTGTATTGAAGTTTTATGTAAAACTAAGGGGTAAATGTCAAGGCGTGAATGTTCCGGCTGAAAGCGAGAAAAATCTTCCACGTGATCCGGCCGAAGATGAAGACCACCGTCCGGGTGACGGTGGAGAGGCAGCTGTTATGGGGGCTCCTAGTTTGTGATAGGATATATTTTTTACTTGTTTAGTTTGTATGCGGTCTTCCGTTTATGTCGTTTTATGGTGTTCACATGTTTATTGTTTTGTAATTTAATTTGAAAAGATATTGGAATGAGAAGTTCGAACCTTTATTTTGGGGATGATTTAATTTTTGTTTTTTTTCGGTCATAATGACCTTACGAAGATCCCCCTTGAAATGCTCGTGTTGTTGTAGCGTTTGATTCGGCTTTCAATTTTTGTTGAGGCTTTTCTTCTTGTAGTCATGTGACAGAGCCTTTTAATCGAGGTTTTTGCCTCCACCAACGGGTGAGACTTTCTTAGTTGAGGATATTTGCCCTGCATTTTACTGGAGAAGTTTAGGGTCCGTTTGGATGGGGGGAATCAATCCTTTACGAAGGGGAATGATTCCCCCCCATGGTGGATACCCATTGGGGGGAATGAATCCCCTTTGTAAAGGATTGGGATTCCCCTCATGAGAGGATTAGCCATTCCCCCCAATTTGGGGGGATTGGGACAAATAACCCATTTCTCTCTCTCTCCCCCCCCCCACCCCACCCCAGCCCACCCCACCCAACAACCACATTAACTATAATAATTAATTATTATAATTAATAACTAATTATAATAATTAATAATAACTAATTATTATAAATAAATATTAATTATTATAATTAATAACTAATTATAATAATTAATAATAACTAATTATTATAAATAAATATTAATTATTATAATTAATAATTTAAATATAATAATTGATTATTAAAATTAATTTTTTAATTTAATAATTAAATTAAAAAATTATATTTAATTAAATGATTAGGTGAATTATAATCGGTTTTTCATAACAAATTGTTCTTAATTATATTAATTAAATAAAAAATGATTAAATTGAGATATTTATATTTAATTATAATGATTAATTTTATTAAAAAATTAATCATAATAATTAAATTGGAGTATGCGTATCAAAGTATTTTATAAAGAAATAAATTCATTTTTATATTAAGGGATAAAAGTAATTGTATCACAACCTTTTTTTTTTACTTATTCCATTCCCAATAAATTACCTTCCTATTACCTCTCATCCAAACAAGGTAATCATTTCCCTTCTCGTTCCATTCCTTTCCATTCCTTTCTCTTTTCCATTCCCTTCTCCATTCGTTAGATCGAGATTTTTGCCTCGGATATAGATTTTTGCCTCGGATCTGATTGGATAAGTTTAGATCGAGATTTTTGCCTCGAATCTTTTAAGCGACCTACAACATACTTTGTATAACCGCAAAACCCCCTTTTTATTGGTAATAGCATCAGTGAGTGTTCTAAACAAAGATGATAGGGTCAGCTGAGGGAGCTTCCCTTTTATATGGGCGAGCTAGTAGGTTCCCTTCCGGACTATTTTCTTTACAATATACGGACCTTCCCAGTTTAGAGTAAGATTTCTTGTTTGGCTTTTGTTGCCTTGGAACTCATTTTCTCTTAGGACTAAGTCTCCGATCTGGAAGTGAACTTCTTTCACTCTGGAATCATAGAATCTTTTCACTCTCTGTCGATATGTTGCGGCTGTTGCTTCTGCGGCTTCTCTTTTTTCTTCAAGGAGGTCAAGTTCTGACCTGAGTCTTTATTTATTGGTTTTGGGGGAGAAAGTTTGTTTTCGTAGAGTTGGCATTCCTATTTCAGCCGGGAAGACAGCTTCAGTACCATATGTTAGGAAAAAAGTGGTTTCTCCCGTCGGGGTTCTGCTAGTCGTTCGATACGCCCATAAGGCGCTCGAAATTTCCTATGCCCAACTGGTTCCATCTCTGAGGACTCGGGCTTTAAGTGTTTGGAGGAAGGTCAGATTTGTTACCTCCACCTGACCGTTTTCTTGGGGGTGGGTTACTGAGGTGAGTCGGGATTCAATTCCTAGCTCGGAGCAGAAACTTTTGAAGGCTCGATTGTCGAATCGCCGTCCGCTATCGTAATGAAGGCCACCAGGATTCCAAATCGACAAACGACGTTTCCACGTAAATCCTTGACATGTTTTTTTTGTTATTGTAGCCATGGGTTCTGCTTCTACTTATTTAGTGAAGTAATCGATCGCGACGATTAGGAATTTCATTTGCCGAGTCGATGTGGGGAACGGACCCAAGAGATCTACCCCCCATAAGTCAAAAGGCCTAGGACTGATAACCGGGGTAAGGGGCGTTAGTGGGCGTCGTTGGATTTTGGAGTGGCGTTGACATGCATCGCATTTCCGAACGAACTCCATTGCTTCTCGAGGGAGTGTTGGCCAATAGTACCCTTGTCTAAGGACTTTGTGGCTTAGGGCTTTGCCTCCTAAGTGATCTCTACCAATGCCTTCATGCATTTCTCAGAGAATGTAATTGGCCTCCTTTGGTCACAAGCATCGCAGGAAAGGTTGTGTGTACGACCTTTTGTATAAACAACCATTTATGATCCCGTACTGAGTTGATTTGTTTGTAATCCGTCGGGCCTCTTTTTTGTCTGTTGGGAGAAGCCCGTTTTGTAGGTAGTTTTTGATCGGATCGATCCAAGATATTTCTTCTTGATGTCCTCGTATTTCTCTTTCTCGTTGATTTTCAATTGTCTTTTGTTGAGATAATGAAGGTTGAATGATTGGCTTGTTTCTTCATTTAGTTAGGTGGCCTTTACGGATAATAGGTCGGGCTTCTTCCATTTTGAGTCCTAGGGATTTTGGTAATTTGGAAATGTGTGAAGCTTCGGGATAATCTTTCCGATTATGCCTTTATATTTGATCATTTTTTCTTCTTTGGCCTCAATTCCCTGTGGGTGTGTCAGACTTTACAAGTTGTGAGTCGGAATAAGCGCGCAGGTTTTAAATTCCGAGGCCTCGGGCCAATGGTAGGCCTGCGATGAGGGCTTCGTATTCTGCCTCGTTGTTGCCTGCTTTGAACTGGAATTTCAGAATTGTGGCAGTTTGCTCTGTGGAGGATCCGTCTACATGCAGGGTCCATTGTGAGGATTCAGAATTATCTTTTGCCAAATTTTCTGTGAGTATTTGACCTTCCCTTCATTGAGCAGTTAGTTCCACAATGAAATCAGCTAGAACTTGGGCTTTGATTGTGGTTCGTGATTTATAATTGATCTCGAACTCTCCTAGCTCTATAACTCACTTGGCCAATCTTCCGGATGTATCTGGTCGATGGAGAATTGTTTCAGAGGCTGGTGGGTTAGAACAGTGATTTTGTGGGCTTGAAAATAAGGTCTTAGTCTTCGAGCTGAGGTGATGAGGGCGAAGGCCGATTTCTCGAGGGGGAGATACCTTGTTTCGGAGTCATTTAAGACTTCGCTTGTGTAATAGATAAGTTTCTGAATCCCTTCTTCCTCTTTTAAAAGAAACGCACTGACCGCTCTGATGGTAGTGGATAGGTATATGTAGAGTTCTTCTCCATTCTGGGGTTTGGTCAGTATCAATGGTGACTGGAGATAATCTTTCAATTGTCCGAGGGCTTTTTCGCACTCTGCATTCCATTCCATTTTTGGCGCTTTCCGTAGCGCCTAAAAGAAGGAAAGATTTTTCTCTCCAGCTTTTGAGATGAAGCTTCCGACGGTACATGGGGCATCCATTAAGTCTTTGAATTTCTTAAGGGTTTTTGGTGACCCCTTTTCAAGGATGGTCTTGATTTTCTCTGGGTTCACTTTATCCCCTTTGGGCCGACATGAAACCTAAAACTTTTCCCGAACGGACACCAAAGGCGCACTTACTTGGGTTGAGACACATCCCATATGCCCGGAGGGATTGAAAAGCTTCTTTGAGGTCCGTTAGGTGGTCCTGGGTTTTTTCGCTTTTCATCAGGACATCATCCACATAAGCTTCTACATATCTCTCTATTTGTTTTTGAAAGAATTTATTTACTAGTCTTTGGAAGGTTGCTCCAGCGTTCTTCAGTCCAAACGACATTACCTTGTAGCAATAAGTTCCCTTGTTGGTGATGAATGAAGTTTTTTCTTCGTCAATTTCACCATTCTGACACGATTGTAGCCAGCACGAGAATGCATCTAGGAAGCTTAGCATCTCATGTCCTGTTGTGGAATCTACCAGGTCGTCGATTGAGGGCAAAGGAAAAGAGTCCTTGGGGCAGGCTTTATTTAAATCTGTAAAGTCAATACACATCCTCCATTTGCTGGAGGGTTTCTTGACCAAGACTACATTGGCTAGCCATTCCGGTAGCATTACCTCTGGATAAACCCTGCCTTGATTAGCTCGCCAACCTCTTCATCCGCTGCCTTTTGTCTTTCTGGGGCAAAACTCCTTCGTTTTTGTTTCACTGGTTTGAAGGAAGCGTTCACATTGAGGTGATGTTCGATGGTAGTTCGATCGACCCCTGGCATGTCATCTAAAGACCTGGCAAAAAGGTCAAAAAATTTTTGTAGAAGAGTCATAATCTCTTTCTTCCTTTCAGTAGACAGTTCTGCTCCAATTTGGACTGTTTGATCTTTTTTGGATTCGTCCAAGGACAGCGTGATCAGTTTTTCAACCGGAGTTGGTCAATGGTCTTCACTGTTACTTTGTTCTTCAGCTCTGCTGACTATCATTGTCTCTGGGGCCTTCCCTTTGTCTTGATCTTTACCTTTGAGTGCGGAGACATAACATTGCCAGGCCAGCGGCTGATCTCTACTTAATTCTCTACAGCCATTTTCAGTCGAAAATGTGAGCAGGAGGTGGTAGGTGGAGATTACGGCCCTCAAAGCGTTAAGGGTTGCCTCCCAAGGATGACATTATAGCTGGACGCACAACATACGACTAGAAAATTTGCAATGACGGTGGATAGTTTGGGTGGGCTTCTGACTGTAATTGGGAGGGTTAATATTCCCTCGGGCTACACCACTTCTCCTTAAAATCCAACTAGACTAGATTTGACCGGAAGTAGGTTGTCAACGTCGTACCTCATTCTTTCAAAAGTGCTCTAAAATAGGACGTCTACTGAACTCCCACTGTCAATGAGAATCCTCTTCATCTCGAAATTGGAGACAGTGATGGCGACGACTAAAGCATCGTCATAAGGTAGGATGCACTTTCTCCACCACATTCGGGTCCTCGACTAATGTAGCCAACGATTTCTCTTCCTGCCTCATTGTGCTTTGGGGGTAAGGGCCCATTTTCCTTTGGGTCTTGGTGAATGTATTGTTCAAGTTTACCTCTTCTAACAACATCTTCTATGGCGTTAATGAGGTGGGTGCATTCTTCTGTGTCATGGCCTCGGATTCAGTGAAAGTTGCAAAACCTTTTGTTGTTTTTCCAGAGGTCCGGATTCTTTGCAGGTTTGGGCCATGTCAAAATCTTTTTGTCTTGAATCTGCATCAGGATGTGGCTTCGGGTCTGGTTAAGAGGGGTATGGTGTTCATACCTTACAATTTTTCCCCCCTTTGGGGCGTTTCGTGGTTGAAGAATGTGTTGTCTGGGGCGAGGCGGTAGCTCTCGGCCTCTGTTGCCTTCCCCTTGCGGCCTTTCCTATCGAGCTTGGGCTCTTTCAA
>CM048821.1:38422279-38659770 GCA_026586065.1 Dioscorea zingiberensis | reverse complement strand
ACATCCCCAATAACTCCAATTTAGGAATTTAACCAATTATTCCCCCTCTTCAAATCAAGTCTAAGTAATTCCAAACTTGGAGAATTCCTTTAATTAAATCAATCAATTACCAAGAAATTAACGTTTAATTATTCCAAGAATTTATTTATTCCTTTTCAAGTACTCCAATCGCACTTTATTACCAGAGTGTCCTTGGCAATCACAATTAAACCAAATTAGGGTTTTAACTTATTAAACCTTCCCTTATTAAATAATTTCTATTTTTGGGAAAATTATATCAATCACCAAAATATTAAAAATTCATTTATTCTAAATAAAATAAATCTTGGATTTCACACCGTGTCTCCAATTTCAGGTTCTCTTTCAGTTCGATGCTTGTTTGCTTGAACTTCCATCCTCTGTTGTGCCCTTGAAATTTGTTGTTTGAGCAATTGTATCACTACCTCCCTATCTTGTAATAATGAATCAACAGATGTTATTGAAGAATCTCGGGGGAAGTATGGCAAATGGGTTGATAGTTCTACTCCATATAAGGCCTGAAATGTAGTCATTTTAATTGTGGTATGGTAGGATGCTGCTATAATTGTAGTCTACTTGTAGCCAGCCAAGAATTCCAGCTCTTGCAAGTGTCTTGGTCAGATAGCTAAAATGTAGGTAGCATTCTAGACATCGATTTATCACTTTTTGATTGCCCATATTTGTTTTGTGGGTCATAAGGTGTTTCATGAATGCTTCAGTTCTACCCCTTTGTAATTTGAAGAACACTCTATGTAAAGTGCCTGCACAATGGGATCCCTATAACCGACTGATGCACGCATGTGTGCATGACAAACTACTCGCAAGTGTCAGGGCTTCCATCAAGTACAAAGCACCCAAATGTAGAATTATCGACCCTACATGGACTAGAATTCTAGTACAAACAATCCTTGCTATCTAAAAAACTATAGAAGTGAGTTGTAGACTAGATTGATTAATATCCTAAAAAGAAACTAACGTAACAATTGGTAGAGAGTGAGTAGTTAGAGATGAAACGTGGCACCACAAATCACAATCCTCCTAGGGATGCATTCCTTTATTTATAATAGAATTCTAAGTATTGGCTAATCCATTGATTAATTATTGGGAGTCAGGCAATTGCATCAATCTAGATACCACATCCGATCTCTCGATATGCAGATCAAACTCATTACATAAGCCTAGTTATAATCAAGCTACAGAGATGATATGGACCTATGCATAAAGAGACAAGTAGGTCTAAAATCCTAGCTTACTGTGATGTGCCTCGCCGAGAATATAGCGAGGTATATGACCACTTGGCTTTATATGCAAAAATGTACAATCACATAACTCAAACACATAATCACAAAGAATCATCTTTATAAAAATAAAGCCCAATAAATAAAAAAGAATTTAATTAACAAACAATCCTATGGTTTTATACTCTTAGAGGCACTAGTGAAGGAAGTTTTAGCCTCGTACTAATGACAACACTGTGTCTACCGGAGGAAGTTGACATAATTTAAAAATATAGGACTCCTACACACTTCATAACTTCTCCATGCCTTGATCTTCTCTGAATCCCTAAGCTCGTCAAGCTCAAAAACACAAATGACCTAAGACGCTAATACCTTGAGCCAGTCCGCATGGGCCCCATTACAAAAGATGATCGACCATCTCTTCCTCAGATACTGGGGTTTATATGAGCTCGAAAATATGATGTATTGCTACCGTACTTATTGTGTAGGATAACCTTGAGGGATTACTTTCTGGGTTTTAAATCGACGTGTTTTCGGATAATCTCTTTGCGCTATGCACGGCCAGAGTGCTGCGATGCGCGTCGTCCACTAATTGAGCTTTTCTAGGTCTGCAAGGTAGTCTTCATCAGTAGCAAATTGGATGGGATAGCAATTTTACCTTGAAGTTGGATCCCAAATTTTAACTGAGTGTTATTGACTTCATGTTCTTGATTTGAACGATAGAGATCAAAATTGGAGTCCACCGTATCTCTTAAAAAATTAGGGACATTGCAGACTCATTTACATATTTTACTTGAGGAATTTGCTGTGTAGAGGATCTGCACGCATACATGCAACGATCATTTTTATCTCATTTTGAGTCTGAGAGAGTTGCACAATTTGCGGTACATTTTGCGTCGATTGCATAATTATGCCCTAGGCCATGCATCATCTCTGTAAAGGCCCCTTTTGACCCCGACTTGTAATGCCAAGTCTTGGTTTTGTCCACGTTTCTCACTCCTTTTCTTACGGGTTTCCATTTTACCCATTTCGATCATAAAACAAACCTAAAAGGGAGTACAAAAATTGTCTGGAATTAATGTGAGAACAATGGGATAAGTGTAATGCCTTTCGAGAAAGTATGATAGAAATATATGTATAATTGTGCATTTTATCAATTTTGACAATTAATGTTGGAAGAACTTATGTAGTTTGTAAACATGATCTAAGTAACATTGTGCCACCATTATTTCTTTAACGGTGTGTAGGGGTGTGTTAATGCTACAACATATGAGCATATTTTTAATTTATCCACCACTACTAAAATAACATCCTTGCCTTTGGATTTATTAACCCTTCAATAAAATCAATAGGTGATGTGCGTGAAAAATGGATTTTTGGGACTATTTAGTAAGGGTTTGTAGAAGCACGGGTAGGAAAGCCGTATTCTCAAGTTTATATAGATTGTGATAAGTTTCACATTGTCTAATAAATTCCCTAACTATTTTTTGGAATACATACAGATTCGGAAGGCGAGATGCCACATTTGTGTCTTTAGGAGTGCACTTCCAACCCATAAAAGTATGTAATTTAAACTTTGATCACATGATGATAATCAGAGACTTAAAATGCTCCATAAGAATTAGAGAAGCTTGTTTTTAATCTTATCTGAGTTTCGTACAAATCTGGCGAAAGGGTTCTAGAAGTCTAAACATCAAATACAAACAAACACTATTCTCATATGTTATGTCAGAGCCATCTACTGGAATACTCGCGCTCACTCACCTGCACAAGTAATTCACTTAGTGAAAATCACTAATACAAGGTGTTAGTGCTAAAATAAGGATGAGATCCTAACTTTGGCTTAACAATTGAATTTATAGAAATTTAATGGCTATCTTAGAAGAAAATCAGCAAGACCTCATGGAAAAGAAGAGAAAAGCGATTTCATTGGAAAACCCACGATGCATAGGGAAAAAACCACGGAAAAAGATGATCTCACTATCAATCATAGAATTTACAGATAGTCTTACAGTTGATAAACAACCAAGATTTGAAGGAAAGAGAGAGAGAGAGAGAGAGAGAGAGAGAGAGAGATCGAGATACTGATTCCAAAATAGCGAGAACTTATTTGCTTGAATTTCTTTTTTTAAATGAAGCTATGCCTCCCGTCTTTTATAGGTGCGGGTTGAGTGTTAAGTACTCTTCATAATTTA
This sequence comes from Dioscorea zingiberensis, assembly GCA_026586065.1. Lineage (NCBI taxonomy): Eukaryota > Viridiplantae > Streptophyta > Magnoliopsida > Dioscoreales > Dioscoreaceae > Dioscorea > Dioscorea zingiberensis. The sequence continues at coordinate 38,656,319 of CM048821.1, read as the reverse complement.
GGCACGTGTCTGCCAGCTAAGCATCCAGCTAAGTTCCAGCTAAGCGTCAACTAATTACCAGATAATTATTTGAGCTGTCTCCAACTGTAATTCTTCTAGAAGGACAGGCTGTCGACAGCTGTACCTCTTCTAGAAGATTGGAACCGATGAACAAATTTGCTGATCTAGGAGTGAAGATACGTACTGGTATAAAGGGGGTTCTCTTCAAGGCCGATATGTCAGATCGGTGGCGATGTGCATCCACATTTCTCGGCGGTATGGCTTTATCATAGAGCGGATGGATCATATCGGAATGATACGAATATAGGCCGATACATTAATATTGGAAGGCTTGTTATACGGACATGTGGCGTGTCTAGATGACTACCACGTGTCTCACTACTTTCACCCGTATCAATAGTCCCCCCTCAAGTATGCTTGCGAAGAATTCAAAAAATAAGCAAATATTCTTTGATCATTATTCGGATTTATGAAGCTAAGCATCTCTGAGATCAGATAGTTTACAAATCCATCACATCGTTGTCCGGTCCAGTATCTTCATTCAATAATTTTTCTCATCTTAGTGATATATTTCGGTGACTTTTTTGCCTAAACATTCCTTTTCTCCTTTCCTCGGATATTTAATTTGACAACTTGACTGATCTGTCAAATCAAGAAACATGTAGATCCATTGGGAATTCATGCATAACTAGACTCTTTTGTGTGAGAATGTCTTATAAGCCTCTCAAACATTAATTATCTACTATGCGGCATTGATTATTAGCCATCTCTTGATATGGTTTGCTTCCAAGAACTCTTTGGATCTTTGGCGTATTGCTAATGATGACCTATCTTTTCATCTTCCGCAGCGTTAGGAATTCAAATCATCAAAGACTCCTATTTGTCCCTAGCCGTCAAATGGAGGTTTTAGATATGCGCTCCTAATTGATCTAGGCGTTGAACACCACTTTAAAAGGCATTCCAAGGGATTAGGTATTCAAAAATCTTTCTCTGAGATCGAGAGCAGACTTTCTCTGCAAAAGCTTTCTCCCATCTTGTTTACTAGTTCATTTTATCTCCCTCTCAAAAGGCCATCGATCTTGGTATTCTCATATTTTGGAAGAACTAATTCATCTAGGTGCAGGGGTTTCATCTTCTTCTAGGGTTTTCTTTGAAGGTTTTATGATGTCTAAGACTTCCAGGAGATCAAACACTCATTTATGATTCTTTTGCTAACACTCTCTTTGAAGCCAAAATAGATGATCTTGTAAAGAAGTATAACATTTCTTTATCTAGATTCTCTTATAGAGTCCTTCTCCCTCGAGATGTGCTTGTTCTCCTTCTCGGGATGGAGATTTAGTAGTTTATTAAGATGCCTTGTTAGCCGGGCTTAGACTGCTTTTTCCTAAGATTTTTCTTGACATCTTTTAGTATTTTAATCTGAATCCTTCTCAACTATCTCCAAATTCATGGAGAATTCTTTGCGGTTTGGTGATGGTTTCTAGTCAATGTAAAGTTGAACAATCCATTTGTCTTTTTAGTCTCCTCTTTAGTCTTAATCAAGATAGGAAAACCAATTGGTTCTACTTCGGTGCTAGAAAAGGTAAAGCAGGTTTCTTGGTCGGGTCCACTGATTGATTAAGGATTAGAAGAGCAAATATTTCTTTGTGTCTAGTAGTAGTGAGGGGTTGGGAATTTCAATACTAAGTAGAGTACACCTTCGGACACACGTTGCTAACAAGGAGAAAACAACCCCAAGCTGAAGATGGATGGTTGCAAAGATTTAAAGCATTCCACAATGTCCCAATAAATAAATTCTTCTTGTCAGATCAAGCGGCTTCAAGGCTGTGGTGTATTTAGCCTTAGGTAGGATTATTTAGAATCTCTTGTTTGGATCATCCAACTTTCTTGTTTTGTAGTTAAGCTTTTGATTCTCTATTCTTCTTTTTAGACAAAGGGATGGCCCCAACATCTTGGGTGATAGAATGCTTGCCATTACTCGAGTGATAAATTGAAAGAAAAGGAAAAGAAACTTGAAAGAACCAAAGAAAGTACTTGAGTTGAGGAACTCCCTTGCCCTCTCTTGAAGAATGTCAGGATTCAAATAGAGGAAGGAGTTGGAGAGATTTCATGCAGGAATGTCCTTCAACCATATTATATTGATAAGCTTTCTGGATTTGAGGATTGTGGAGTCAACACTGAGACCATTCCTTCGACTTTAAAGTTATTGAAGTCTCACGTAGTTGCTAGCCTTCCTCCACTATTACTCGGAGATGCTCCAAGCGTTAAGAGGAGAAAGTTAGTGAAAATGGCGAAAAGTATGGTTACGGTTCTTCTTCTTCTTTGCAAACTATATAGATGCAGTCACGAAGACTTTTCTTGGTCAATTCAAGAAGCGTGTATTGTCCCTCCTTCTCACGCTATCATTTAGGTTTACGATATTTGATTCCGATGTCTTGGGTTTTCAAAGATCCGAAGAGAGTATTTCTTTGGAGGAAGGCAGAACAAAGTAAAGGAAGGAAAATCCTTCTATATGTCCGGTACACTTTTTTCCATGTACATTCTCACTTTACGGTCTCCAAAATTGCTTGATAATTTGACTTTATCTATTTGGATTGCATGAGTGGTAGGAACCATGAATCCTCCGTGACAAGTACAAAAGTTCAAGGACCCGAACCCGAGGGACAATTCATCGTAATGATAATGCTTTGCCAATCGACACCAAGGTTGTTAGGGATTCTCTTGGTCTTGGCAAAAGATAGGCGTCAATAAGCACCTCAACCAATTCAACTTGGAAGAATCAACCGCCCATTTTAGTTTATCTCTCGCCCGGTATGTTGTTTCCTTTGTTATTTGTCAATAAAGCTATCCTTCATTTTGTCTTTTTCTGAACATTTCTCTTACTTGATTTGCTTTGTGGGGAGAGCGGGTTGCAAGATTACGTAGAAAGGGTGACCCGAGAATTGTCGCCCATATTTCCAAGTTGGAGGAGGAGAACAAAAAGGATTCTTGGAAACTCTCTCGCGAAGGGATGCTTTGAAATAACCAAAGTGAGTGGAGAGGCAGATTCCATTCTTTCTTGATTTGGGAAGGTGCGAGGGATCAAAGGTTGTCTTTGAAGTGACTATGAAAGTCTGAGGGCTTTCCTTACTCTTCGAGGGCGAGGATGCCCTTTGTTTTGAGGAGGATTTAAGTCAAGCAAGAAATGAAAGGGACTCTGATTTGTTTGAAGGATGAGATACTCAAAAGGCCATTTGTGCTTGAGATATCTCTTGAGAGAAAGAAAGTAAATAATGATTTGAAAGCTGGAGGTTCTTTGAGAAATTGGTCGACTTATTGAGGGAAGAGAAAGATGTTCTTTCTGAGAAATTATCGGCAGCAAATAACCTTCTCTCTTGTGCTAAAAAAGATTGCTCTTATGCACAACAAAGGAAATATGAAGCTGATAAGGAGTTATCATCTCTGCAATCTGAGCTTAATCAGAATTTGAAGAGAATTATTGAGTTGGAGAGGAAAATTGCCGCTGGAGAAAAGAAGAATTATCGATGATTAACTTCAAAAATTTCGCCGAAAGTTTATGGAATCTTTAATGGCATTCATTCTAGTGATCCCTCTGTAGATTTAGCAAAATCTCCTACGATGAAGGAGTGGAGCTTTATTTTGACAAATGCCAAGGAGGGATGAAGAAAATTGGGGTGACATTCTGTTTCCAAAGAAGGGGAGTTGCCACTCCTTGCTTGGAGATTCGGTTGGAGTGGTATCGGATAAGGATATCTGATAAGCCAACTTCTTCATTGTTTGCTCTTGATATGAAGGAGGGAAACATTTTTGGAAGGCGATGTAGATTTGCATCGGATCAGGATCCCATCATGTAGAAAGGGTGTACAATTCCATCAATGAAGCAACTCAAACATTCGTGAAATTGAAGATGATACATTGCGGTAAGCGTTTGCACTTTTCATACTTCTTGACATCTTGTCTCCTTGTCAAATGCTTTCATCCCATGACCTCGTGTTTGACTAAAGCAATTTTGATTAACTTGATCGGTGATGATATATCCGGGGAAAGAAGCGGGGAAGATAAATTTGGTTGCTTGAATAGAAGAGAAGGTTAATTAAACACAAATCCTTTAACCTTCTTCTTTATTCCCAATTAAATATTTCTCACTAGCGATGTTGACATCACTACAAATTGAATTCTTTGCTAATTTTAAAGATTTAGGATTCAGTCGCCATCAATACCTTAACTTGTGTATGAGCGTCATAGAAGTAAATGACAAATCCCCCATTCTTTTCGTTTTGCATTTCTGTTCTTCCCGAATAAAGAATTTTCTAACTTCTCTTATTCTCCTTTCATCTTTAAGAACGATCAGAAACCAAACAACTTCAGAGGGAAGTCGATGAGTTGGAGAGAGTGTGGGCGGAGATATTGAGTAAACGGATGAAGAAACGAGAAGATGCCTTGAAATCCATGTCTCATGTAGAAGCCCTAAGAAGGAGGATAGCTGACTCGAAAAATTGGGACCTCATATAATGAAATCCTTAAAGCTATCTTTGATTGCTCCTTGAAATTTTAATCAGAACTTTTGCATGATTGCAAATTCTTTCTAATTTGTATCTCTTGTATGAAATTACTGATTGCTCTTCCGTCTTGTTTTTGATCTTTTTCTTTCCCCCTTCTCTCTAGAAAATAATCCTTATTTGGAAATGATGGGCTATTATCCGATCATCCTCGAGTTCCTCAAAGAGCGGATTTCTTTGAGCGTTTATTTCCGCATTGGATAGTGTTTATATTAGATCATTACCCATTTGTCGGTGTTTATATTTAAGCGAGTTTATTAGATCGATCCGATGTGTTTTGTTCTTAAGACAAATTGATAGAAAAACAATCTGAAGTAACATGCTTCTAATTCTTATCTTTATGCGATAGAGCGACTATATGAAGTAAAAGTTCTTTTCCCAAGATTTCTTATCAAGCCGTTGTTAAAAGCGGGGCGTAATTACTCTCTCTCCTTTGAACTTGGGATTAGGGTGTTTTCAAAGAGGTTTTAATAAGGCGTCTTTGTGAAGAGTCAAAAAGACTTACGCTAGCTTGAAGCTGGCGTCGGGCATCCTTTGGGATTACGGTCATAGAATCAAAGCTGCTCCTTAAATTCTGCAGCTAGCGATTATAAAATGAAAGGGTAATGGTCCTTTTGGGATCATTCTTCCAAACATTATAGGTGATAATTAGTGCGTCCTTCCTTTTTATAAATTTTTCTCGTCGGCGATAACACTTGTCGCCTATGGATCTGAGGGTTTTCCACGGTAGCATGAGGTTTGTGCGGGATGGACCGATAAGGTTATGTGGGCCAGAGTGGAAATATGCAGTTTGGTTAAGCTATCATCATCAAGAGAACTTGGGAGATGGAGTCTCCACGGATGGATTGGAGGACTTTGTGATGGGCCATCAACTAGCTGAAGGAGACCTTCCGTGTTTGTTCTCTGGGAGGACAAATGCTTTGAAGTTCACATTCTTGGATGGCATATCTACCCAAAGGTGTGGCTCAACTTTGCCACTCTGGCGGTCAGGACTCATTTGATTTTGATTCATCTAACTCCCTTTAATTTGCATACTTTTCTTATAAGCGTGCATACTTTATCAATAAAATTTACATTTCTTTCAAAATGTTTTCTTCTTGCTTGTTCATGATCCATACATTTTGATATTTTTAATATGAAGGAAACTCCTTTTTCTCTATTTTGATCTGGCTCTTTTGAGAAGGTGGCGTGTGCAGTTTGCTTGAATAGTGAAGAGTTGGAATGATCCTTCATAGTTGAAAAGCTGAGATGATCTTCTTGAAACAACGAACCATTATAATTCTTACGGTAGAAAACCGATATGATTATTCGCCGGTAGGAAGGCTGTGTAGTACATCGATATAATAGACCAGTATGGTCATCGGTATGATCCATCGATGTAGTAGACCGTTATGGTCTTTTGGTATGAAGGACTAGTATGGTCATCTTCAATAGAGGACCGGTATGGTCCATTGATGTAGTTGACCGGTATGGTCTTTTGGTATGAAGGATAAGTATGGTCATCTTCAATAGAGGACTGATATGGAACATCGATGTAGTAGACCGTTATGGTCTTTTAGTATGAAGAACCAGTATGGTTATCTTCAATAGAGGACCCGTATGATCCATCGATGTAGTAGACCGGTATGGTCTTTTGGTATGAAGGATTAGTATGGTTTGTCGACAGTTCAAGACTTGTATGGTATGTTGATAATTTGGGACAGGTATGGTCCGTCGATAATTCGAGACCGATTTGGTCCATTAATAGTTCAGGATCGATATAGTCCGTTGATAGTTCGGGACCGATATGGTCCGTTTATAGTATGGGACCGATATGGTCCTAGTTGATATGGTCCTAGTTGTGGATTTCTTTTATTTTTGTCAATAAACAAAATTACCTAAGGATAAAATAAAAAGGAAGTGAATATTAATGCATAGAAAGTAATTGATTTTATTGATAGTATATCCGTAGATGTTCTAAATGGTATTGACGTTTGAGCCTCCGTCCATCCATTTTAGTGAGCCAATATGTACCGGGTCTTACAATTTCTTGCACAACATAGGGGCCTTCCGAATTAGTATTCGGCTTCCCCGTTCGGATCTTGTTGCCTTGAAAGATATTCTCTCGTAGGATGAGATCTCCTATTTGGAAAGCCACCTCCTTTACTTTGGCATTATAATACCTTTTTGACTTTCTGAGGGTATCTTGCTTTGCTTGGACATTAACACAATCCCTTTTTCTTCTAAAAGATCAGCTTAGCTTTCGAAGTTGTTCCTCATTACTCCTTTGGATCAAAAGATTGTGTTCTTGGTATTGGTAAAGTGATCTCTGTTGGGAGCATGACTTCGACACCGAATACCAATGCAAATGGAGTTTCTCCAGTCGGGGTCCGAGCAGTCGTTCGATATGCCTATAGAGTACTTGGTATTTCTTCCACCCAGTTTGATCCATTTCGGAGGACTCAGGTTTTCAAGCTATGAAGAAGAGTCCTGTTGGTCACTTCTACTTGCCCATTTGCTTGAGGATGGGTGACAGAAGTTAACCTTGACTCTATACCAAGGTCTGTACAAAATTTCTTGAAGAATTTGGATTATCCGAGCTGAAGGCCATTATCAATAATGAAGGCGGCTGGTAGGCAGAACCGGCAAACAATAGATTTCCACCAAGAAACTTTGGCGAGGCCTTCTGTGATCGGCCTTGATGGTTTCCGCCTCTACCGGTTTGTAGAAGTAGTCAATCGCCACGATTAGGAACTTCAGTTGTCGAATAGCCACCGGAAAGGGTCCAAGTATATCTACTCCCCATAAAGCAAAAGGTCTTGTACTCATGACTGCAGTGAGTGGTATTGGAGGGGCCAGATTGAATATTGGAATAGCGTTGGCGAGTCACATTTCTTAACAAACTTCGATGGCGTCTTTATTTAGAGTTGGCCAATAATATACTTGCACGAGAATTTTGTGACTTAGTACTCTCCTCCCGGTTATCTCAACTATTCCTTCATGGATTTCCTTAGGATATATTCTCATTCGGAAGGGCAAAGACATTTCAAAAGAGGCAAAGTATAGGACCTTTTATAAAGTTGTCCATTCACCCGGACTATATCGGGAAGCTCTAATAGTGATCTTCGAGCTACTGGATTCTTGAGGAGAGTACCATCTTGAAGGTAATTCAAGATTGGATCGATCAACATAGTTCTGATTGATATCCGTAAGTTCTTCAATTGGTGCGATCAATTTATTCAGGTTGTCAAGTATTGAGTATTGATTGGTTGCTTAATATTGGCGTTTCTTTGAAGCTAAGCTTAGACAGAAGATCTACCTTTTGATTTTCCGCTGTAGGGATTTTGGAAATATGACATTTCTCAAAACTTGCAGTGAGTTTCTGTATCAGGGACGTATATTTGACCATATGTTCCTCTCTTGCTTCAAATCCTTTATTGGATGACCCACAACCAATTGGGAATCAATGTTAGCTTTGTAAGTTACGTGTCCCAAGACCGCTAGCTAGTTGCAATCCGGGTATCATAGCCTCATATTCAACCTCATTATTGGTTTGCTTTAAAACCAAACATAAGAGCGGTAGAAGTGCTTCATCAGGATGGCAATTGTAGAATCAACCCTCCTCTGAGATTGTCTCGATTGGAGAAACCATCCGTATGTAAGATCCATTGGGATGAAAGGTTGTGTTCTGTTTCAGATAGCTTGGTCTTTGAGGGATCGTCATCAATGGTAGTTGTAAGCTCAGAAATAAAATCTGCAAGTACTTGTGCCTTTATAGCAGTGCGAGGCTCATAGCTAATGTCATATTCCCTAAGCTCAAGTACCCATCGGGCTAAACGCCCCGATGTGTTTGGCCGATGTAAAATACCTTGATGGTTGATCGGTTAATACCATATAAGATGTGAAAATAGAGGCGTAGATTAAGCGAGGCGAAACCACTAAAGCATAGGCCAATTTTTCAAGAGAGAAATCTTGACTCGGTATCTGTGAGGACCTTGCTTGTGTAATATATCGGCTTTTGCAAATTGTCCTCAATTTTTACTAACATTGAGCTGACAACTGCATCAGTTTCTGAAAAGTAAGTATAGAGCTCTTCTCCTGGTTGAGGCTTGGGCAATAAAGCTGGTGACAGCAGGTATTCCTTCAACTGCACGAATGCTTTCTCTCATTCTTCATTCCACTATACTTTGGGTGCCTTCCTTAATGCTCGGAAGAAAGGAAGATTCTTCTCTCCTGACTTCAAAATGAATATCCCCAAGTCTGCTAGAAGACCATTAAGACTCTGCTGTATTTCTTTAATGGTTCTTGGAATCTCATTTCAAGGGCGGCCGTACTTTCTCGGGTTTTGCTTCAATCCCACGTGTATGAGCATGAACCCCAAAAATTTTCGGATCGGACACGGCGTATATTTATTGGGATAAAGACTCATCCGTGTGCCCGAAGTGCAGCGAAGGTTTCTTACAAATGGCGGCATTAATGGATTCGGCTTTATCACTTTTTACTAAAATGTCATCAACATAGGCTTCCACATTCTTACTGATCTGATCATTAAACACTTTATTCACTAGTCTTTGGAAAGTTCTTCCAACATTTTTCAAACCAAATGGCATGACCTTGTACCAGTAAGTTCCTCTCGCCGTGATGAAAGAAATCTTCTCCACATCAGATTCAACCATTCGAATTTGATTGTACACTGAATAAGCATCGAGAAAACTAAGCATTTCATACCCTGATGTAGAATCTACTAAATTATTGATAAGAGGCAGAGGGTAGTAGTCTTTAGGACATGCTTTATTAAGATCGATTAGAAATCCACACACATCCTCCACTTCCTGTAGATTTCTTGACTAGTACAACATTTGGTAACCACTCGGGGTAGTAAACTTCTAGGAATGAAATCGACTTTAAAAAGTTTGTCAACCTCTTCTTGGCTGACTTATGGCGGTGGAGGCCAAAGCTTCTATGTTTTTGCACAACCGGCTTGTGTCGGATCGACATTGAGTCGATGTTCAATGACTTCTCGAGGGACCCCGGGCATTTCTTGTGATCAAGCGAACACATGGGAATTGTCCCTTAGAAGATTTAGTATTTCATCTTGTTGTCTTTGGGGAAGCTCTACTCCTATTTGGATGGTTCCTCTAGTTGTTCCTCCTTGAGGGGTATTGTTTTCAGTTCTTCTATTGGGGTGGGATGGCGTTTCTCCCATTCGTCCTCTTCGTGTTGTATGACTTCTACAATGAGTGCTTCTCCATATACATTTGTCTCCTTCTCCTTGACTTTTTGAGCATAGTAACATAACATTGGCAAGAACTAGCTGGTTGCCTTTTACTTCACCGCAACCATTTGGGTTGGAAATTTGATCATCAAATGGTAGGTTGACCGGATAGCTCTCAATTGATTAATCGATGGCCTCCCTATGATGGCGTTGTAGCTCGGCGGACAGCGGACAATCGAGAAAGTTAATGAGGAAGCGGTGGTTGTCAGTGGAGGAGTGCTAAGAGTTAGTGAAAGAGAAATCATACCGTCGGGTTGTAGAGGGCTACTATTAAACCAGATGAGTGGAGATTTCACTGGTTTCAAGTTCTCTGTAGGAAGTTTCATCCTTTCAAAGGCAGAGGAGAATATAATATCTATCGAACTCGGTATCAATCAAGACTCATTCAGCGGTGAAGATCTGCGATCCGATGCGGTAATTACAAGAGCATCATCATGGGGTGGTAGAACCCTTTTAGATCTTCATCTAAAAACAAATGCATGGATGTCGCGGGGCCTTTTCAAGAATATAATATTTTGCATAGAACCCACCATTCTCACATAATTTTTTCCTCGATGTGGAACTTTCCCCACCACATCCACGGAGGCCTTAAACGGCTTAATTACGGTCACGTGTATATCACTTGGAATGACTAGCTGTGGGGGAGGAATATGCTCAGTATTTTGCACCTTCTATAAGTACTAGTCCAGTTTGCCCTCTTGGATAAGATCTTCAATGGCATTCTTCAACTGGATATACTCTTCGGTGGAGTGCCCCTTATGTTGATTAAATTGACAGAATTTCTTGCTCTTTTTCCTCCTCGGATTATCCTTCATAGGTTGCGGAGATTTCAACATCTTCTGGTCTTGAATTTATAATAGAATATCCTCCCGGGAAGTGTTAAGGATGGAATAGTTGTGATACTTTTCCGCCTTTCGCGATCATACTTCTGGCGAGGAGGAAGCCTTCTATCATCAAACTGATCTGGTCGATTTGGATTTCGACCTCCTTCTCTCCGAGGCCTATCGTATTTTGGAGCTTCTTGCTTCAATTCCCTGTATAGTTGTTGTTGGTGATTCCCTCTTCTGATTTCCTCCATCTGCAGCAAATCACTCTCTTGCAATTTAGCCTTTATCTCCTCAGAGGCTATGTATTTTGTTGCCGACGCCAGGAAATCTGTTAGACAGGTTGGAGGTTCCCGGGTGAGAGAATCTTTGAAGGGTCCATCCTTTAACCACTTTACTACTATTCCTACAACCAATACAGAGTTAATATTGGACATGCCTGTGGTCTCTTTGTTAAAGCGACTTATGTAGGCACGTAGACTCTCTTCTGGTGTTTGCTTGAATCCCAATAGCATCATGAGATTTTTCTTCAGCCTCATATTGCTAGCAAAGTTACAGAGAAAGAGATCAGAAAGCTGCTGAAAACTATGTATAGTTCCTGGGGATACCCCTAAACCAATCGCATGAAGCGATATCGGTAAGTGTTGAGGGAATGCTCGACACATAACAACTTCGTTGTTACATTTATCATCATCTCATCACAATAATTCTCCATGTTCTTGGGGATCAGATGTCCCATCATAATGACGAACATTTGGGGGTCTGAAATGTTTGAGGAAAGGAGTTTCCCAAATTTCCCTTATTAAAGGAGAAGTGATATGTGGCACAAGTCGTTGGACTCTGTCTCTCTCAGAAATATATCGCTGTGGAGATTGATAGCAGCGATATGGTAAATCATGCCGAGGAGATCAGTGTCTGGTATGATGTGGATATGGTGATCGATCTGGAAATGATGGATATCGATCAGGAGAAAGATAATGTCCTTGTGGTCGGTATGGTGGTGATCGGACCCTACGTCTTTGGAACATAAGGTTCATAGATCGATCTTGAGATTGCAAGATCTCCCTTTTTCTCCGATCTTTCATTACATCTCCTCTGATGCGATAATTCCGATGCCGATGTAATGGATAAGAACTTCCAGTAGAAGATCCCCCTCTTTGGTGTTGCATCGGAGAATATGTTCCACGCCTAGGAGAGTAAGTTGCATTTCTTCCTCTACTCTCCTTCAAAGTCTGGGCGTCATGAGGGATAGTGGTTTTAGAGGCATGCCGTTGTACCTCCTGTAGAGCATGTTTCAGCTCTTCGATCTCCCGCGCTATCCTTTGGACACGATCGACATCATTCTCAACTCCACTATTTTCTCGGGGTATCTCTGCCCTCGGAGATAGAGCATCTTGATGGAAACGTGATTGGAGCTCCTTTCTTTCCCTCTTGGGCCTGAAATCTCTTAGATTTTCTCTGAGTAGTAGCCATGGACTTTTAGTTCAAAGTCCCACTGACTGCGCCAAATTGTTAGTGCTAAAATCAGGATGAGATCCTAACTTTGGCTTAACAATTAATTTTCTATAAATTCAATTGTTAAGCCAAAGTTAGAATCTCGTCTGATTACCTAACTTTCTGAAAATAAATATATAATAAAAGATATATGAATCCAGGAAATAATGCTAATCATATGCATTATCTTCTCGTTAGGTTAACATGCCAAACATTTGAGAAAAAACAAACTTGGATACATTCAATAACTTATGCATTCATAGTGTCTAAACACCTATGCAATCTTGGTATCATATCAACCTCGTATGCACCACGACCTCGATGATGCGGTCTATCTTAGGATAAATCTTGGAGTGGAGGCGTATCCACTGCCTATCGACCTTACGATATAAGCGGCATGTCTTGCGTAGAGTGCGGCTACGCCCATATTCCCAACTTCTTTGTTATCTTGTTCACATGTTCTTATTTCCTTTCACATATGCATTTTGCACCCACGGTGCAAGAATAAGATAATCAAGCGGCTAGTAATAAGATCATAATACAAAACTAAGCGACATTGCATAAACTCGAATAAAGCTCATGCAAAATCATTATAAACAAATTACGACAATAAAACCCGATTATAAAAACATTCCAAGTATAGTGTAATCCACTCACACGAGGTCCTTAGCTATTTAAAAATTGGTTTGGATCCTCCTCCGTGATCCTCTACCTGTTTCCTCGTCCTATACAAATATAAGAAATATATTTAAAATATTTAGATATATTTTAGAGGTTCTTTCCCTCTTCTAATCTATAGCATAGCTAGAGTTAATGTGGTATACACTAACTGTGTAATTATGCCTAGTCATTATTTTAATCCATCTTTAATGACCTATATATATATATCCCATCTTTAAAAATTCTGTTCACAACATAATCATATAGATTAAAAGAAAACACATCTTGATTACAACTAATTCATGTAACAATTATACAAACAAAACTAACTCCATTTACTTTTTACTTAATGGAATTCTCTAAAACAAATAACAACGGATCAATAAGCGAACCATAAGGTACATGGAACAAATAACTCCTAACCACTTAACAATATGCAATCATTTCAACTCCATAACTGCATTTTTTAGAACCTTTATGTGCAGGAATTTCAAATGCCAAAATACAGTTTTTTATAGTGAAACTTCATAAATTTATTTGCAGATTTTTGACAGCTTGCGTAGTTTGAGAGAACTGTCCATATCTCTTAATCCAGAAGTCCGATTTTGTTGATCTAAGATTCGTTAGAAATCTCTTTTGATAAAATTTCTAATGATATATTATACACTCTGATCAGGAGGGTATAAATAACTAATCTTCCCCTTGAAAAGGATAGCCAGACTAAAAAATGTAACTGCAGCACTTAAATTCCTGTTTTTCTCAAAACCCATTCTCTAAATAAATAAATTAGAGGGAATGGACTTCATTATTAATAGTGATGTTTATAAATCTAACACAGTATAGAACTCCAGCCAAACCCATAATTTTCAGTTACTCAAGTTTATTAAGACATTATATCAAACAGTATCTTGTGGTTTATTGTCATGTGTATACAAATTAACAGAAGGTAAATCTCATCCTATGGACAATCCTATCTTCAAAGATCATGCATCCTTTACAAGCTAATACTGAGGTTATGAAGTTTTCACGAAGAAAGATCAACTCATGCTTACACTTCCTTTACAAATCATTTAATAGCAAAGTTTGGAACCCATTATTATTTGTTGGTTCAAATAGATGAAATGATCTCCATATATCTGTATGCATACCAATACACGTACACCACATTTATCACTGTAGGTCACAAGCAAAGATGCTAGCAAAATGGAGCATCTAATTGCATACTTGGCTCTTTGTGGCATTGTGTCGAATGCTTCTGTTTCTGGACAACAGAAGGGTCTCGAAAGTCTCTAGAATTTACCTTCCTTCTTAATTAGCTAATAATAGTACAAAGGGAGGATTAAGAGGGCTTCTGCTATGTTTATAATTCATAGAGACATTTAACCAAACAGTTGGTGTGTATTCAAAATCATAATTGAATTCTATGACCTCCCACTTGTGAAACTACTTGAATTTTACAATCATTCAAACATTTGTATCTAAGTAAATTTGCAACTGGTTTAGCATCCAATCTACATCCAATCCTTGGTCCCTAATCCATCAAGTCCTCACTAATTTATTTCTTTAACATCCAAGCAAAAACACCTATAAACGTAGGCGAGTTTCTAATACTTGACTTACAGGAGGTGTGAGCACATTCAACAGGAACACAGCGAGCTCCGAGTGTGATGTGGAAATCTTCAAAATTAATAACTATTCTCTATCATTCTACTTGGTCCTTGGGGGGAAGAGAGGGAATGGATATGGAGGTCGTTGGAGCCTGCGGGAAGGGAAGGGAGAAGGCGTAAATTGATTGCTCACGGGAGAGGAGAAGGGACAACCCTACCAGATCCACTCCTTGCGACATCCACGGTACGCACGATAAGACTTTTGTCTTGTTTGGGGCTTTAATATTTGAGAATTGATTAATCAGTTTAACTAAACTTTAATTATCTTTTTATCCCTAATTCATTTGGATTAGGAATTTTACACATTGGTCCTCGCAACATCACGAAATTAAGTAATGTTTTTAATCCTCTTAATAACACTTAATACAAACGGGTTTTAGATTTGCATTTAGGTCCTTCTATTAGACAATTATTTATAAAAAAAAGCCCTTAGTCTTTTCCAATTCACACTTTAATCCTTTAGTTGTTTTCTCTCTCTAATATATGCATGAAATGGAAACTATTGTATAAAAGTCCCTCTAATGAGACTTGCATTCCATGCAAGCCTTCACACAAGACCATTTTGCATATAACTCTTTCTTTAATTTATATTATTTATATAAAAGTTCAGAACTTTCCCAGTAATTTCAAATAAGTTATGAGGAGTCAAACCTTTTCCCGATCATTAGTATTAATCCAACAAGGATAAAAATACTAAACTAGAAAAGGTAAACAGTGTAGGAAAATTTTTAAATTTCTCTAAAAATCGAGGCGTTATAGTTTTCCATATTCCCTTCCAATAAAATACTGCAGTCATTATTTGATAAGTTGCATGCATTCCTGAATGACCACCCATAGCACTGCTGTGAAAGTATTCTAGTAATTGATTTCTCAGCTCTTGAACTTCCCAATTACAAATTTCCCTTTTATGAGTAATTGATTTTGTGTCCATGTGTATTGAGAGTAGGTTTTTCCTTGCTGTAGTGTCTGAATTATGCTTTGCAGTTATTGTCTATCTGCAAGGATTCCTTTGCTTGGTTTACCAATTCAGATGCTATGATTGATAAGGCATGTGTAAAAATTTCTGGAGATTGGAGTCTAGATAATACATTTGTTGTTGAGTTTGTTTTCCTAGGTTTGTATCGTATTTCATAATCAAAGGACATCAGCTTAGACAACAAGGTATATTGACTTGGAGTGGTTAATTTACATTCCATTAGGTATTTGATTCTTTGGTGGTTCTTTTTTTTATTACAAAATGCACGCCCATCGAGATATTATTCCCATTTCTTTCTTTGGAAATAATATGACAAAGCGTTTCCTTGTCATATTACGGTAGAGTCGATGCCTTTGGGAAAGCATTTTACTAATATAGGCTATGGGATGACCTTTTGTAGTAAGATGGCTTAAATACCTATGTTTGGATGCATGTGTATCTCTTGAAAATTTTTGGTTGAAGTATTGTAGTACCAATACTAGTGCTATAATCAATGCTTGCTTAGTCTTCTCAAAGGCATGTTGATTTGGATTAGGTCAATGGAAAACTTTTGACTTTTGTAAGCTGGCAGGTATAATGGGTGGGTTAGCAATGCATAATGTTTTATAAATCTTACGTAGTAGCGGACTAGACCCGAAATCCCCTAAGTTGTTTGATTGTTTTGGGGATGGGCCAATCTTCAATTCTTTGAGTATTTTTTAGGGTCGGTGATAACTCCTTCCTTGGTAATGATATGACCCAAATACTCTATTGAATTTATAACAAAACTACACTACTTGATTTTGCCAAATAAAGAGTTCTTCAATAACACTTGTAATCTTGAATCAAGGTGAACTTCATGTTGATTTAAGTCTATACTATAGACTAACATGTCATAAATACTAGGAAAAATTTCCTCAAAATGGTTTGAAAATTTGATTCCTTGAGGGCTTTGAAAGGTTGATGGTCCATTTGTGAGCCCAAAAGGCATTACTTTGAAGTCAAAATGCCCTACATGATTACGAAGGCTATATTTTGTATGTCTTTGGATATATTATGATTGGATGGTAACACGATCTTAGATCAATTTAGAGAAAACGGTAGCCCCATGTAGTTCATCCAATAATTCTTCTACTCAATTGGTATTGTGAATTTATCCTTGATGGTTAAGTTGTTAAGGCTGATGAGTCGATTGCATAGTCTCCATGAATTATCCTTTTTCTTTACCAGAACCACTGGTGAGGAGTAAGGTGAGTTGCTATTTTGAATTAGTCCAGTTTCAAATAGCTCTTGTCTTAATGCTTCAATAATATTCCTTTGTAGTGCTCCATATCTATATGGCATATACATACTAGTTTAGCCCCTTCTTTAAGATTTATTTGGTGATCATGTTTGTCTTTGAGGAGGTAGCCGTTTTGATTCTTGAAAAACCTACATATTCTTCTTCAAAATTTCTACAATTCCGGTGCTAGGCTATTAATGCACAGGAAGACTTCCTTACATTTTAGGTTCCTTTGATTCTTGAAGATTCAAAATTGTGATATGAAACCATTGATTACGAGACAATTGCGAATCCTTGTTCGATAATTTCTTCAATTTATTTTCCTTGACCCATTGTATTTGATTATACATTTCTCCCTTGAGTATATAACTTTGATTGCCATCTTTGGAATCTTATTTGTAACTACTTGAAGTTCCACATAATATCACCCAATTCGGACAACCATTATACTCCTATTATCATATCATAATTGTCTAAGGGTAGAATTAGAAATTTAGCTTTGAATTTATATCCTTGCATGTTCCATGAGAAATCTCTCTGATTTCTCTCTGAGATCGAGAACATTTTCATTGAATTCTTTGATACCTTCAATTACGTAATTAGTTCTAATATACAACACATACATTTTGGCTCCCTTGAAATGCGAAAAATTATGTGTACTCCCTTAGTCCATTAAAAGGAACAAATTCTTGGTTCCCATAGAACATTTAATCCTTATAGTTTTGGAAGTTGTATGCTTATGTAAGAGCATGAAAGGATAAGCTGAGGGATTATAGTTTTGATCTCATTCAAATTCAGGTCCTGGCGAATATTATATGAATTCTTCAAGGTCTTGCTGTAAGGATCCAATTTGTTTCAGTTTCTTAACTTTTGAAATAGGATTTATGAATAATTGCCCTCCAAACCTATATGTGGTTGTTGTTACAAATTCCTTCCAAGAAATTGCCTTATCTTTAACCTTGGTTTTCTAGAATACCTTATACCAATGCAAAGCTTTGCCATCCAAATGTATGGATGTTAACTTCACGTTATTCAACTCAATAGTGTTATCTAATTCAAAGAATTGTTCAACTTTATAACCATTCAGGATGCAAGAACCATCAAATCTTGGGAATTCTAGTTTAGCATAGTGATATGAATTCACAGAAATCCTACTAGGGCCTAAGATACCATCTCCTCCTAGCCAATAGCTTCATGGGGTTGAGTATGAGAGGTTATCTCTATATTTTGGAGAGCAATCCGAATGATCATCATCTTGATCTCTTTCATAGCCCTATTGCTTTGATCTCTGTTTTCTTGGGGATTGCCTTTGTATGTTTTTCATCAGCTTCTTTGAGCAAGTTTCAAAGTCTTTGAAGTCTTATTTCTTGCTGTTATTGGCCATGATCAAGATCTATGTCTTTGATTCCAGTGATGCAGAGAAACCCTAAAATTTGAGAGAGAAGGAGAAGAAGAAGACAGGAGAGATAGAATTAAGAAGGGAAGGAGAGAACTTCATCAAGATTCAAACTAATTTCCATTTCTCATCAGATTCTGATTTATAACTTTGTTGTAAAATGAATGGGCGGCTAAGATTAAATTCTCTTGGGCACCGGCTATTATAAAAGCTCATCCATGGATTTGAGATATAGGCGAATGGATAGCCCAGATTTGCAATGATTAAGGGACCCATCTCTTTTACAACCTTTGTGTGAGTTGAGATTAGATCTCAATCGACTACTTGTATCATCCCTTAATCAAAGATTGCTAGCTCATCGGCTAATCCATTTCTACCCAATCGAGGGAAGCTTTTGTGCTTCAATTTGAATAACTTGACCATGAATTTCTTCAACTACTCTTCATTACAGTTATTGATGCACGGGAGGCTTGAGTCAAATGTTGGTGCGGGTTGGCGGGTCAAGCGTAAAGGCAGGGAAGTTATCGAGTCAATTCCAAGATTGGAGTGGTTTTGGGTGTGGTTAGGTATTTTGGCCATAACTTTGGCTATCAATATTCGAGAATGGTGATTAGGCCCCAATTAGGAAAGCTCTTTGCGGCGCCGCGACATGGAGGCGTCATATTAGAGAGAATTTTATTTTTATTTTTCCTATTTTATAAATATTTAATCCGCCAAATTAGGGTTTTGGTCTTTTTCATATTTTTGGTAATATTTCATATGCCAAATTAGGATAGGATTTGAATTCGATTTGATCTCGGATTTTTAGGAGTTATCTGATTTGTTTAGAGTTTTAAATTTAGATAAGTTTAGTTTTAAATAATAATTTGCCAATTTTAGCAAATTTAGATTAGATGATAAGGTTTCTAGATTAATCTTTTGAGGCTATTTAACCCGGCTTGTGGGTTAGTTTTCCATTATTGAATTTTGATTAATAATATTTTCTTGAATTTCAGAGTATTTTCTCTGGTTCTTTTGGTTCTTTGTTTATTTCTTCCCTTGCGGTCCTTTGGACCCGACTAGCTTCTTGGGTTAATCGCTACCCGCTTACGTCGGTTAATTTTCCTGACTCATCATCTTCACAGGAAGCATCATCATCGACATCAATGGCCGGTGGTGCATTAGGTGCGTCGAGGTTGGACGAGGTTAAATTTGAGGAAGTCGATCACGCGTGACTTTGGCGCCACGGAGGCGATGAACAAGGATCTACAAAGGCAAGTCGGCGGAGTTAACCTAGCGGCAATGATCAAGGATTTGCAAGGCAAGTCAAGAAATTATCAAGGCGTCGGTGGCGTCGATTTTGATCATGGTTGTGCGTGGGCAATTTCCGGCCGAGGATGTCGGCACACTATAATCCTAAGCGATCGAGAGGTTTGGCCAACCCATCTACCAACCCATCTCACGGCGATGATGTGGAGGAGGAGATCTACGCCCATCTTCAACAATGATGCGGAGGAGGAGATTTTGCCCATCTTCAGCGATGATATGGAGGAAGAGATCTCACCCATCTCTGACGACTCTGAGGAGGGAAATTGGCTGAGGCTCGAGGGAGGAAATTGGTGAGCCCATCTATGATGATGATGGGACTAAGCGTTGTGTTGGTATCTCGATGGGAGGAAAACCCTCTGGCCCGGTAACCAACACTACTAACCTACTTTACGTCTCTAGGGTTTTGATTGAGATCAAGCACGGAGATCAGGACCTACTTGAGAGATCACGGTCGAACTTCGGGGGTGAGTTCTTTCCAACTCGAGGTGGCCGATCACGGGAGGCTTGGAGTCAAATGTTGAGTGCCGAGTTGGCGGGTCAGCGTAAAGGCGGGAAGTTATCGAGTCAATTCCAAGATTGGGTGAGTTTTGGGTGTGGTTAGATTATTTTGGCCATAACTTTGGCTATCAATACTCGAGAATCGTGATTCGACCCCAAATTCGGGAAGCTCTTTGCGGCCCAGCATACGACATGGGGACGTCATATTAGGGAGAATTTTATTTTATTTTTTTCTATTTTTATAAATATTTAATCCGCCAAATTAGGGTTTTTGGTCTTTTTCTTATTTTTGGTAATATTTCATATGCCAAATTAGGATAGGATTTGAATCTGATTTGATCTCAGATTTTTAGGATTTATCTGATTTTTTTAGAGTTTTCAATTTAGATAAGTTTAGTTTTAAATAATAATTTACCAATTTTAGCAAATTTAGATTAGATGATAAGGTTTCTAGGTTAATCTTTTGAGGCTATTTAACCCGGCTTGTGGGTTAGTTTTTCATTATTGAATTTTGATTAATAATATTTTTCTGAATTTCAGAGTATTTTCTCTGGTTCTTTGGGTTCTTCGTTTGTTCTTCTTTACGGTCCTTTGGATCCGACTAGCCTGCGGGTTAATCGCTACCCCGCCCAGCGTCAATTATCTTCCTGTTCCTCTATGTTGTTCTTCCTTTTTTACACAACATGGTAGAACTCCTCCGCCTAAGGATCCAAACTCGCCCTAATCCTCTTCCCCCTCTCAATCTCCGGACACGATGAGAAGAAGAAGAAGAAGAAGAGACATTATGCTTGATAATCAATGTTTTTAAAAGCTGGACCCGGCAAGCGAACCGGTCTCACAATTAGATCGCGGGTGAATTCGGTTAGTGCGACGGATGACCCATTCCGGTTAGACCAGATGATCACGTCATAAATAAATAAATAAATAAGTCGTAATAATAATAATAATAATAATAATAATAATAATAATAATAATAATTATTATTATTATTATTATTATTATTATTATTATTATTATTATTATTATAATATAGAACCTCTAAAATTTATGAATTGTAAAACATCATTACTTGATGAAAATCACGATCCGCGATGAAATCAATCAAAGCGATCGTCGAATTTACTATATACGGCTCAAAACCCTTTCTAAAACCTAAACCCGGTAGTAGCCAAAGTAGAGGCACACAATGATAGCCAAGAGGTTGGTCAGGGCACTATAAGTGGATGCTTACATAAGTAGAGCAGAAGCCTACGCATGGCGATGATTGTGGCGGTTGCGGCAGTGGATAGTTCGGAGTGGAAGTTACTCTCAGCTGATAGCTCTCGGAAAAGAGCTATTTTAGCAGAGGTTTACCAAGTGTTTAGATTCAAAAGGTCTATTATTTAATGAATACTATGTTCTCTTGGCTCTAAAATGTATCACTTGAGCACATTTCTGTATTGGAGTGCTTTAAAAGTGATTTACACCTTTTGAGGTCGATAAGATGCTAAAATGAGCAAAGTTCTAATGCAACAAGTTAGATGAATCAAGCGGAGTGGTGAACATCAGCGATGTTAATTTCAACCGAGAGCGATTTTGGAGAAAAACTTCGGTCGCAATGTTAAAAGATACATGTGATGTCAAGATCTTAAGGAATCTCGGTGGGGAGAACATCACGATGTTAGATCGGGACATCCTTGTGATGTCTAGGCGTAAGTATAAAAAGAATTTGAGTTGCTAGGGTTGACATCTTTGGTTTTGGGTGGCGGCAGGTCTTATTTGGAGCATTGATATGGATGGCTTTCTCCAACATTTTGAGTCTTTGGCAGTGTCTACACACATTCATGAGGGAAATCTTTAGACTTTAATGTTTGATTATTATTGAACTATTATTAGTTTAAGTATGAATGTTTGTGTGTATGATGCCATCTCTTTGAGTTCATCTTTTGTAATGGTAGCCTAAACACCCTTTCTAGGGTTGTATGGATGTTGTGACTTGAGTTCAATATTATCTTTAAGCTTTGCTTTGATATCTTGTGCGTGGATGTACTTTCGTGAATCTACCTTGCAAACTCTTGTTGGTCAAAGGAAACAAGTATCTTAATCCTAGAGCACATAGGCATATGAGCTTGAGGAAAGAGTAGAAATATAGGATGGATGGGTGACCTTTGCATTGGCCTCTAACTTAGGCATAAGTTAAGGTATTTCCACTTTCTTGGTAGAGGTTAGCCCTATAATACTTCTATCATTCCCATAGATATATGGGAATTAGGGCATGTACCTTAGAAGTAATTAACTTCATACTTGAGAGTTTCCTCTTTTATGACCTTCATTCTCACGTAATTCATTCTAGGCTTGGTTACAACTTTCACTACTTAACAAACACTCTCCTAAAAGCATCTAATACATTAGTTTAGAAAACCTAGTATCTGTTCCATGAGGAATTTGATCCGATACTCACCAGATTTATTACTTGCGACTAAGTACACTTGCATTGTGTGACTTGAGGTGTTAGCACTCATAGCCGGTGATCCAATAACATTTTGGCGTCATTGCTAGGGAATGATGCAGGTTTTCATATACTAGATGGAGTAGGAAGTAGATTAGTTCTATTTCGTTTTCTTATATTGTGTTGTCGAGTTAAAATTGTGTTATAATTGGTTATTGCAAAAGTTACTAGTAATTTTGTACATATTTAGAATTAGTTCGTTACTTTGTTCTCTTGTGTGTTTTGTGGTGGTCAATTGTGTTCTCATTAAAAATATTGTATTGTTTTGCATTTTATGAGGAATCACTAGCCCCTCTGGATCCAAAAATTGAAAGGACTCTCCGAGAGTTAAAGGAAAGGAAACAGAACTCAACAAAACATAACAAGTTCATAAGAATCTAACAACATGGAACATGGTAGAGATAACCACCCATTGTTCGAGTACTCTATGCCATCCTCTGAAGGACATCAATCAAGCATTGTAAGGCCAACTGGACCGGGTACTAACTTTGAAGTTAAACCTTCTATGATACAAATACTTCCAGAATATAGGGCCGGTTTTGAAATCTGAGAATGAAGATCCCAACATTCATAAAAAGAAATTTGTTTGGAAATCCGCGGATAACTTCAAAGCGGCTAGGGCTTGGATGATACAATAAGATTAAAGCTATTCCCTTTCTCCAACAGAGACAGAGTGAAAGAATGGTTATACTCAATCCCGGTGGCCTCTATAAACAATTGAGAGATGTTGAGACAAAAATTCCTCAGTTTTTTTCCCACCGGAAAAAACAATAAAAATCAGAAATGAGTCAATGGGATTTGCACAAATGGAAGGAGAGAGTTTAGTAGAGGCATGGGAGAGATTTAAAGGGTTACAGCGGTTATGCCCTCATCATTGATTGACTAAATGCCACTTGGTCCCTTCATTTTATAATGGTATGTGGAGCAGTAACAGAGCTATTTTGGATACAGCTGCTGGTGGTGCTTTCAACATTAAGCCTATTGGAGAATGCTATGAGTTACTTGAGACAGTGGCATTTAATAGTAGCTAATGGCTGACTTGTGACAGAGCCATTCAGGGGAAAGTGGCTTGCATTCAGGAGGAAGAAAGAGCTTCAGATTTGCACATAAGGTTCACGGGATTGGAATAAAAAATTGAGAAGCTGGCCTCTTTTGTAAGTAATATGTCTATGCACTCAACTCCGTCGGATTCATCGTTTATGGCCGCTCCGATGGCTTTTGAGGAGGTCAATGCAATAGGCAACACTTCCGGGGCAATAATCGAAACTTCTCTCGAAGTTGGACCCCAAGTTGGAGGTCAAATGCATCGTCTAGCTCCGAAGGAGAACCGAGATATGGACAGCAAGTGATTCTTTAATCGAGTAAGCCCCTTGACAAAATCCAAGTCTGAAGGATAAGTTTGATTAATTTATGGTTGAATCACGGAACCAATTTCCAAGCCCAAGGTAATGCTATTAAAAACCTCGAGCTTACAATGGATCAAATGAGTAATAAGATAGAGACTCGAGACTCGGCCAAAGGGTGTGCTCCTAAGCGATATTGAGAAGGACCCGAGAAATAAGGAACAAGGGCATGTAAAGGCGGTCACTTTATGGAGTGGAAAACAATTGCAAGCACCCAAAGCAATAGAATGCGAGATTGACGAGAAAAAGGTGGAAGAAAATGATACATAAGAGAGTGCGGACAAAGGAGGAAGAAGTTGAAACCATTTGCCATAGCCACCATTCCCAATGGATTTGAAAAATCAGGTTTTGAAGTTGAAAAATTCAAGCAACTTCATATAACGATCCCTTTTTTACGAAGCATTGGAGCACATACCAAATTATGCAAAATTCATAAAGGAGTTTTTGGCTATGAAGAGGAAGATAGTAAGCCACAAAATAGTTGTTACTAAAGAATGCAGCTTGATTGTACAAAGAGCATTACCACCCAAGTTAAAAGACCAAGGAAGCTACTTTGTCCCATGCAACATAGGAGAAACATTTGCCGGGTATGAACTATGTGACCTCTAAGATAGCATAAATCTGATGCCCCTCACAATTTACAACAAATTTGGCCTTGGAGACCTCAAAGAAACAAGTATCACACTTTAACTTGCCGACCAGTCAATTGCCAAGCCATGTGGAGTACTAGAGGATATTCTAGTACGGATAGACCAGTTCATTTACCCAGCCGACTTCATCGTGCTTGATTACGAGGCTGGTAAAGAAGTCCCCATTATTTTTGGTCATCCCATACTACTCACCGGAGGCGCATTGTTTGATATGCCTAAAGGAAAAATCACTCTAAAACATGGAGCTAAGCAACAGGTGTTCAATGTCATCTCCCCAGCTATGACAAGCCCATCTTTGTCTATCATGGATTTGATTGCCTTATATGATGAAGAGGTACATGGTCATCGTAAAAAACCTCCCTGATTAATGATTGTATTTATTTGCGGGAAGCCGCGAGAATGCAAGGACGAAGAGCCGAGTTTGAAGGCAGTGCCTAATATAGAGTGTAAAGAGACTGAATAGTTACCAAAAGCTAACCTTGCATAACTTCAAAGAGTATGGATGGCAAGCGGGGGGACGATGACCCTTCCCCCATCCATGAATAAAGACCGACACTTAGTCTAGCTACTTATTTGTAAACTTAGCATTGCTTGAGAGGCAATTCAAGACTTGTAGTTTTCGTATTCTTGCTTTAGCTTATCATGAATAAAATCAATCCCTTCTTATGCATTGCATGACCCAAGTTTGGGGAGCCTAGTGAGACACACCAAGCCTTGAAAGATGCGTAGCATGTTAGAAATAAGGCAACAATCTGTTCGACTTCAATTTGGTATAGATTCACACTTCCAAAGACCTATAGGTGAGTACCAGAAGTACATGGGAGGTTATTTAAGAAAAATCTGAAGTCCTGCAGTTTACATCGTGATGTGTTGCTCCCCACGTCTAGAAACAACAAGCCTAGCTTGTTGGACATAAACTATGTGTTAAAACTACATGCGTGATGTTTCCACACTTTGAGAAAAAACCTTGGATTACGATAATTAAGATTGAGATATTCCTAGAGGGCATGGCGATGTCATACGCATCCGCAGTTTGAGGCTTAGACATCGCGATGTAAACTTTTACATCTCGATATCGAGCATGCGGTTAAGTTAAACAAGGGAAGCCCGATTCATTCACCTATTTTCTATTCCTTTTTTCCTTGGGTGCTACGCCGGGGTTGGTGAGTGTTTTCCCATCTTTTAGTCTTCAATCCAGGACCTTCTAGGCATTCAAGCACTCAGGTATGTATTTTTATTATCCATAACATGGTTTTCACCTTTCTATTTTGTTTAATTGTGAATGGATGAACAATCCTATTGAATTTTTGACTTTGAATGTTTGATGAGATGATGAATACCTCGTGTAGAGGTCAATGGGTATGTTTCTATATATTGGCGACACCCAATGTATAAGGGGACACTAATTTCGGGCAAATTCTATACTTAGGGTATTCTCTCGGAGGGTCCACAGAGACCAAGAATATTTTTCCTCGAAAATTTGCCCCTCCTTAAGTCCTACGTATTCATTGTGTTGCCTTACATGTATGCCCATATTTGTCGTAGTGTCTATGGGTCATTGAATGCTAATATACTTGTCTCTACGTAGGATGACCATGGCTCCAATTATGTGTGTTGCCCTACTAGTGAGGGGCGACACACAGCGCACCCGATAACCGGGGAGTACTCTACTGACTTATCGTCCCCTCTCACCCTTCCTTTTGTCATCCTTCTGCATGGGAATCATTGGGGATGATTATCTCATTTTGTTTGGGGTGAGGATATATTTTCTTTGGTGATATGTCTTTTTTTTAACTGTGAGCATGTGAAAAAATACTTCTCTATACTTGCATGTATATGGTGCACACACCTATTGCACTTAAATGAAAAGGGGTTCTTCTTAGAGTTCTTGAACATGTGACATGGATAAATTGGATGATGTACGTGTCAAACTAGAAGAATTTCACTTTGATATCACTTTGATGCTTTGGAGATTCCCTGAACTTCAAAGAATGACTCAAGATTATTGAAGTCACTTAAAAAGCATGCATGCTTTAGGAAATGGAATTAGGATATAGGACCCCAAGCAGCGGAGTAGCACTTGAAACATAGGAAGAGTCTCAGAAACCGTGGGTACAAGTGAGCTTCCATCAAGGTGACTATTAATTTATGCTTAGACGAAAGTCGGATCCATTAAGGACGCCCTACTAATAAATATGTGAAAAAAAAGAAAGATGTGAAGCAATAGCTTGGATTTCTACTAGTTGAGAGTATTGAAAACTTAGCTAGGGAGTTATATGCTTCTAATTCCATTCCCTCTTGTATGCATCTATCTTCTGATCTTTACTAAGCTCAAGCCATCGTATGTACAGAATTCCAAGCATGAGTGACTATTCTTTATTCATAAGTACTCTTGTTTGACAATACAAAATAAGAAAGTCACAATGCACCTATTCCATATGCATTGGAAGCAAACCCTAAATGAGTTACCAACTCGAATTATTGTGTTGTGGGTTTCTCTTGTTCATTGCTTGAGGACAAACAGCAGTTCAAGTTTGGGGGTGTGATAGCTCTCGAAAAGAGCTATTTTAGTAGAGGTTTACCAAGTGTTTAGAGTCGATGAAAGGTCTATTTTTGAATGGATACTATGTTGTCTTGGCTCTAAAATGTATCACTTGACCACATTTTCTGTCTTGAGTGCTTTAATAGTGATTTACACTTGTTTGAGGTCGATAGATGCTAAAATAAGCAAACTTCTTATGCAACAGGTAAGATGAAGTGGCAGAGTGGTGAACATGGCTATGTTAATTTCAGCCAGAGAGTAGTTTTGGAAGAAAAACTCAGATCATGATGTTAAAAAGATACATCGCGATGTCAAGATCTTAATGAATCTCATAATAGAGAACATGTGATGTAAGATTGGGACATCGCGATGTCTAGAGCATCAAGTATAAAATAAAATTTTGAAGCGGCAAGGGTTGACATCTTGGAGTGCAGGTGGCGGCTAGTGGGCGGAGCATTGATCTGGGCGACTTTCTCCAACATTACGATGCTAGGGTCTATACATTTTATGAGGAGGAATCTTTAGACTTAAATCTTTGATGTTTATTGAACTATCATTAGTTTAAGTATGGATATTTGTGTGTATGATGCCATTGCTTTGAGTTCATCTTTTTGTAATGGTAGCTTAAACACGCTTTCTAGGAGTTGTATGGATGTTTGTGACTTGAGTTCAATATTATCTTTGCTTTGCTTTGATATCTTTTAGCGTGGATGTGCTTGTGAATCTACCTTGATAACTCTTGTTGGTCAAAAGGCAACAAGTATCTTAATCCTAAGCACATAGGCATATGAGCTTAAGGGAACAATAGAAAAATAGGGTTGAGCGGGTGACACTTTGCATTTACACCTTTAACTTAGGCATAAGTTTAGGCATTTCCACGCTAGTAGTAGAGGTTAGCCTTAAAATGCTTCTATCATTCCCATAGACATATGGGAATTAGGGTATGTACCTTAGAAGTAGTGGTCTTGTAAGTTGCACCCGGAGTGCACATAAGTGCAATCTCTACCACTGTAATCCCATATCCCAACCTAGATATCTTAGCAAGCGAAGGAGAAAACCTTAACAAGTCAAGTAACACCATAAACTCTAGAACTATATACTTGAGTTTCCCCTTTTGTGACCTTCATTCTCACTCAATTCATTCTAGAATTGGTTACAACTTTCACTACATAACAAACACTCTCCTAAAAGCATCTAATATATTAGTTTAGAAAACCTAGTATCTATTCCCTTAGGAATTCAACCTAATACTCATCGAATTTATTACTTGTGACCACATACGCTTGCGTGTGGAGGCTTGAGTGTTTGCACTCATAATTAAATTTATCAACATCATGGGAACTAGAAGCAAAAATTAAGGGGTCTTGACTTAAACTTATAAAAATTATAAATACTAAAAAAATTTATATTAATTCAAACCTTATAATGAAAAAGACAAAGCGACTTTTTAAATTTTACTTTTCTAATATTTTAACTAAATTTATTTAATTTAGTTAGATTTTATAATTGACAATATTATATTTTGTACAAAAATATATACAAAATATTGAGAAAACAATAAATATATTGGTATTATTTTAATTTTGAAGCTTAAAAGATGTAAAATAATTTTCGATATTTCAAAGCTGTTATATGTAAAAACATCCTTTTCCAAACTTGTCTAGAATCCTATAATCCGATGCAAGGGATTGGACAATAAAGATCAGAGGTTGATTGGATGGTCAAGATTGAAGGATTATACAGAGAATCTATAGAGAATCTCAACGTTGATTAATGCGTTCGAAAATATTATATTATATAAATGTTCAAAAATAATGTCTTTCCTTTCTCCAACTCCATGTCGTCTTCTCTCTCGCTCATCTAGGGTTTCTAAAGAAGCTGTGTTGTTGTCAATTGTGGCTACTTCCCCTTGTCCCCTTCAAGGCTGGCCCATCAATCTTCAACAAGGCGATGAAGGGCATTATATGAGCTCGCCTCTAGAAGCCTTCTGATCATCTTTGGTTTTAACTTTTAAGTAAAAAAAACCCGGGGTCTACTTGGTTACAGTCCAAGTGGCGATTCGGTAGGGTTTGGGTGAGTTTGACCAGTTTGACTTTTGATCAGTAATCCACACATACCCGGACCGGGCTGCTATCTTGTTCTCGGTTTTGCAGATCCGACTAGCGGTCACGGATTGGGTTTAAAACATTGTGATGTCTGAGAGAGAGAGAATTTCATCGAAACGATAAGCCGGAGAGAAGGCCGAGCTTTTCATTGAGGTTGAAGCCGGGGAATAGAAGGAAATAAGTGGGAGAAAGACGCAATAAATGTTGGTGAAAATGAGATTGAATGCTCCTTTTTCTTGTTCTTTTATATTTAGTTTATATGCCAGCAATCACTCTTCATAACAAAAAAACAATAATAATAATAAATCCCCAAGCAGCTTCCACCTCCTCTTTTAATCTAGGAATCACTATTCATCAAATAAATATATATAGGGGTGAGTAATCTACGTACATGCCTAGATACCAAATCTAATGATGGCCACACAATAACCATTGGATCAAATCCAACGGCTAGTGTACATCATGGCTTCATTTGTTGTTCTATCTATCACGGACAAAGAGGAGGGAATTGAGATAACTCCAACGAAGGCATTGAGGCATTCACCGAGGCCGAAGAAGCGTAGCGCGCTGAATATTGTTCGAGACGCTATGTTCATGGCTAGAGGAAACAAAACTACTAAAACTCAAGTCGATGTTGTTAGATTCGGCGGAAAAGTCTACGGAAATACCTTGTGGGAAGCATCGTCCCTCTCCGCTACCACCACCACCTAACATCCTCTATCAATCTCTCCAACTTCGATGATCAATACTTATGTTCCCCTCCACTGTTAGAGGCTTTTCATAACGTTCTATTATCACTGCCATCTCCGACTTCGTCGGTTGGGGGATGAGCCTCCAGGAGTTTGATCGAACCGATCAAATGGATAAGGTTATTTGGGATGGAGAGGTTGAGGATGAGGTAAATCCGATTAATTTGAAGGCAAAGGCTGAGGGAAGAAGGAGAAGGAGAGGCAGCGACCGTTGGATTTTGATCCAACGGTTAATCTAGGGACGTTCTTAAATGACAAATTGCCATATATATATATATATATATATATATATATATATATATATATATATATATATGATTAGTTTTGATTTTTTTACTTGTCACTAAAATAACTTTCAAATATATTTTTTTAATTTTAAAAATTATTTAATATTTTTTATAATATTTTACTAATTTACCACATGTCACTAAATAAAAATGTGTAGTCAGAAAACCAAGTTTAGATTTTCAATTATCTACTCAATTAAAACAAAACAAGTACATTAATTAAAATAAAGCAAGTACATTAATTAAAATAAAGAATATATTAATTAAACATACTAATATAAACAAGTAGGAAGACATCTAATCAAACCAATTTGTGGATGTATCATCTCCATCCAAGTTGCTAGGGGTGCCTTCATTCCTGTTGCAAGAGGTGCCTTCATCCATTGTTCTAGGGGTGCTTTCATTCATGTTGCTAGGGGTACCATCATAATAAACCCTTTCCTTGTAACATCTATACGTTCTCCTACCCAAAACAATTGGGTATTCAGAGAAAATGCCATATAACCTATGGAAATAATAGATCTCTTTGATCTTGTTGTAGCTGGCAGGAAAATTCCTTATCTTTTTAGAATGTCTCAAATCCATGCGTTTCAAATGCATCTTTTTCTCCATTTCTTACAAGGTTGACTCTACCCATTGTAGATAATTGCTCAAGATACTTAGCCATTTTTAGATTATATGAACCGACAACAAGCTTGGACTTCTTTCTTCGTATTAGTCTAGCTTCGCGACTGGATTGTGACGGCTCATACGAATGATTGGTGATGTTGAAGCCGCATCAGTTGGTCTCCCAATCACTAGGGGAATCAAATGTTATTAGCTCTTTTGATGGTAGCACCCATTCATTGGGTGTCATTTGTTTTAGAGCTAATATTCTTGTGTGAAGAGGGTCCTTCTTCTCACCCTGAGAGGTTCTTAGAGTGCAGAAAACCTAGTCCGAAAGGCCTGGATAACCTTAAATCTTTTATAGCTCTTAACAACTTCCCAACATTGAAAATGAGAGAATTCCTTCTTAGCAGTAGCATTATACCAACGTTGTGCTTGAATTTGCTAATACAAATAAGTAAATTAAGTAAGTATATATTTAAAAAGTTTAGGTTACAATTTTTAAAAAAATAAAGTATGTTTTTATCTATAAAATATTGAATTATGTTAAAACAAGTAATTAAAATAAAAGTATCGGACATGAACGTATCAATTTAAATAAATAAAATATGTATTATATCATAATATTTATAAATAACCTCATCCCCTAGATTGGTACCACTTGATAATTTTACGGCGCTTTTATCAAAGCATCCTTCCAATATCCTAGCGATTTATTCAACACTTTTTACCTACAAGAGAAGGACTTTTTTAGTAAGGAGAATTCACCACATTCGATATAAACTTTTAGTCAATGTGGTTCCACATTCTTGCATTTTCATCTTGTTAAGGAGGAAAATACAAGCCGCACGTGGCATCACTGGCCGAAAGTGAGACACGAGACCACTCAAGCCTCCCTAGCACCCTCGGGGAAGACATATGGGGATTTCGCCATAACCAAGCTGGCGAGAATGGGGTACACAAAAGGTGGAGACATCCTCTACTGGGGGAGTGCGAGGATTCGTCTGAAACCAGTGACCCAAGAATGACAAACCCGGAGGCTTCCCGGAGCAAGAGCACGGCCACGAGGTAAGAAAAAGTATCCCCGACCAATAGCCACCACGGGCCACCTCTCAAGTATAAGAAGGAGACTTAAGGGGAGAGAAAAGGGGCAACCACTCTTCTTCCCGAGACTCATTTTTGAAAGGAAGAATATCCTTTACTCTCGTTGGCGACTCTATTCCTTTCTACTCCTATCTCCTCCTCCAACACTTAACCTTCAGCCCAACTAACTTGAGCCATGAGGGGGGATGCAGGGGAAGGAGCCACTAGACTTCTTTTGCAAGAATGAAGGACTCTCCCTCTGCGGCTGGCCTTGGGAAGCTTACATCCCCAACTTTGATTACCCCCGCATCACTCCTTTTTCTTAGTTAGGCTCTTAGAGGAAACGACCCTCAAGGCGGTAACTGATCTGAGCATCAACAGTTTGGCGCCTTCTATGGGGACTAGAGCAAGAAGCCCTGAAGCGCTTATCAATGGCCAGAGCAAAGAAGAACCATACATTTTGGTCATTATAATTTAAAACTTTCAGATGCATTTCAGTGGATGTATTATTAAACTTCTCTCGTTGCAATTTTCTTAATTTGTGGATCATAATACTGTATGTTAGCCGAAAATCTCGTTATGCTATGTGGACCGTCAAGTTCTTCAGCAAACTGATGATGTCTTCTTGAAATTAAAACAATGAGATGGGTGTTCTCCTCTAGAGTTCACTTGAAGTGGGGACAGGAAAAGGAAAACCGGTGAGAGGGGGTAGGGCTTTGTTGCCCGTTCCGACTCCGATGGTTAAGTTAGTGGTTTGGCCAGAGATGAAGAGGAAGGAGTTCAAGTTGAGCTTAGTTTTTTGTTATCTTTCCTTCTAGCGCTTCTCCTCTATGTATTGAGCTTTACTCCTCGGGATTTGGATCCACTGTCAAGTAAGACATAATGATGGAGTGTCATTACCCTCCTGCGACCTTTCCCTTTGAGGGGTGGGTTTGTTTCCCTTGGCCAGTCTTGGTGGCTCTTGGGATAGGTGCCTCATTAAATTGGGGAAAGTTAGTGCTTGACGGATGGAGTCTTTGTGGTCTTTGTGAATGAATGAGTAGGGGCATCATGGGATTGGCGTTCCTAGCGGAGGAAGACTATATCGGTAGCCATACCTCTTAGATTCCACATAATGTTCCATTTTGGTGGTAGCGATGGTGAGTTAATGATGAATCGTTTCTTATTTTCCACATGTAAGCTTTTAAGGATGCGCCTCGGGGTGTCGTCCATCCGTTAATCCCATTTCGAAGGTGGATCTTGGCCGTTTGGCTTATTTCTAGAGGCGGAGTTAAATTCAATGTTTAAGCGGCATCTTCTTAGCGTCATTACATTTCCCTTTCCTCTATTGTTGAGAGTTCCTTTTTCCTCCTTGTTGTTCTTTATTCAATGCTTTTCATGTAGTGGTACATTCTTCCATAGTTCTTGGGGAGAAGGGGCGTGAATTAGGCTTCCTCCCGTCTTGTAGGAAGGAGCTTGTATTGCCACGATTAGTAGTTCTCTGGCCCCTAGCAATCTTGCACACGCGGCTTGTGACAATTTCCTTAGGTTTCCTCCTTTCATCTATAGGATTCCTAAGTTTCATGAGAGGCTAAACAATCCTCAAGAAGGAGAGATTGCAATCTATGTAGA
Source organism: Dioscorea zingiberensis (assembly GCA_026586065.1). Lineage (NCBI taxonomy): Eukaryota > Viridiplantae > Streptophyta > Magnoliopsida > Dioscoreales > Dioscoreaceae > Dioscorea > Dioscorea zingiberensis. The sequence continues at coordinate 38,622,898 of CM048821.1, read as the reverse complement.
CGCCTTAGTGTCTGGTCTTCGACTTCCCTTTTCTCCCATGGTTAGGTGAGATTCTTTATTTATCATGAGTTGTATCCTACATAATTGGTTCCTAATTTATGGAGGATCATGCAATGAGTTTGGTATGATCTTCCAACATTTAGGCTTAGAGCTAGCCAACCATGCGTTGGTTCCGCCGTTTGTATTTTTCTAAAACCTTCTCCCTTTCATTTGGTATTATTTACATTTCTCGGCAGGGAAGTCGTTCTTAGGATACGCCTATTTTTCTTCTAATGGCGGAGAGATAAATTTTTCTTTGGATTTGTTCCAAAGGCAGCGTGAAGAGTTCCGCTTCGATGTGGGGACCCCAAAATGAATACCTCCTGTGAGAAGGGAGAGTCAGCCGAGGAGAAGGTTTTCCTAGACATTCTCTGAGGTTTACCCAAAACTCCTTTAGACCAATTGATGTTCCGGAAAAACTCAGGGACCATGGTCTTTTCTTAATTATGTGTTGGGAATTTTTTATTAGGTCATCAGGCTTTAATCACGGTGAGAATGCTTGTGTGATTTTGTCTTTTCATGTCCTAAGAGGGATTTGGACGAGTTGGTTGGGTCCCTTATTTTCAAGGCCCATACTTCATCAGCTACACTTATCATTGGAAGAAAAGAAAACTGATGGGTAAGTCGGTAGTCAAAATGAGAGGTCCCTAAGGGTGGCTTGATTCTTTGAGTGATTGGGACGAGGAGACCCTTGTTTGGGCTAGCGTAGCAGCCCTTCTCCGATAGGATGAGGCGGTTGAAGGTGGTTTTCCTGGCCTATCCTGCTCGTTTCAGAAGCTTATGCTCCAGAGCTGACTTTGGAATCAGCTAGAGAAAGACTGTTGGAAGATTGAATACAAGGGCTCGAATTGGCTATGTAATGAGCTGGGGGCCCCTGTGAAGCTTCACTTAAATGAGAAAGAAGTTGTTGCCAATGAACTAGATACTGGTCGCAAACTTTTGCAAACTCTTCAAAGGAAGCAAGATGCCATCGTCCGGGATTTAGTCGCAACCAAGCAATCTTTGGAGGTGGATGAGAAGGTTTGCGAAGATGAGGAGGCCCAAAGGAATGAACTTATTGGCATCAGCATCGACGATTATATCGGTTCCCACTCTTAGGATGAAGATTTTCATAAAGCCATAGAGAATCATCTCTAGTCCCGAGAATTCCAGGCTTATTTTGATGATGAACGCAAAAAAGAGGCGAAAGAAGCTGTGGCCAAGTTTAAGGCCAGTGCAGAGTTTAAACAGGTTGCTCAGAAAGGCGCCAAGGATGGATTTTCTATATTTCAAACGTTAGCTTTCGTCCGTCCCGACCTAAATCTCGGGGAGACTCATTATGTGGAGGCCTTGAGGGTTTGGAAAGAGATCCAAAGAGAAGAGAAGGCGAGCCATGCAGGGGGAGGTTCCTTCTATTATGGTAGATAACTTGTGCCTTTTGTACTTCTCTTGTGTTTTTCCGTGATGTGCTCATCTTTAATTGAGCTTGTACTTTCAGATATATCTAGTGTATTTCTTGGCGACGATTCTCTTTTTCTTTTGTAAAACTTCTGTCCTTTGGTTGTTGGCTCCCCCCCCCCCCCCCCCCCCCACACCTTAATCTTAAGTTCTCATAGATTCTCGGGCGGTATTGCGTTACATTTCCAAGCATCGCAACCTCGGTCACGCTTATAGGTGCCGCAACACTAATCATACTCCTGGATTATATGTCATCAGAAACACTCCTAGGTGCCATAATGTCGGTCACGCTCCTGGGTGTCGCAACATCAGTCACGCTCTTGGGTGTTGCAATAGTGGTCACACTCATGGGTGACGCGTTGGCGAACACACTCCTGGGTGCCGTAATGTCGGTCACGCTCCTAGGTGTCGCAACATCTGTCACGCTCTTGGGTATCGCAATTGCGATCACACTCCTGGGTGATGCGTTAGTGGAACCTTGGCTTTGGAGTTCCTATTGATATAGGGATTTAGTTAAAATGACGAGGCTGGAGACCTCGACCTTTTTTAGAGAATGGACTTGGGATAAAATAATGAGGTTTGAGACCTCGGCCCTATTTAGAGAAGGGACTTTGGATATAAGAACAATTTTTGGGAAATCGACTGTTTTGGCGTAGGGACTTTAATCCGATGACGAGGTTTGAGACCTCGGCCCGTTCTTAGAGAAGGGACTTTGAATAAAATAACTACGTTTGAGACCTCGACCCATTTTAGAGAAGGGACTTTGAATTGCGAGGTAAAAGGCTGGAGAAAGACTTTCATGATTCATTGATAATATTTCTTCATATGTTCTGAATGGAAAAGTCGGAGAAGCCTTTGTCCTTCTATGTTGGTAAGGTAGTAGGTTCCCGGTCGGAGAATCTTGGTTACAACATAAGGCCCCTCTCATGTTGGAGTTAATTTGTTGGTCCTGCTTTTATTTCATTGGAATATGTTTTGCCTCAAGACCTTGTCTTCTAGATAGAAGGTGACTTCTTTAACCTTCATATTATACAACTTGCAAACTCTTTGCCGATATGCGCCCGCCCTGGTCTCAACCGCTTCTCTTTTTTTCCTCTAGGATGTTCAATTCAGCGCATAGCTATTCACTGTCTGCCTGTGGATCAAACTCTAAAATGTCGGGCATGGGCAACCTTACCTCGATAGAGATAACGGCGTCAATGCCAAATGTGAGGCTACAGGGGGTTTCTCTTGAGGGAATTCGTACGGTGGTGTAGTATACCCGTAGGGTACTTTGGAGCTCATCTACCGAGCTTGATCCCACCTACATCACCCGGGATTTTAGCACTTATAGGATGGTGCTGTTAGTTACCTCTACTTGGCCCGGTTGGCTTGTGGATGTGTGACCCGAAGTTTGTTTGAGATTCTGAGTTCCTAGCTCCGAGCAGAAGTCCTTAAAGTCCCGGCTATAAAACTGTCTGTCGTTGCTAGTAATTATGGCAGCGGGTATCTAGAATCTAGATACGATGGCTTTAAAGACAAACTTCTAACAAGCCCTTTTGGTTATCATTGCCAGTGGTTCAGCTTTGACGTATTTGGTAAAATTATCTATGGTGACGATGATGAACTTACATTTGCCGCCTTTGCCATGGGGAAGGGGCCTAGAATGTCAACCCCAAATAGCGAAGAGTCTAGGGCTGACCATAGGGGTAAGCTTTTCTGATCGGCGTCGTTGGATTTTTGTCTTATGCGTTGACATGCTTCACACCTTTCAGGACATTTCTTTAGCATCATTAGATAGGGTTGGCCAATAGAACCCTTGTCACCGGGGATCTTTATGCGAGATTCTCGTGACATGATCCCCTTGGATGCCTTCGTGAGTTTCTCGCGGGGCATATTCTTCCTCGGTTTTGGCGACCTCAAGTATGATCTTTTTATATAATTGTCCCGCTATAATGATGTCTTAGGATCGACTTGTAAGTTACTCTCCTAGCCTTGGTGGGGTTGAGTGGGGTATCGTCATCTTGGAGGTATTCACGGATAGGATCATCCAACAAGGTTGTTCTTGATCTCTTGCACATCTTTTTCCGGTAGGATTTTGATACTCTACTTATCCAAGTGCTACATATTAATGGGGGTGCTCGGTGTTGCTAGAGGGATGGCGCTAAGCACGGCCAGTGAGAGTCAGGTCGCTTCATTGACGGCTCGGGTGATCTTTGTCAAGAGGCAATATTGAAACCCCTTTGCAAGTCTTTGAACAATGTTCTAATATCTAGCTATGTTTTCTTCCTTGGCTTTGGAATCACCTCCAATGGCCGGCTACAAGGTGAGAGTCGGTGTAAGCTTTGAGATTTTGCACTTCAAGGTTCGGCTTGTCACAGACTGGCGACTAGAGGTTCATACTTGGTTTCATTATCGGTTGCTTTGAATGCGAAGCTAAGCGCGGTTGAGGTCTTCCATCCTGTTGGTGAGTGTAAAATTATACTAGCTCTCGAAACTTTGTCAGTTGATGATCCGTCCACATTCAAGTTCAATATACCGGTCGATCCCAGTTTCTCCGACTCTTTGGTGTCGAGATGGGCGCAATCTTCTTGCCCAATCATTTATTTGATGAAATCTGCTAATACCATGGCCTTTATCGTCGTTTGTGGTTTATAGTCGATGTCGTGCTCCCCCAACTCTATAGCCCATTTGACCAACCTTCACATGCGTTTACGATGTCTTTGGGCATTTGTAGTATATATGTTGCGATGGTGATGCAGTGAGGACTATAATTTTTTGGGCTTGGAATAGGGTCTCAGGCGGCGAGCCAATGTGACGAGAGCATAAGCAAGCATCTCTGTTGGTAGATATAGGATCTCAGGGTCTTACAGTACCTTGCTAGTGTAGTACACATGTTTCTGAGTTCCCATGTCTTCTTGGAGAAGCACCAAGCTAATTGCATAAGGGGTCGCCGCCAGTAATATATATAAGCACTCCTTGGGTTGGGTTTAACAAGCAGCAGAGGGGAACTAAGGTACTCTTTAAGTTGTTTAAAGATTGCTTCACATTGTTCATTCCATTCAGTTTTGGGGGCTTTGCGGAGTGTTAAGAAGAAAGGCATGTTTTTCTCTCCTGCTCATGATATGAAGTGCCCAAGGTGGCTAAGAGGCAATTCAAAATCTTGATTTTGTTTTGGGATGTAGGTGAGCTCATGTCTTGTATTGCGTTGAACTTCTCATGATTGGCTTCTATGCCTCTCTCAGTGATCATGATACCCAAGAATTTACCAGACTAGACACCAAAGGCACACTTCTCGGGGTTAAGGCGCATCCCATGGGCTTGGAGCGCTCGGAAGGTTTCTTGAAAATCGGCGATGTGCTGACCTGCCTTTTTGCTTTTCATAAGGATGTCATCCACAAACGTCTCTATATTCCTTCCGAGTTGCTTCTCGAATACCTTGGTTACCTGCCTTTGAAAGGTTGCGCCTACATTCTTTAAGCAGAAAGGCATCAATTTGTAACAATAAGTACCTTTTCTCCTCGTCTGCTTTCGCCATCTTGATCTGGTTGTAGCCGGAGAAGGCGTCAAGAAAGCTCAGCATTTCATTGTCTGATGTGGCATCAACCATCCCATCAATTAGCGAGAGCGTGTAGTAGTCTTTAGATCCAGCTTTATTAAGATTAGTAAATTCAACACACATTCACCATTATCCTGAGGGCTTCTTTACCAGAACAACATTTTAGAGTCACTTGGGATAATAGTCTTCTCTGATGAACCCGGCTTTGAGAAGCGTCTCCATTTCCTGGTTTGCGGCTTGTTGGCGCAACAATAAAGTGTCTTAGCTTCTGGATAACTGGCCTAAACCCCAATTTTGCAATGAGACGAAGCTCAATAATGCTTCGATTCACACCATGCATATCTTTTGGCACCCAGGCGAATATATATTCATTGCCATCGGATATAGAGCATCATTTAGGCCGGGCTTGAGGGCAGAGCTCGAACCAAGGTGTACAGCCTTCGGGAGATCCTGCTAGTGGAATTTCCACAAGATCTTCGACCAGAGCATTGCTGCGCTCTTTGGTACTTTCGGCTTCTAATTCGGCGCCTCGATAGCCATGGTTTCGTCTACGACTCCTGTAGTATTGCCTTTGAGGAGTGCAATATAGCATTGTCGGGCAGCGGATTGGTCACCTCTTACTTCCCCGCATCCATTTTTAGTCAGATACTTAAGGAGTAGGTGGTACATGGAGATGATTGCTCTCAGGGCGTTGAGCGCAAATTGTCCCAAGATGACATTGTAACTAGATGCACACCGAACCACTAGGAATTTGGCTGTGTGCCTGGTAGGGATGTCTTTAGACGATGAGGGGGAGTGAGACTACCCCCTTGGGCTGAATTGTGTTCCCCATGAAGCCAACCAAGGGGTCTTCACGGAGTTCTGCAGACCTCGAGCGCCTTGCTAGTACATGCCTTGTAGGCACTCCGGGACATGTGGAACTCCCGGCGTCGACGAGAACTCTTCTCACCTCAAAGTCCGGTATGATGACCGTGATAACCAACACATCATCATGAGGATGACCGACTTTCACAAAGTCTTCGCCCGAGAATATGATGGGAGTGCCCCCTTAGATTTCTTAGCTGGGCATACCCACATGGGTATATGGCTGTATAATTTTGGGTTGTCGCGCTCTCAACACCCCCCCCCCCCCCACCCACCCACCACCTCTGAGGCCGGTTCATTCCTTGTGCCTCGGGTAGGAGGGTTTCGGGAGATGGAGAGCTCTTGAACTTGCGCTTCTGTCTTTTGTAAGGATTGTGTCAAAGCTTGTACTCAAACTCTAGAAATTGGCAGTGCTCCTACGAGCTATGCTCTCTAACTGGTGTTTCACTGGAGTAAGAGGTTTTCTCTCTCCTAGCTTCCATAGCCTTTTAATTTGCTCAGAAGAAGGTCCCTACGGACGTCGCCAATCTGTTAGCTGGAAATCTCATTATGCCACGTGGACCGTCAAGATCTTCAACGAATCGATGATGTCTTCTTCAAATGAAGAAATGAGATGGGTGTTCTCGAAAGGAGTTCATCTGAAATGGGGACGAGAAAAAGAAAACCGGTGCGAGAGGGTAGGGCTCTATTGCCTGTTCCCACTCCGATGGTTAAGTCAATGGTTAGGCCGGAGAAGAAGAGGAAGGAGTTCAAGTTGAGCTTAGTTTTTTGCTTATCCTTCCTTAAAACCCGTATTGAGCTTTGCTCTTAGCGATTCGTTTCCCTGTCTTGTTAGACCTCCTGCCACCTTTCCCTTTGAGGCGGGTTTGTCTTCCTTTACGGAGTAGTGGTGACTCTCGGGATAGGTGCCTCATTAAATTAGGGGAAGTTAGTTCTTTGACAAGTGGAATGCTAGTTCATAGGTATATCACTATATGACTTTATATTGTCTTTTTATTTGTATTATATTTTAATTAAGGAAATATGGTTCGGACCACTTTTTATGGAAAACAAATAAAGCCTATATTTGCACCGGAACATATTGAACTAACTCTTCTAGTGATGACCAAATGGCTTTCATTAGAAATTTATTATACATTTTCATGAACTGATTAACAAATTTTGTTTTGTATCTTAGAAGAAGCTTATACTAAAAGACTTATGTCCAATTTACTGAAATGATATTAACCATTTATGAATAGGAATGAATTCACTGGGTGGGCTTTAAAACTAGAAGGTTAGAGAGAGTCAACCATGAGAGAAACCCTCGAAAATCCCAAACTGTTACGTTAGCCAAGCCCTAAAGCTCCCACGTAAAACCTAATTTCCCATACAGAAACGGGCACGTGTCAGCACCAGGGTCCTCGTTCTCACATTCTTAAACTCCTCCTTCCGAACCTCTTACTCCAGGCACAGTACACAAAGAGCTAGAGATGGCGTTTAATGCAATGGGGGAGAGACTTCTGCTATTGCTTTTGGTTGTATCTTGGTCTCTAATGGAGGTGGATGGGAAGCAAGGGGGAGAGGAAAAGGTGGGTGGAAGTGACTGCGAAACATCAATCTTTATACTAAACAAGTTCAAGAAGGTGATTAAGTCTGAAGGTGGAGAAGTTAAGGTGGTGTCTGGATATAGGTGGAAGGGAGATCTTAATCCCATGCACATTGGTTTTGTCTCCATGGAACCTAATACACTCTTCATCCCTCAGTACATTGATGCCAACCTCATCCTCTTCATTCAAACAGGTTTGGTTTGGGAGTTTCTCTGTCTCTCTATCTATATATAGATCCATCTCTTTTTCGTAATTGAGATAATTGTTCCTGGAATAGGAGAGGTGAAAGTAGGGTGGATCCACAAGGATAAGTTGGTCGAAGCGAAGCTCAAGATGGGTGATGTTAGTGTCATACCGGCGGGTTCGGCATTCTACTTTATCAATGTAGGGAACGATGAGAAATTGCGCATGATTTGTAGCATTAATGCAGCAGGAACTTCAGGGTGGAAATCTTATCAGGTGATCTATGTATAATTGTCCAATTTGATCTATTATTAATTAGTTGTAATCAGCTGATCAAGTTCACATGAGTAATCATGCCATCAAATTTTGATAGTCATTCTTTATTGGCGGAGGGAAGAATCCAACGTCAGTGATCACCGGATTCGGCATCAAAACGTTAACAACAGCATTCAATGTGAGTACATTTAGTTCAAAACCCTTCTTCACAAATATAATTTTTCACTCTCTCTTTGCTCCATCGTCAAGGTCACCATGGATGAGCTAAGCTGTTTGACGAAACAAAAGCAAGGACCAATCATCTTCATGAGCAACAAAACCAAAGAGCAGCCTAAAAGCCAACTACTATCATCAATGGTGAAACTTAAACTGAAGCAACAACAACAAATAGAAGATGAAGATCAAGAAATAGATGATGATGATGATGATGATGATGATGATGATGATAATGATGACAAGGAGTATGAGGAGAGCTACAAAGCATGGTCATGGAGAAAGCTCCTCAACTCGATCATAGGCAAGCAATGGAGAAAAGGTGGTCGAGTACACTCACCAGAGCCTTATAACCTCTATGGCAATGAACCAAGTTTCTGCAATGACTACGGATCGAGTATCTCTATTGATAGGCGTCAATACTCTCCTCTTAAGCTAACCGGTACCAGCATCTATTTCGTGAACCTCACAGCCGGCTCGATGTTGGCACCGCACTTAAACCCAATGGCGACGGAGTACGGGATAATACTTAAGGGAACAGGGATCATTCAGGTGGTGTTCCCAAATGGAACAAACGCCATGACAGCAAAAGTGAGAGCTGGAGATATTTTCTGGGTGCCAAGGTACTTCCCTTTTGCCAGATTGCATCAATGGATGGATCCCTTGAGTTCTTTGGATACACAACCTCGGAGAAAAAAAGAATAGGCCGCAGTTCCTCAGCCGGGCGAAGCTTCGGTGCTGAAGAGCATGATGGGGCCAGAGCTTGCAGCGGCATTTGGGGTTGCGGAGGAGACGCTCGAGAGGGTCGTAGGGGCGCAGAGCCAGTCGATTATCTTGCCACCTTTGCATGAGGAGGAGGGGGAGGAGAAGGAGCAGGTGATTATTAGGAGGGTTGCTGCATGAGATCTAGTTTCTAAGACTAACATGATTTATAATAATAAGGTTTTTGATCAGATTTAACCAACAAGAATTTTTATTGTAGACAGCCAAATATTAGCAAAATAATGTAGTCCAAGATAATGAAATCACCAATAATAAAAAGATAGTAAAAATACAAAAATATCACGTACCCCAGCAACAAACTTAAACATCACATACAAAATTGGATATGAAAATTATCAATTTAAGCAGAACAAACTAATAAGATGCATCACTTGTTTAAAAATGTCCAAAACATCACACGCCATTGGAACTTCTTTTCCCATCTCTCCTTTTTTTTTTTTTTTTGAATAAGTGGATAAACCACATTTTTATTTAATTAAGATAAAGTTGTAGTACATTGCTTGGTCAAAACATGGAAAAGATACATCTTTTTTTGATCGAAAAGAGCTACAGAGTAGCTATGGATTAAAAGAGAAAATAAGCATTACATCGTCTAGCATAATCCGACGAGCCAAGCATTCAGCGCTTACAATCAAGATAAAAAAAACAACTTAACCAAGCATTCAGCTCACAAAAGAGAGAAAGATAACTAAAACTTATCTAGTAATGATCAGGGGCAGTGGACGATCAAGGCCCCTTCCCTCCAATCTTCTTCTTTCCTTTCTTCTTCTGGACAGCTCCCAGGATCTGAAACCCCTTGCGAGATCGGGAGTCCTTTCGTACACTTTTCTGAAGCTCCCAAAGAGGACGATCATCATCCGATCCCTCCATCTCCGAATCTTCCTCCAAGTACTCTGCATCATGATGAAGGCCAGAGGAAGCTTTGTGAGCGTGGAGAGCTTGATCAATTCGTGCCACAAGCATCCGATGATCCTCATTAGGGCTCACATCCCTTTGATCCAGTGAGGACAGTAGCATCAGGGGGGGGAGGAGACAACCTTTCTTTTCCCTTTGGCACTCCCGTCCGCATCATGGTCTGCAGAACCACCCGTCTGGACTTCGACAGGGCACACATCAGGACTCAGACCAGGATGGCGTGAAGAAGAGGGGTCGCCATGATGAGGGGCCTCGCCTCGATCGACCGGTAAGCGTCTTCGTCCCTCCGGCCGCGCCCTCCGGCCACACCCACGAAGCGTGGTGAAGAAGGGACACCGCGTGGATTTGAAGAGCCGGACCCACCACGACTTTGACAACCGCCTCGAACCCATGCCTCTCGGTGACCACTTTCCACGTGGCGACGCATCACCACCTCTCGATCAGCAAGTTCCACGTGGCGAGCATCCCACACCATAGCGGTGGCCGGCTGGTGTCGCGTGGCGGCAATGCGGCACTGCGATGTTGCTTAGAGTCTCTGGTGCCCCCGCGACCAGCGCCTCCGCGACCACGTTCTCGACCACGCCGGCGGATGGGGGGTGAATCCACCCGAAGCCGGGGTCCTCATCCTTCGCCATCTCCACAGGAGGAATAGGCACATCGTTCTCCCCATATCGACCAGTCTGATTCAGCGAAGAAGGCGGAGAAGAAGCACCCCTGCCACCGCTGCTCTGACCGGCCACCGGTGGTGTTTCAGAGTTGTGCTCTTGCCGGCTAGAACAAGACCTTGCTTCATGGCCCACTATTCCACACTGAAAACATAGGTTTGGGGCACGCTCATACAGCACCATCACAAAGGTGCGTTTATCCCCATCCTCCAGCCAGAAGCCACGCTTCAGAGGTACAGACAAATCAATCTCCAGACACACTCGTGCAAAACGCGTTCGAGAGAGGGAGATCGTACATTCATCAATCTTCACCAGCTTGCCGATGGTTGCCGAATGGGTTTCCAGTGAGTCTCCATCCCAATAGTCCACCGGTAGGTTATGGAGCTGAACCCAGACCAGTGCCCTAGTGAGCTTCGAGAACGCCGGTTCAAAACCGGGTTGCCAGGGGGCAAGCTGAAGGGTGACGCCGTGCACCGCCCATGGACCTCCCTGAAGGAGCTGCTCCTTTACACCCTCCGAATCACACCGAATGAGGAGGAATCTATTCGGCAAATCAGAAACGAGGATATTGGTCCCCACCTTCTTCCACATATTCAGAAGGGTAGCCCGGACCACTTGGAACGGCGGAGCTTTGCCAAGGAGTTTCCCGTACAAAGCATTCTGGAACCTAGCGCGAGCTCGTTCCTTGCTGCCTTCATCCACCCGAACAGAATCGATAACAACCCTCTTTAACTTTTCTATCACCGCAGTATCAATCGGTAGGGAAGCTGCTGCATCACGGTCGCCAGGGCCGACCATCTCAGCCCAAGATGTCGGCGGGGGGACGGGAAGGGGCGCACCATCGCCATCACGGTCGCCAGGGCCGACCATCTTTTCAATAGCTGCAAATACATCTTTTAGCCAAATCTTTTTAACATCAAGCAATCTTGTCTTCCTCCCTCTTCAAGATCGAGCAGGTCCATCTCCTATGGTGTCCCCTCCATTGTTGTCCCCTCCTGGCATGGCTGAAGTGAATTTCAGATTACGATTCACCACCTTCCCAGCTGTCTCCAGCTTCAGTCTCTTCGCCAGTGGAGCTGCATCTAACCAAGTGATGATAAGGAAAGAGATATCACGAATGATTCTTAAGTAAACACATTGTTTATCCTCAAAACACCGTCTATTTCTCTCCCCCCAGATACTCCAGGTGAATGCCATAACAGCGATGTTCCACCCCTCTCGTAAGGTATTGTCCACCCTCGAGGGGGTGTTCTTAGTACCCCATAATGCATGGAGATCATCCCTCCCAATTCGAAGTCCAAACAGAGTTCCAAAATGATCCCAGATTTGTCTCACATATGGACACGTCATAAGTATATGTTGGACTGATTCTTTTTCATTCTCACATAGGTAACATGTAGTGGGATTGCCTCTCCACTTTCTTTTGTGTAAGTTATCAAGGGTTAGAATCCTGTTTTCCCTTGCAAGCCAAGAAAATAATTTTATCTTGAGAGGACAAGGTTGCTTCCAAAAACTTGTTTTTAGATCACTTCTTATTCCTCCATCAATTCTGAAAAGGTAAAGGGGCTTGATATTGAATATTCTATTGTTCGCGAGCTTCCACTCCCTAGTATTAGTTGCTTCAGGGTTTCAGTTTGGGTCTATCAGTGCCTGTATTAACAGATATAAGTCCTCTATTTCCTGGGCCGTTAGGGGACCCGGCTTTAGGAGTAGCAAGCGTCTTTGGAATCTGGCTCTTGCACCTTGTAATGTTAGGTGTTTTTTATGGATAGTTCGTACATCCTTGGGTAGGCGTTCTTTAACGCTTGCCCCTTCCACCAGATATCGATCCAGAAGTTTGTTTTGTTCCTAGAGCCCTATGTGACATGAATGTTGGCCATGACTGGGAGGCTTTTCCGGCAACGACCTTTCCAGAAAGGGGATGCCCTCCTCAAGGTTGGCTTATGCGTATCGATGTAGCCTCTCCTTGAGTATGCATCCTTGAAGATCTTCTGACAGATGCCCACTCGTCCAGTGAGTATCCGCCACCACCACTTCCCCAACAGGGCTCCATTGAAGGTGCGGAGGTCTAGAATCCCCCATCCCCCATTTTCTTTGGGCCTACATATTCTTTCCCAGCTGATTAGATGATAGCATTATATGTCTCTATCAACTCCCCTCCAAAGAGAGTCCTTCCTAATTCTGTCAATCTTCTTGATAACCCAGTCTGGAAGGCGGAAAGCCGACATCCAGTGGATCGGGATTGTTGATATAACTGAATTGAGCATTACAACTCATCCTCGTAAAGATAATAATTTCCCTTTCCATGATGCCAAGTTGCCTCTTATTTTCTCAATTAGGGTGTTCCAGTCCTCTTTCCTTGGCCGACCTCCCGATAAAGGGACCCTCAGATACTTGATTGGGAGAGATGCAATTCCGCAGTTTAGCACTTGGGCGAATTCCTCAATGTTATGACCCGTCGTCTTCATCGGGATTACCATGCTTTTGGAATAGTTAACCCTTAGTCCCGAGAAGCCCTCAAACAAATAGAAAATTAGCTTCAAAATACGTGCACCATCCAAATTTCCAGTGCAGAAAACAAGGATGTCGTCCGCGTACTGCAGTGTCGAGATAGTGTGTTCTCCATTCATCCCGATGGGAATTCCGTGATAGATGTTGGAGTGGATGGCGTTTGAGAGCATCATGGGTAGAACGTCCATGGCTAGGACAAAAAGTAGTGGAGATAATGGATCGCCATGTCTAAGACCTCTTTTGCTTCTAACATATCGCGATGGTGTGCTGTTGATGAGGAATCGTACTTTTGATGATGTGAGCAGACATTTGATCCATTTCCCATCACTCTTATTCAATATTCACAGCATGGTTCATTGTGCAAACAAAAGTTTACCTCCCACCTTACATATTTATATAACAAAGGTACAATGAGTCTTTGAAATGTAATTTATTACATACGGGTTTACACAAAACTGCTTTTACAATAGACATGATCAGTTCCCTCATCTATATAGTTATCATTTGGAAAATCAATTCTCTCATCTATATAGTTATCATTTGGGAAAAAAGGGGAAACAATAAACTTATGAGCTTGAAAGTCTAATTAAAAACCGAGTAAAAATGTTTGAAACATTTAATTTTTAAAAATCATATATTAAATTAAAGGATTAATTACACTTTTCGTCCCTGAAAATGGTGTTATTGTTCACTTTTATCCTTGTATTTTAAAAATGTTCAATACGGTCCTTGTGTAATGCGTAATACAATGTTAGGGACCAAAATAGAACAGAATACGCAATACACAAGGACTGTATTGAACATTTTAAAAAAATACAAGGATAAAAGTGAACTATGACACCATTTTGAGGGACGAAAAGAACAAAATTTCCTAATACACAAGGACTGCATTGAACATTTTTAAAATACAAGGATAAAAGTGAACAATGACACCATTTTCAGGGACGTAAAGTATAATTAATCCTAAATTAAAGGTACATATCATCGCAATATCTTCTAGAAATTAATAACTCAAGAATCTTAAAAGCACAATTTATCTAATAAATAATTTCAAAATACATTATTATTACATTAGAAATGCTTTTAGAACATAAAATAATATCTTAAAATATTGGAGAATTTATACTTATTTTCTAAAGAGTTTAATATCCCGAATATATTATAACCACACTTAACCTAGGGAATACATGTCAGAATCACATTTATATTATTTTAGTGAGTCATTTATCATATTTATTTTATCTATATGGATGATTCTAGGCAGAATTAAATTTATTTTAACCCTGTAGTTGAGCCAAAAGCCATTATTTTATTACAAGTTGGCTTTGAGAACATGTTCATATAAGAGGAATCGGCGCCTTCTAATATACATTGGGGCCTTGGGTTACTTGGCTACCACATCACCCAAAAAATCCTACATAATTAGACCCCAACCCTATAACTACCTTTGATACAGTGCCCCAGGCAAGTTGCCTTGGGCTACAACTCAAGGTCTTTTAAAATTTTTCCTGAGGAAACTGATGGATGTACGGTGGGGGCAAATGTCCCATTAAATTTTTTAACATATATTTTTATTATATAAATTTTTAGTTATTCTTGAATCTGCCACTGCACTCAAAGGTAAGCAAACCTATATAGCAACCATGCGGACTATAGTAGTATAGTAGTGTATATGTAATATTGTATATTATATTTATGAAACCATGACACACAAGACTCAAATATTAAAAAAAACAAATGTTAGAACATTGAGGGGGCAATAGGATAAAAAGCAAAAGCTAGCTTTGGGTTATTTTGTCATTATAAAAAATTATTATATTTTAAATTTTTACCAACATTAAAATAAAATTTATAGATCCGCTCTTGTGAGAGGCGTGTAGATGCAGTCAATTCTATCCCCTATTCACAAAATAAATAAAAAAAATAACAATTATACTTGAAGATATAATAGCAAACGTAAACAAAAGTCACGAGGACTCAAATCTCAGTGAAAGGATCTAGAAATAATAAGCATAAATTATTTAAATAATCATTCAAATATTGAGGTACTCCTATTTGAGTCACACAATTATAAAAAATTTCAAATGGGTACACTAACTTTAGAATTATGTTCAATCAAGTCACCCACTGTAACGGCAGGCTGACGTGGCATGACACTTGGTTCATAGTATGCCAAGTCAGACATGCCACGTGGCAAAATAACTTATTTATCTCTTTTGAAAGCTCCTCTCCAGTACTATTGAGGTACCAATTGAAATTTTTTATAATTGGGTGACTCAAATGGGAGTACCTCAATAGTTGGGTGACTATTTAGATAATTTACCCATAAATTACTGTAATTGATTATCTCATCAAAATGACAAACTGATGTGGAAATAAAGATGTCATTACATTGATCCAAAAGAACTAGTATCTGCCATTTGCATCAACCACAAACCCTTGTAGAAAAAAACATCCCAATATCTGTCTTTAGCATCTAACATGTTTACATTGATCAAAAATTACACGTCTTATGTTTCGTAAACGGAAGAAGAAAAAAATACTCTAAAGGTATGCATTCTGCAAATTAGCCCAGTAGCATTTGCCGTCTTTATGATCCCTAGATGAACCTTTCTTGTTTTGTTCTTGAGCCAAATACTGAGCTAGTTTTCCTTCCCCTTGGGCCGTATTTACACGTTGTGGTTTTCCTCCCATGTATCTTGATGCCACTTGTTTGGCTGGTTGTCTTTGTTGCACCTTAGATGGCTTTGCAGAAGCATCTCTAGTAACAGGGCTTTGTTGTGTACGAAGGACTTGGTTGGAACCCTATAGCTCATTCACAGGTAAAGTCAGACATCCATCTAAGAGTCAGATATCCACCTAAGAGTCAGACATTCACAAGCAAAGTCAGACATCCATCTAAGAGTCAGATATCCACCTAAGAGTCAGACATTGACAAGCAAAGTCAGACATCCACCTAAGATAATTAATTAATACAGAAGTAAAGGTTTCAGGGTCAATTCGCTCACATCAGGCATCCACCTAAGAGTATGTCCTAGTGGGTTAGTTGATGACCTATTTATACTAGCTGGATTGGATCTCTGGTAAACAATTAGTTAGCATAGTATAAAGTAAAACAACTTTAGAATACTAGTGAGTAATTTTTACCCTTTCAGGCACAACCACTTGCACTCCTCCTCTACCTAAAGCTTAAACTTGGTTTTGCTGGGTAACCCCTAGGAACAGAGAACTCAGTTTTTTTCCCAACTTACAAGTCAATTGGGGGAATTAAAAAATAGAGAAACAACCTCTTTCATACCTTTGATGTCGAAGGTTGCCTTCGATCTCTCCCACTAGTTGTTCTGCCCTAAAATGTAACAGTTTTGCTAAATCAAACAATATGTACACAAAATTACATTTTTCCGTTGGTTTTCCTTGAATTCTCTCTATTGAACCTCAGATGGATTTGTTGAAGCATCTCCAGTAATAGTGCTTCATTGTGTATAAAGGACTTGGCTAGAACCCTATGGCACATTCACAAGCAAAGTTAGACATAATTAATTAATATAAAAGTAGAGGTTTCAGGGTCAATTCACTCACGTTAGGCATCCACCTAAGATTATGTCCTGGTAGGTTAGTTGATGTCGAAGGTTGCCATCGACTGTCCCACCAGTTGTTATGCCCTAAAATGTAACAACACAGTTAGAAGTCAAACAATATGTACAACATATGTTATCCCACACAATCTGATCATACCCTTGTTTTTGATGGTTGCCTCTGATTTCTCCAAAAAGTTGTCTTGACCTGAGATGTAATAATTTTGTTAGAAGTCAATTAATATGAAGGACAACATATATTACATGCATTAACAATGCACTACAAATAGATTTGAGATACATACAGGCAATTTAGAAAGTCTCCTGTTACTCCCAACCTCTCCCTCATATATTCTAATGTTGTGCCCTGATTTTCCACATTTATGACACTTGAGTTACACTCCTTTCTGACCAACTTTAGATTGACTTGCAGTTTGCTCATTTTCTACCTTCCTCCTTTTCTTATGTGGTCTACCTGGAGGCCTTTTCATCATAGGAGGCAAGATGGGTTCCATATTTTGTTCATGACTCCGCTGTCTTGCCCCTCTGATAGGCTGAATAAAATGTGAGTATATATGCAATTGTGTTTCTTTGTGGTAACATGTGCTAACATACTGCTCAGGTCTCTCTTTAGTGGTGAACATCACAGCAACTGCATGACTGCATGGAATGCCAGAAAGTTCACATGCATTTTGCATGAACAACTTCTTAACTCCAAGTCTACCACATGATGGTCTACAGGGATACATGAGACCTCATACTTTGGCAGACCAGCATGCCTGGCCCAGCACTTATTTGACTCCTCAATCATTTTGTATCATTGTTAAAATTGTTCTCCCCCTTGCCTCCAGTATGTATATGTTGAAGCACTCATAAAGGTTATTTAGGAGCATATCACACTTAGTCATTGTATGGAAGTACGCCTTAGACCAATGTCTTGGGTTCTTACCTTCCATCCATTTGTGAGCAGCATCTGATAAGCACTTCATTTCATTCATTGCATCAACAAAGTCCTTGAAGTAGGTGGCTCTAGTAGCCCTCCACAAGGTATCTTTCAATGCTTTACCTTTAGTGTTTGGTTGGGACTTAAAATTGTTGTACAAATGTCTGACACAATTCCTATGTTCAACATTTGGAACCAATTCCATCAAGGCATCAACTAGTCCCTGTTATGATTGGCTTAAATAAATAATGTTGTCACAACCCAACCGAGTAAGAAAATCAAAAATTCAAAAATTTGGCAAAGGTATATTACCTTCTGTTTTTCTGACATAAAGAACCATTGATGTGAGTTCTCTAGCTCGAGATCCTATTTCAACATGTCAATGAACCAACACCAAGAATTGAAGTTCTCACTCTCAACAGGAGCGTACGTAATGGGGTGTATGCAATCATTTGCATCAATCCCCACTGCCACCATTAAATGTCCTCTATAGTAAACCTTTAAAAAGCATGCATCCAAGAGTCTTGAATGCTTGTAGGCAAACATACATGCGCAGAAATAATCTACACTCCAATAAACAAATTGTTGTAGTACCTTCATTAGTTTGCCAAAGCTCTTCCACGTAGTCATAGGTCCTTGCATATTGCTCAGTTGCATTCCCAAAGACCATTTCTAGTACTAGCACTTTAGCCCTATAGCATTTACTTAGTGGTACTAGAAAATTAAATTTTGTCCTAACATCATGCTATAAGGAACTAATGGAATAATGTTGGTCATTAGAGAACTTTGGTAAGTAATAAGAACTCATCCACCTAGAAGTGATGTTCCTATGCCTCATCTCCTTCAGACATGTGTAGTTACTAACATATGTCTTAATCTGCCGTGTGTTGTCCATTTTATCTTTTGGATTAAATTTTGACCCCGATAACACCCATGGACAATCTTTTTTACATATAGCTTTAACTCTTCTTTTGTTATTCCTTACAAACTTCAAACCTATTCTTCTTACCATATTGCTTCATTGCTTCTTTAATAGACTCCCTACTAGAAAACAACATTCCTTTATCTAACTTAGGGTTTTCCATATCTGTTTCGTTGTTAAACTCTGGAAATCTTCTACTTGATGTAGTACCTACATCATCAGTGTAATAGTCACACTCTTAATAGCATTCCCTAATTATGAATTAAATAGTAAAAAAAGTGTGATTACAGAATTAATTATAAGATTAAAGAATAAGAACTAAGATGGAATTGTTTTATTGGATATAAATAGTTGTTATAACTATTGAGCTAGGGTTGGAGGATGTCCCAATCCACTAAGTGCTTTGAAAAAATGGGAAGCCCACGTTTGGAGCCAAGTTGCATTATATGTGATTGTATTAGGTTTTGAGGATCAAATATATTAAGGAAATGAATATTGTTGGTTAGCCTGGACTTGTATGTGATGTTTTTTGGATGATAAGGACTAGGATGTAAATGTCAATGACTTGCATGGATTTAAAATTTGAAGGAAGGGTGTACATGGAAAAGAGTATTATATAAACATCATGTCTGATTAGTTGTTCGGGTAATTTATTGCCCACATGGTAATATACTCACAATGGCTTGACTATCATGAGGGTTTGACATTAAGCTTTTGTGGTGTTAGATGACATCATCACTGTAACACCCCCAAATCCGGGAGCTCCAGATCGGGTGCGTTAATCTCAAAACATAGCTTTAATTTAATTTAATTAATTTAATTTAATTAATTTAATTTTTTTGTTGTAATTTTTCATTTTAACCCCCTAACTTTTCTTATATACAGTTTCACCCTCTAATTCAACATTATTCCTCATTTTAATTTATGTAATATGAATTAAAAAAAATCACGGTATTATAATCACCCCATCACACTCCATTATCTCTTCATGCATGTGTTGTCACTCATGTCTACAAGGATGCCATATATTAATTTTATGACTTGTAAGTCCATTGTGGGCTGATTTATTAGAAGTAAAGGGAGCTTGGAAAGCTTGGAAGGTAGTTAATTCAATCAAGCTGAGTTAGCAAGTCAAGAATAAAAAAATTGGTTCATTAGGAGGTGTCAACCAACCATGAGCGGTGGCTTCAAATGGATAGGTGGCAATCGGAGAGGAATAATGGGGATAGGTGGCGGCAGGAGGGTTAAAGGAAATCATGACCTCATGCTCCCATTCTTCACCTCTCGATGTTCATTCATTTGTCTCCATTTCAAACCTGGGAATTGAGGAACTAAACAAAATTAACGACGAGCTTCAGAATTTGAAGAAGGAGATTGGACAGATGCTGTGAACCAGAAGGATGAGAAGGCTCTTAGTGTTATTCCAGCTAACCTAGAAGAAAGTCAATAAGGGAATCTCCACAGTTCAGGGTAGTTGAAGGTGATTATCTTTGCAACTTATGTATAGTTTGATTAATATGAAACCTAGTTCTCTTAACCTGGAAGCCTAAATCCCTGTGTAACAGTGGTGATGGGTTGATAGAAAGCTTCACATGATACTAGTTAGTATAAAGCTTTTGTTTAATCAAGTAGGAGGGTTGATGAAGGAAATTAAATGCACAGAGTTGATGTGCAGGGATATTGTACATCACCTTGTGAGGAAATGGAAGATTCAAGCAAGAATAAATATTAAGAAGTTAAATGTAATGATTTCTGAAAAAGTGAATTGTTAACATATTTGTGAATTTCAATGAGATATGCGCATGGTTGATTGAGTGAATTGGGGTTTGTTGGTATGGGGTTACCACAGGCCTATCGAGTATATAATAAAGGGTAGATAGACCAGAGTGGGAATGATTGTTCTTCACATACTTAGACATATACTGAATGTGGGTATTGGTTATCAGATCCCGACTTAGAGCGGTGAGCCGTGTCAAAGGAGAATACGAATTGACTCTAGACATCTCTCAGATACGGTAAGAATTTCTGCCTCTATGTAAGTTACTTCTGCCTAGTACCCACTCTACGGATTTATTGGACTTGTTGTTGTCATCTTTTTGTAAGTACCTTTGCCTAGTTTTCTTTATCATTGGGTGTTTTCTTCATCATTGATATTTGTTTCTTGCGCCCACATACACTGTTGAGTTGTTGGATGACATTTATTCCATGATTGTTGATTCCATAATTTGTGTGCGTGTACTTGCTTGATTGAGTGGTTGTTTCCGCTCGATGTGTATTATTCTTGTGGATTCTTCCGCCTGGTGCAGTGGAGCGTGTGGCTCCTGTTTGGCGTTCAGGGCCGGTGGACACCCTGTTCGTGCTTTTTCTGTCAGGGGGATGATACTCTGGTTGTCTTGTATGCCCGTCAGTGTGATGATACGCTGGCAGTGTGCGTACATGTATGAGTTGTAGCACTACTGGACTCTTGGGTTCGTGAGAACCGAGTAGGTCGACATCGGCGGAGGCTGATGACTATCCGGGGGATGGTTTGCAAGCTTCGCGTGAGTTGCTTGTCTTGAGCCAACATGACTGTGGTTCATTTGTTGGGAGACCCCACCATTCATTATTTTCTTTGGGTGGGTGCAGGACTCCCGTTGGTGTGGATTGGTACGGATTGTAGTACCTGTATTGTTTGACTTTGTCATGTTTGTATTTTGATCTGCTTTTGTTTAGCTTATCATATGATATTTGTGACATGACCTGTTTTATTCCCTGCGGGGTATTTACTGAGTTTTCATTTCAAAAGCTCATCCACTTGTTGATTTCCTTTTTCAGATTCCAAGGAGTAGGACACGGGCCGTAGGAGTGCCGCGTGAGACCTGATGGATTTGCTGGGATTACTGAGGTCTAGTACCTCTTGTTTTTTTTTAATCTTGTGTGAGGTCATGCTATAGGTTCTTTTGAAGGAACCATGTATATTGAGACTTTAGGGTTTGTGTACCCTTAGAATTTAATTCCGCTGTGTAGACATATTTTTATTATGTCTTTGGATTTGATATACTCCGATGTGCACGTTTTATGTGATTGATGATCATCGAGGCTTCGCATCCGGGTGGGGCACGTCCCTGCTCGGGTGTGGCCGATCTGCCACATGCCCATGGGCCAGGGACTTTGGGAGCGGGGCGTGACAATCAGAATCATACACACTGTGCAAAGAGTCTGACTTCTCATTGTCTGAGTCTAACCTAGCTTGTACACCCTCAGGCTCTGCTACACACTCTAAGCCAAAACCTAAGCTATAGGCCACACCACCTATACCCCAAATCAACTTTAACTTCAAACACTTGGTCATCAATATCCTCCATATTATAATCACTCTTATGAAAATCAAAGTTTAAACTATCACTATCAATGCTTGTATTACTATTACAAGACATTGAATTAATAGACATTTCTTGATCAAGAGCATTGAAGTCCACCTGCAAGAATCCCAAAAAGGATAGAGTCCACACCTTAATACAATATTAAACAACCTTATGCAACAACATAACAGAAATCAAGCAATTGCCAAAAAAAAGGAACACGATTATAAAAAAAAATTAATAAAAGCAAAATTATGTAGATAATTGAGATCAATAGCAACATTTTCCACTTGTTCACCTAATCGAAATTTCATTTATTGTGAAATACTATTTTTACATGTGGTGTCACACTTGATATGTTGAAGTTAATGTTCTGTGGTGTCACACTTAATTATCCAAAAAATTATATGATTGAGATCAATAACAACATTAACAACCAAATTCTGTAGTTAGCATAAATAATCTACCTGATATATTCACTTATTATATGTTTACTCTTCTTGTGGTGTCACACTTGCTTTGGCATCTTATTACATGTGTTTGGATTCCTAAAGTTGATTTAGTTCTACAAATGAATATCTTAACATAAAATCTTTCAACTTTTTGCAGCCAACAACAATTATTATTTATCACCTCTAATGGAGTGCTAGGTACTTAGTTGTTATACTTTAGGACACAACATAGATGATGGAATTTAGTTGCAATGCTTACTATGTTGTGACATGTAAGGACACAAACTATTATGAGAATGTTATGACATGTCTGGACACAAACTATGAGAATGCTTAGTTATGTTTTAAGGCATAACATAGATTATGTTTGGAAGTTGCAATGCTTAGTAATCCAGCTTCTATATGAGAATGTTGTGACATGCCTGGACACAAACTATTATGGCTGCAAGAGAGTAACAGAAGCACTCCTCCCTCTCTTAAATCCATCTTTCCAACCAAATTCAACAACAATTAATGAAGCAAGAGAGAAAAAAGGAGAATGGGACCTCATCTTCCTCAATCGCCGCAAGGTCACCGCTGAGGCGATCACTTTGTCTTTCGTCCAACTCCATGGCCTAGGACAGAGATGGGGAATTCCAAAAAGCATAGAGAAAACCAAAATCATAAACAAAATTCAACAAAAATAAATAAAAGAAGAGAGAAGAAGGGAGAATGTGATCTCATCTTCCTCGATTATCTCACGGTCATCTCTGAGGCGATCACTCCGTCTCTCGCCCGACACCATGGCCTGGGACAGAGATATGGAAAGCACACACTGAAAAAAAGGTCCTTCGAGGGCTTAGGATTTTCGGAGGGTAAAAAAGTTCTCTAGGACAAGGATATGGATAAAGGATTGAAGATTAGGGTTCTTGAAGAAGGCTTCGAGAGGGCTTCTAAGAGGGCTCTAATGGACATGAGACCATGGTGAGATAAATTAGAAAATATTGGTTGATTATTTGAATAAGTAACTCGATAATAATTTACAATTAAGTTATTTTGCCATATGGCATGGCTAACATAGTGTACTGTGAGCCATCTGTCATGCCACAGCCTGCCGTTAACGGTGTTACCGTGGGTGACTTGATTGAATGTAATTCTAAAGATGGGGTACTGAATTGATATTTTTCATAATTGGGTGACTCAAATAGAACTGCCCCAACAGTTGGGTGACTATTTGGATAATTTACCTAAATATAAAACATCTGTGGGACCTTTTATGTTTGCCTAGTCTAGTAGCATAAAAAGACTCTATAGCTTAAAGAAAGACAAATCAATTTTATCTTTTATATCAGATAAACATAAGCTCCTATTTGTAATTACTTTGGGTGATGATAAGTGTTCAAATGAGCATCATCTATATATGAAATTCATGCATATTACCTTATGTTTTGGAGGAATGTTTGCCCGCCTGTACTCAAAATGGCTTTGTTTTTGTAAACAGGGCAGAAAATAGCGATTCCAAGAGAAAGGAAGCATTTCAAGAGAATGCGGGCCAAAGTAAGCGAAACCGAGCGAAAGGACCGTCCATACGGAGTTCCATACGGACTCGTATGGACCGGGAGATTTATACGGACCCCCGAACGGCGGGTGACTCAGGTATCACGAGGACACGAGAAGTATACGACCCCGTATGGCACTCCGTATGGGAGTCCGTATCACGGGCCGTCTGGTCGAATGGATCATATCTTGGAGTGCATTATATATCGTAAAGCTGCAGCTGCGATTTTGACCGAACCGAGGGTAAAGTCGGAAAATACACCCAAAACCCTAGTGTGGGGTATAAATAGAAAGGCTAATTAGGGTTTTGGGTCATCTTGGAGGGGATTGGAGCCAAAGCATCAAGAGGGAGGAGGCTATCATCACCTTCTCCATCACCAAGGAGGAGAGGG
This sequence comes from Dioscorea zingiberensis, assembly GCA_026586065.1. Classification (NCBI taxonomy): domain Eukaryota; kingdom Viridiplantae; phylum Streptophyta; class Magnoliopsida; order Dioscoreales; family Dioscoreaceae; genus Dioscorea; species Dioscorea zingiberensis. The sequence continues at coordinate 38,598,724 of CM048821.1, read as the reverse complement.
TTAGAGGAGTTCTCCCATCAAAAGGGGGCTCAAGAAGAAGAAGGAGGGGCAAGAGAGAAGGAAGGGATCCACCAACGGTCATCATTAGGGGTTTTTCTCTCATGAACTCTATGTTTGCTTTCTCTCTTAGCATGGTTTGTTACTCTCCATTGATGGAGAGCTAACCTCTTGATACTTGGGTGTTGATGAACCTTCGGATTATGTTTAATTGATATTGTCTCTTCTATGTTGATTTCTTTGGTTGAATGCATCGTAGTCTATTGAATGTTATGTATGGTGATAGTATTAACCTCTCTACGTTGCGAGAGCCCGGAGAGGTTTCTATAGTCCACATGGGGGAAGATGCGAGCGCCTCCCCATGTGTAGACGACTTCAATAGAGAGGGCTAGGAGTACACCGGGAGCCCGGGTACTAAGGCTTGCAATTCTTTAGATGTCCTATTCCCTTAGTCCTTCCAAGAGATAGGTTCCTTAGAGCTTAACTAGTAAGGGCACTAGGTTGAGTAATCACCCTAGAGCGAGGGGATGAAATCACATTAGGAACCCTTGGCCAATGATTCACCAAGAGTCAACATAGAGAGCATTATCCATATCTAAAGAAATCCAAGGGGGATTCAATCACCCAAGTATCCCCTTCATTGCTTGATTGTCTTCAAGGTCAATTCTACTTATTAGTTTACATTGGTAATTCTAGAATTAAGATTAGTTATCACCAACCAAATTTCGATTGACTAGATAATAGACGAATAGCCATTACTGGTACTTTCTTTCTCCCTGAGGTTCGATACCCGACTTCTCAAGAGTCCATTCTATTACTTGATTCGACCCGTACACTTGCGGATTCAACGCATCAAGTTTTTTGCGCCGTCGCTAGGGATATTTAGGACTACTAGGAAAACTAGGAGTTTATTAATTTAGTCATTTACTTTCATTTTTTCCCTTTGTTTCAATAATTGCTTGATGTCGAATTATATTTTTGCATCTTAATTGTTATTTCAGTTTAATTGTCTCGTGATTACTAATTTCTCTCAATTCTTCATTGCGAGGTGTTGATGTATGACCCGAAGGAACTCTAAGGGTCTTGTTGAAGCCGATAGTGAAATTGATCGAACTTTTCATAGAAGGTTGAGAGAAGTGGGGGAATCAAATCCCGGACCCTCTTCGGGGTCGGAGAACTTCATACCCACTGAAGGCAGTTTGGAAGTTAGAGAGATTCCTATCATGGCTGGGAGGTGACTTACACTATCCGAATACGAAAGGTCTCACTACACGGGGGAGGAATTCAGTGTGCATCCTCCTAATGTGAACATGAATAACTTCGAGATCAAGCCGAGCACTATGACTATGATCCAGAATTCAGCCCAGTTTGATGGAAGGCCGGATGAAGACCCTCATGCTCATATTGCCAAGTTTGTTCAGATTTGCAACATGTTCAAGATCAATGGGGCATCTGATGACGCCATTTGATTGAGATTGTTCCCCTTCAGTTTAAGAGAAGGAGCTTATAGGTGGCTGAACTCACTTCCATCGGGATCTATTCGCACATGGGCTGAGATGCTTGATAAGTTCCTTGGGCGGTACTTCCCACCTAGCAAGGCCGCGAAGCTTAGATTGGACATCTCTTCTTTCAAGCAAGGACCCAATGAGTCATTCTATGAAGCTTATGAGAGGTACAAGGACCTACTCCGGCGTTGCCCCCAACATGGGTTGGACGATTGTGCTAAAGTACGAACCTTCTACCATGGATTGGATGATGCAACACGACATTTAGTTGATGCGGCCGCCGGAGGCTCTCTTGGAAACAAATATCCCGATGACGCCGAGAAGATTTTTGAAGACATGGCTAGTAATGAAGCCCATTGGTCTACTCGGGGGAAGCAAGTTAAATTGGTGAATTCCCTAAATGGAACCAATACAATTGATGTGGCTCTCGCGGAGAAGTTGGATGTCTTAACAAGAAAGATAGAGGCGTTGACTACCGGTAGCCCCTCAAGATCGTCTCCGGTGTTATCTTGCAACAATTGTGGTGGAGGGCATGACATGACAAGTTGCCCAATTATGAACATGGAGAATCTCACCATGGAGCAAGTACAATACTTGAACAACAATCAAGGACAACCGGGGGGCAATATCGGGCTTTTGCACCCAAATGGAACCACCCCGGTTTGGCATATGGAAACCCTCAAGGGGGCCAATACCCGCCGGGTTTCCAACACCCCCCGAAGCCACAAGAGAGAAAGACAAGCTTGGAAGAGATGATGTTGAAAATTGTGCAAGATAATCAAGCAACTATCCGAAGTTTACAAGTGGATGCGTAATCTAGAGAATCAAATGGGCCAAATGGCCAAGACACTCTCGGAGAGGCCACAGGGAAGTTTGCCTAGCAAGACGGAGACAAACCCACGTGAGCAGTGCAAAGCAATCACGTTGAGGAGTGGCAAAGAAATTGACCTTCCGGTGGAGAAACTACAAGGGAAAAGCTCAATTGAAAAAGATGCACCGGTACCCGTTGCTACTCCCAATGAAGAGAAGAAAGACAAAGAAGAGACCACACCTATTTCTCCATACCAACCAAAAATTCCTTATCCAGCAAGATTGAAAAGGGATAAGGAAGATGCCCAATTTGCAAGGTTCACAAGCATGTTGAAGCAACTACAAATTAGCTTGCCATTGGTGGATGTCCTAGCTCAAATGCCGAAGTATGCAAAAATCATGAAGGACCTCCTATCCAATAAGAAGAAGTTGGAGGAAGTGGATGCCGTTACTCTCAATGCTCAATGCTCGGCCGTTCTACAACACGATTTGCCCAAGAAACTCAAAGACCCGGGTAGTTTCATTGTTCCATGTACATTTGGCGAGGGGATCATCAAGAAAGCGTTGGTGGACTCAGGAGCAAGTATTAATGTGATGCCTATAACTTATACATGAAACTTGGGCTTGATGACCCAAAGCCTACAGGGATGACAATACAATTGGCGGATCGATCTGTGAAGAGGCCCAAGGGTTTGGCCTAAGATGTCCTCATCAAGATTAATGAGTTTGTATTCCCGGCCGATTTTGTACTTTTTGATTTCGATGACAATGTGGATGTGCCCATCATCCTCGGGCGCCCTTTCCTTGCTACTGCCCAAGCACTTGAAGATCATGCCCAAGGGAAGCTTGCATTAAGAGTGGGGGATCAAGAAGTGATCTTCCAAATACCCGAGGTAATGCGACACTCCATGGCCCAAGACGATACATCCTACAGTGTGGACGACATCGATCTAATCACCTCTGCTTGCATGGAGAATCTCTTGATGATATACCAATTGCATGATGAGTTGAATGAAGTGGAAGACACTGCAGAAGGGGCCCAGAAAAATTCAGCTATACCAAGGAATGAAAATCGGGCCAAAGCTGAAAAGACCAAGAAGAGAAGAAGGCCCATTCCGGCCTTGAAGAAGTGCTGGAGGAAAGTGCAGCAAGAAGGGGTAACTGCCACATCTCTCTCTTCCACTCCTCCCACCGAGTACCAAGGTATGAAAGTAAGAGATTCTTCTATTTATGCACGTTTGGGAGAGTGTTTGTTCGGGTCATGCTTTAGAGGAAAGACCGATGGAAGCTTCAAGGTGTTTAAGCCTCCATAAGGTAAATTGAAGGTACGTCAAGATAGTGACATTAAACAAATGCTTCCTGGGAGGCAACCCAAGCTCTAGAACTTTCCTTCCTAGTCTTTAGCAATTTTTGTCCCTTTTTTATTAGCTAGTGATGCTTGAAATAAGTGGAAGTTGTGTTTTCGTCCAATCCTCTTTGTTCTTATGTTGGATGTTGTCATTTAGAGGTAATATCTCGATTTCTATCAGGCCACGCAAAGAGAAGGGCATGAATGAACCTTGGAAGGGCTGTGCAAGCCTCTACCCAGGTGTATACGGGGTCCCATACGGACTGATAGCAGTCCGTATGTGGAGACAGTAGCCTATACGACCCCGTACAGGAATCCGTATAGGAGTCCGTATAGGGTCTGTCGAGGGCACGAGTACGGGGCGCTTTAAATAGCAACATTTCACCCCTTTTCACTCAATCCTCTTCTCCCTCTCGTGCCCTAGAGACCGCACACCCTCTCTTTCCGACGCGGCTCCCATTCTTTCTCAAATTAAGGCTTGATCATCCCTAGGTATGCGCTAATCGCTCAATCTCTCAATTGTATGTATCACCGACATGATTTAGAAACCTAGGGTTGTTTGAAATCGATTTTTCTTGTGAATGAAATGAATAAGTTAGATTCTTGTGCTATTTTGTGATAGAACTTGCATCGGATGAATGTTGTATGTTTTAGAAGTGTTTTGGAAGCGAGAGATGTAGAAATGGGGCCAAGATTCATCGCGGCCGCCGGCAAGCTCACGGCTGAGTCCATACGGACTCCCATACGGAGTCCAATACGGACTCGTATAGGGGACTGTCCTCGTATACAGACTTCGGTCAGTCCGTATGGTACCCCGTATAGGGGCAATTTAGGTCGTTTATTTGAAAATTTTGTCGTGCCCCTTTAGCTTCATCGGCACTAACATTCCTTGTTTAGTTTCAGATATGCCGAGGAAGATCACAGCATCAAAGAAGCGCCGAACAGGGGCCGGGTCATCATCCCCTGAGACACACTTCACAAATGAGGTCCACCGCCTCCGACATGTCCGTCTCTCCTCTAGCCGCTTCGGTCGGACCCGCGTCATAGATTGGGACACCCTTATCCCACTTAACATCGCAGACCGAGTCCGGGAGATGATATCATTCGGCGGCTGGGACAGGATCTTTTCTCCTAGCCATGAGGTATTTCGCCGCCCGACCTTGGAGGTGCTGAGCTCTTTCGAGGCCGACAGGAGTGCGGTGGGGGAGCATAACCGCACCGCCATTACCTTCCAGCTCTTCGGGAGACAGAGGGCGATGAGATACACTCAGTTCGTGCTGTACATGGGACTATACGATCGCGATTACACCTTCACACGAGAGTACGCCGAGCTGCGCACAGCCTTCCCCGAGCGCACCATTTCCTCTGCGAGCTTCTGGATTTAGTTGGACGGGCTCCATGACAGTCACAAGGCGTCCTTCATGACAGACCCGGTGCACCGTTACCTGCATGCACTCATCAGCCGCACCATAGCAGCTCGCAGTGACAATTGTGGAGTCGTCATCGTCACTGATCGCCTATTTCTCTACAGCCTCGTTGAGCGAGCTCCGATCCACCTGGCATATGTACTCGCAGACTACTTGGCGCATCAGGGGCAGAACACCTGACTCACCGATATCCATGCCGGACCCTACATCACACGGCTTATCATAGGCATGGGTCTCGAGGCGGAGTTGGAGGGGGAGCAGCATCAGCAGTTAGTATCCCCACTGGACATGACACTCCTCGCACAGATTGGATTGGTGCGGCGAGCCGGCGGACGTTACACTCTGGTTGGCCACGTCTCAGATAGTTCGGAGGAGGAGGGATCCGATTCCGATGATTCCGATGCGGCCGACCCTTCAGCGCAGCTACCCCTAGCACCCAGTGGACCCTCTGCATCCAGGAGCCGATACACGAGGCTGGAGGAGCAGATGACCGAGATGAGAGCTGTCCAAGACACTATCTTAGCGGAGGAGCGACGGCTCGGGAGCAGTTTTCCGAGCTCTCGCTCTTTATTCGTGGACACGCCGCATTTGCCCCTCCTCCGCCTCCAGCACCAGCAGACGATGAGCCAGCACGGGACGCATGACGCACCACCTCTATATTTCATTTCTCTTTATATGGAACTTTGTTATCTGCACTTGTTATTTTATTTACCTTTACGCATCATGGCACATTGAGCAAGGGCATCGCCCTGCTACCCTATATCGTACTTTCGTTATGTGGATTCTCTTGTTTTGTATGCTATCAGATTTGATTCCTTCTCTATATTCGCAGAGTCAACATTGGATCCACGACCCTCTATAAGCGAAGCAGTCCTCCGCTCCCACAAACAACTCTTGACAACTATATTTAGGGGAGTTTCGTTCACCCTACTCCAATAATTTCTTGTGCTGAATTTAATTTTCTTGCATTGAGGACAATGCAAACTTTCAGAGTAGGGATGAGTGGCTACCTATCTCTTCTTAGGGTTATTGTAAACTTTTAAGTGTGGAGATAGGTAGCTAGTTATCATGATCATTTATCGCATATATTTTTGTGATAATTATGCTTGATATGCATGACAACCTTGGCGATAGACAAATGTGACATGAATTTCTTTTCCAAGCACACCATTTGTGATTTAAAATGCTTCCAATTGAAACACCATGGGCATATAGAGGTCATCTTTGTGACAATCATGATTGTGAAAGGCAATAGATAACCCATTGCCATGTTCTTTTGACTTGACTAGCTAAGTATTGTTTTTCAATGGCTCCAAGAAATTTCGTAGCACTAGTTCAAATTTGTTAACCCCTCATAATACGGGTAGTGGACAAATACAACGAAAATAAAGTAGTTTAGCACATTAATTAAGTTAATAAAGATAGTGTTCCACTGCTTTTGGTTATGAACTAGTTTGGAGTTCCGGCTCCTAACTAGAGTGTTCTTCATTTCGAAAAATCACTATTTAGCATGAACATCTACGAGTAGAGTTGTAACCACCTAAGTAGCTAAGGGTTCGGGTGCCTAATCAGCATGATTCCTCTGCAAAAAGGGGGGACTACACTCTACCCTGATCTTTAGTGTGGGAAAGTCGGATCTACTAGAGATGCCCTACCAAAATAAAATGTGAAAAAAAAATTAATTATGGTTGTAATTGTCCACCGTTCATCTAATAGGGAAGCAACTCTTTTGATCTTAGGGCCTTAAGGACTTTCTAGAGTCCACTGAGAGCATACTTGCCTTATTAAGACTTTAGAACATGGCATGTGGAGTGAACAAGCTTTGTCTAGGACTTTATCGGAAGAGTTACAGGATCAATCTAAGCCCTAGTGTGGAGATAGGAAAATACAATGAGGTGGTGCTATTGGACTAGAATTCATGTATAGTGTGTAGAGCCCAAGGTTGAACACTTATCTTCTTTTCTTGATTTCTTTTCTTTGCTTGAGGACAAGCAAACCTTTAAGTGTGGAGATATGTGATAAGTGTTCAAATGAGCATCGTCTATATATGAAATTCATGCATATTACCTTATGTTTTGGAGGAATGTTGGCCCGCCTGTACTCAAAATGGCTTTGTTTTTGTAAACAGGGCAGAAAATAGCGATTCCAAGAGAAAGGAAGCTTTTTCAAGAGAATGCGGGCCAAAGGAGAAAGGACTGTCCATACGGAGTTCCATACGGAACCGTATGGACCTGGAGATTTATACGGACCCCCGAACGGACTGACAGGACTCCGTATACGGGGACCTGAGAAGTATACAACCCCGTATGGCACTCCGTATGGGAGTCCGTATACGGGGCCGTACAGGGTCGTATGGATCATATACTGGGTCGTATATCGTAAAGCTGCAGCTGCGATTTCGGCCGAACCGAGGGTAAAGTCGGAAAATACACCCAAAACCCTAGTGTGGGGTATAAATAGAAAGGCTAATTACGGTTTTGGGTCATCTTGGAGGGGATTGGAGCCAAAGCATCAAGAGGGAGGAGGCTATCATCACCTTCTCCATCACCAAGGAGGAGAGGGTTAGAGGAGTTCTCCCATCAAAAAGGGGCTCAAGAAGAAAAAGGAGGGGCAAGAGAGAAGGAAGGGATCCACCAACGGTCATCATTAGGGGTTTTTCTCTCATGAACTCTATGTTTGCTTTCTCTCATGGTTTGTTACTCTCCATTGATGGAGAGCTAAACTCTTGATACTTGGGTGTTGATGAACCTTCGGATTATGTTTAATTGATATTGTCTCTTCTATGTTGATTTCTTTGGTTGAATGCATCGTAGTCTATTGAATGTTATGTATGGTGATAGTATTAACCTCTCTACGTTGCGAGAGCCCGGAGAGGTTTCTATAGTCCACATGGGGGAAGATGCGAGCTCCTCCCCATGTGTAGACGACTTCAATAGAGAGGGCTAGGAGTACACCGGGAGCCCGGGTACTAAGGCTTGCAATTCTTTAGATGTCCTATTCCCTTAGCCCTTCCAAGAGATAGGTTCCTTAGAGCTTAACTAGTAAGGGCACTAGGTTGAGTAATCACCCTCAAGCGAGGGGATGAAATCACATTAGGAACCCTTGGCCAATGATTCACCAAGAGTCAACATAGAGAGCATTATCCATATCTAAGGAAATCCAAGGGGGATTCAATCACCCAAGTATCCCCTTCATTGCTTGATTGTCTTCAAGGTCAATTCTACTTATTAGTTTACATTGGTAATTCTAGAATTAAGATTAGTTATCACCAACCAAATTTTGATTGACTAGATAATAGACGAATAGCCATTACTGGTACTTTCTTTCTCCCTGATGTTCGATACCCGACTTCTCAAGATACCCCCTTTCCCAATTGATCTTGCACGCGGATGGCTCGACAATGAGCGAGAATTCTGGGGTAGGATTCATCCTATGCTTGCCCTAAATAAGGAGCACCTCAACCATTCTGAAGTTCGACTTCAAGGAAACCAACAACGAGGCCGAGTATGAAGCCATGATTGCTCGTCTACGACATGCTCGAGGCCTTGGAGTAAAAAACTTACAAAAAATACTAACTTACAGTTAGTAGTCGGACATTTGACCGAAGAGTTTGAAGAAAGAGAGGAGAGAACATGGTGAAGTATAAGGCTATGGTAAAGAAGCTCATTTCATGCTTCCAAAAGTTTCATATCAACAAGATCCTAAGAACCGTAAACCCGGAAGCCGATCTCCTGTCAAAACTTGCCTCATCAATTGCTAATATCAAACAACCCATCAATGCACAATTTATGGCAACAAGGACTATTGAATGCCGATCAGATGAAGAATTTCTAGAAGTTGAGACTCAATCGAGTTGGATCGCCCAATCCTTAATTACCTTCGGGATGTCATCCTTCCATTGGACATGAAGCAAGCCCACTGAATTATGACCAGGTCGACCCATTACAGTCTCATAGATGGACAGCTTATAAAAGATCCTACACTCTGCCTTTCTTACGGTGCCTGAGCCTATCCGAGGAAGACAATGTTTTCCGTGAAATCCATGAATGAATTATAGGGGATCACTTCAGAGGAAAAGCTCTTAGCCACAATGTTCTTTGGCAAGACTATTATTGGCCTACCCTCGCTAAGGACGCCATCGAATTCACTCAGAAGTGTGATGCGTGTTAATGCCACTCAAATATTCAACAACGACCGGCAGCCCAACTAACTCCTATTGTAAGCTCGAGCCTTTTCACATACTGGGGAGTGGATATGCTAGGTAGCTTTCCCACATCTATCCAACAAATGAGATTCCTGATCGTAGTGATTGACTACTTAACCAAATGGGTGGAGGCCGAACCACTAGTGTTCATAGGGAAAGCGTGTTAGAGATTTTTGTGGAAAATGTGCATTTGCCAATTTGGAATCCTGGTAGCTTTCATCACTGATAATGGGTGCCAATTTTACAATCCAGCATTTAGAAGTTTTTGTACCAAATTTGGGATTGAGTTTAGACTCACTGCATTTACTCACACTCAGGCAAATGGACAGGTCAAAGTAACAAACAGGACTCTCCTCTAAAGCCTGAAGACCCGCGTTCAACAGAATTGATCAAGTTGGGTAGATGAAATTTCGGGATCTCTGTGGGCTTACCGAATCACTAGTAGAAATCGAGATGCCCACACGCCGTACCCATACATTTGACCCAACCACCAAAGAAGAGCGGCTCAGAGCAGAACTCGACATCCTAGAAGAGAAGAGAGATCGTGCTAATATCAGAGCCACCGTATACTGCGAAAGAGTCAAGCACCTCTACACTTCAAGGGTTAAATAAGTCACTTTCCAACGTGGCGACCTAGTCCTTAGAGAAAACAAATTCCAGGGCATTAAGAGTCAGACATGGAAGGTAACTCCCTACTAGGAAGGCCCATATATCATAAAAGAAATAGTACGGCTTGGCACTTATTGGCTTAGAAATATGGATGGGCGAAAACTCAAACGCCCATATCATACCAAACATCTACGTTGGTATTACCAATAAAACTGAGTCTTTAATTTCTATTACACTAACTTTGGCTCTATTTTATAATCTTCCGACCATAAATCTTTATACAAGGTCATATACATAGCTTATAGGCGCACCCATATCTGGGGTCGAAGTCATCTACACTCCGCCTATACTCAAGGATAGACTTGAGCATCCCAAGCTCACGCAGCGTTCCTAGCTCACCAAAGTCGCGCAAGGGGGCAGAGCATCCCAAGCCCGCCGAGCGACCCAAGCTCGTCAAGGACCCCAAGGGTTCGAGCGTCCAAGCTCACCAAGCGTACAAGCTCCTCAAAGTTCCAAATGGCCAAGCGTCCAAGCTCACCAAAGTTCTCCTAAAGGGTTAAACACTCATACCTACGGGGATTCTATTTTAAGGTACACCAGATTTGATCATTTGTTTGTATGCTCAAACAAATTTTGGGATCCAAGTACATATATTCCGAAAAGACAAAGACCAATAGGATAAAGAGATAAACAAGAACTTAGACAACCAAAAGTTGAAATACCCATTCAAACATGCACCAAACAAGGAAACAAAACATTGGGGGTTCATGGTTAAAGATTACAATGAGGTGCAAGACTAAGTCTATGCTATTTGAATTCTTTCTTAGATTTCCCCCAGGCTGAGTCAAGAGCCACATCTGTGACTGGAACCATCCAATCGATGGAAGCCTCAACAGGAACCAACTCCTTTGCCATCACGGAAGTAGGCCCTTCAATAGCAGCCCCAGACATCACCCCCTCAGCAGCTACAATGAATTTCATGTCTATAACAGCTGAGGAGATAAGTTCGGCTCCGTTCGCTTCACTTGGGAAGGCGACCCTTCCCAAGACCTCTTCCCCAACATCCATGGGAGATACCGCTTTGCTAATACAAGCTACAAAAAATAAATAAATAAATAAATAAATAAATAAAATAAAGTAAAACAAAATAAAATAACGTCCTCAAAACTTGCAAAAGTGAACGATACATAAACAGGTAAATAGAAAAGGCCATTTACCTTAAAAGATCCACGATCCTTCCCCATCATCAGTGAGGATGAGCTTTAGCGCCTCCTCATAGTCCATTTTGGCAAAATCCAATAAAGGATCATACTCAAAAAGCACTTGAAAAATGAGGAAACCCTTCAAACAACCTTTGTTAAAGCTTGCAGAGGAGTTCGAGGACTTCTCCCCCAATGCCTTCATAAAGTCCTCCAACTCCTTCACTCGCCCCTGAGACCAATCCAACGAAGCTCGGCAATGGGTCAAGTCAACGGAAGCCTTCTCCTTCTCCTTATTAGCCTTGTCTTAGTAGACAATGTATACTTGAGGCAGACGTCCTTCACCTTTAGTTCCCCAGAAAGCTTCTTATTCTCTTGCTCCAAAATTTTTACCCATTGCTCTCACTCACCAAGTTTGGAAGACAAGGAATCAACATGTTTCTTAATAGTCTTGAGATTGCTTTCAGTTGTCAGAAGCTTATTATCGCTCATCGCTTGAGCCTTCAAGACCTCCGCTTTTTCTTTTTTAAGTGTCTCAATCTGTTGAGAAAGAACACCAGTCCTGGCCTCCAACTAGCTCTTGTCCTTTAAAAGCTTCTGACATTAGTCGGTGGACAAGTCCAATGACTTCTTAGCTTTATCCCAATAGTTGAGAGCGCGATCTCTTTCCCCTGTCACATTCTTCAGCTCAGCTTCAATTGAATCATGTTTTCCTTTAGTTAATTACTCTCTGCTTTGAGCTAGTCAAAAGGCCTGGTCAAAGGGTTTATAGATAACGCTTCCTCACAAAGCAAACAGGCAACATGGTTCATCAGGAAATTGGCCTGCACAAGAGCGATGGTAAGAACTGAACGAGTGAAAGGAAATTCAAAGAAGTTAATTATAAAGAATACTCATCGAACCTCCCATAAGACAGAGGTGAGAATAAATCTCCTCCCTTCCAAACTGATGAATTTTGGATTTGATCTCCTCAGTCAGGATAAAATCAAGAGACGCAGCGGTAACAACAAGATCATTAAATAAGATCCCATCAGTGGGACAAATCCGCACCGACTTACGTGCCTCCTGAGCCCCATCGATTTTCTTAGGAGCTCGACTAGCCTTCTCCAACCCTGCATTAATTTCGATCGGTAGAGTGAAAATAACAAAACTCAATTTCTCAAAAAATTTGGCATAAGCTCCTTCCATATCATTAGAGGAAGCCATACCTCGATCCACAGGAGCACATGGAGCCCCCATACCTTCCTAGAACTCCTTCTCATCCGACCTCTTTTCAGTCTGGGGCAACTTCTTAGATACTTCCCCAACTGTCAATGTAATATTCTCACCCTCGGCCAATGGAGCAACTCTTGGGCTTGACCCCTCAGGTTGGACATAGGCAACGCCCAACCTGACCTCTGACCAGGGGGGAACCTCTGCGGTAGAATGGACCTCAAAAACTGTAAAACAATCCAAACTGCACTGATCGACCATTCGTACCAGCCGCTTCTTCCTCTCAATTAAGTAGGATCCTCTTTTTTAGGCAAGTAATCTTTGGTGGCAGCTAGTGCATCTTTCGAAATAACAACAGCCGGAACATCCTCCGAAGAGGGAATAGCCGCCTATGGAACAGGAAGTGTCTCCTCAGTTCCTTCACGAAGACCGCTTGGCTGATTTATAGGTTCCCACTTCTTCCAATGAGGCTTCGAATGTATCCTTCTTATCCTCTTTGAAGGAGGCTCGTCAACCCCTTTCTGAGCAGATTCATCATCTCCCTTGCGAGAGGATCCTTCTGTCTCCTTCAAAGGAGCCCCCTCGGATTGCTTCAAGGCCGTTTTCGAAACATCCTTGGCCTTCTTTGAAGCATCGTCAACACCTTTCACAACCTCCCCAGATTGGCTCGGAACCTCCTTACCCCGCTTCTAGGAAGACCCTTCAATTTTCTTTTTCTTCTTAGCCTTCAGCTCGGCCAACAAATTTTTAGCAACATCTTCTAGCCTCATTGTGGGACCTATCAATCGAGGAGAAAGAATGAAGTTAGAAACAAAATCAGTCGGCAAACAATCAGAAGAGCAAGACCAAGACAGGCCCTACCCCTGGCCAAATATAAGCTACACTTCTTGAGCCAATCGAAAGTCAAATAATCATGGGCAAAAGACACTAATGGTCCCTATACTTTATCACTTTGTTCAATTCCTTCCTTGTACTTTAAAAATGTTCAATACAGTCCCTATACTTTATGTATTTTGTTCAATACAACCCACGGTGCTCACGTAGCAGTACATGTTGCATACGAGTAAAATACAAACTATTTTTCTAATTTATTTTTTCCAGCTGGCAATATTTTGTTGATGTGGTTGTACATACGGACGTATATGATGATGTGGCTTGCTAGGTGGCATGCCATGTCAGGAATTATTTATTTTATGGAAAAAAATAAGTGGGTTACATATGTGCTGACGTGGCATGCAATATTTTTTTTAATAAACAAAAATGTAATGTTAACATGACTACTTAACATACATTTGGCACCTAAAACATAACATTTGGCACCTGAAAAATTCAGACAAATTCTTGAAAAACTGGCATTCTATATAGATAAAAAAACAACCTTAAACATTACATTTTCCGCTTGAAAAAAAATCAGAAAAACTCAATCAAAACTTTGATATTATATATAGATAACAAGCAACCTAGAACATTACATTTGGTACTTGATATTTTACACAAAAATTTCACGAGAAACTTTGTCATTCTATATAGATAACATGTAACCTGGAATTACAAGTTTTTTTTAATCAAAAACCGGAGTTATAGTTGTCTTCCAAAACATAAGAAAGCAACAACAGTTAAATACTATCCATCCATAAACTTAAGAAAGCAACAAACTGCAGACAAAATACCATCCATCCATAAATAAACTTCCAAATTTCAAGAGTTTGAAGTCTTGCCTTTCTTCATCTTCAACATCCCTCCTCCAGCACCCTATACAAAACAAAGTATTAGAATAACTAACAAAGGGGCTAAATAGAGTTAGTTGTAGTCAAACCTCATCTATTTTTTTATTTACTTTGAGTTATTAGATTCCTTGGCAATTGTATGAGGCTAAAACAATAGAAGACAGATTTAAAAAAAAAATAAATAAATCAACCACCTATTATAATTTTTTATAAGCATGCAAGAAAAAAAAACCACTTACAATGTATTAGAAAAAGCATTAAAATAAGCATGGAAGAAAAAAGAAAAACCACTTACTATGTGTTCGAATAAGTATGCAAGAAAAAAAAGAACCACTTACTATGTGCATCTCACTGGATCTAGACATTATCACTTTGCTTCTTGTTTGAACACCCATGTTGCCTTGCATGCCACATGCAGGATCCTTTTTTTTTTTTGGGTTTTTTCTTCCCTTTCAACTCACTCTCTTTCAGTTTTCTTGATGCCACATCATCAGTATCTTTGTCTCATTCTGTTAGCTCAAGCTAAACATAAGAAAACAAGTCAATTCCATCCTCCTCCAAAAAAAGAAAAGAAAAAAACACAATCAACACATATCAAATGATAGAAAAATTTCAACGCACCATAATGGAATACCTGATGTACATCCTCTGACATTACACCAACTTGACCTGTGGTGCTCACCTACCAAAGAGAAAATAAACACACATTCAATGAATCCTAATAATCTGTCCTTGTACTTAAAAAAACTACTTACATCCACTATTGGCACCCCACTTGATCTAGACACCATCACTCTGCTTCTTGTTTGGACCCCCCATGGTGCCTTGCATGCCACATGTAGGAACCCTTTATGGGGGTTTTTTCTTCCCTTTCAACTCATTGTCTTTCAGTCTCTTGATGCCACGTCATAATCTATTGCACCAACTTGATCTGTGGTGCTCACCTGTTGATGATGCTTGAATACATAATCTATTGCACCAACTTGATTTGTGGTGCTCACCTGTCAATGATAAAATTAACTCTCATATTCTATTGCACGCGTAAGAGTCTGTTTACAAGGGAAGAAAATAAGAATGCTTACTTTGACTGTGAGAATCTCATTGCCGCTTCTCATCAATGCACTCACATTGTCTTCTTCCACAGATATAATTGCACTCTCATTACTAGCTCCTTGCTTAGATTTCAGACTCTTAAAAGGGAAAAAACAATTACATTTGAAGATTATGTATTATTTGCATTGTGTACTAGTTTGCAAACTGAAAGGAAATTCAATGCTGTATTGATTACTTGATGCTCTTCAATTGTGCTCTGATTGGTAGCTTCATATGTGGTGATCACCTACCAAATGGGAAGATTAATTCGTATATTTAAAGACACATAATAATATGCATTCAAGATGAAAGGAAAATTGTAGACTTACATCTACTGTGGGAACCTCATTGATTTCTTCCACATCCACAGGTTGACCTTCACCAGCTCCTTTTGCAAATTTAAAATTCTTAAGAAAGGAAAAGTTGCTCCAATAATACAAGAAAATTTAATGCAACAAATTGAATTACTTAGTCCTCATCCACTGTTCTCTGCTTGCCTTTAACAACCTTTCTTCCTTTACCCTGGTCAGAACATTTATATTCACAGTTACGAACATAATCATGAATGGAAGGGTAGTTATAGATATAAGGGTTAAAACACTTACAAAAGCTGGATTTCTTGCAGGACAAGTCCTTGTATTGTGCCAGTCATGGAACATTTTTTACATTTGATCATCCTACTTCCCCTTCTAGATATCCTTAACCCACTTTCAGCCTCCCAGGTTTCCTTCCTCCGGACCTTCTTTGGTCTACCTGGCATAGTTTTACTAAGGTGTGTTCTGTTGGCCCATACCCAGTCTTGGGCCAGAAGGTCTTCTTATTTACTGGTTGCAATGGAAATGCATATGCTCGATCAAACATTACACTTTTGTACCACTAAGATACATATGCTTCAACTTGCCCTCTTATGAAATTTATTACACAAACCCCATGCATACAAGGGGTCCCTGTCAGGTCCCACTTCCTGCAGGTACATGTGTGCTCTGACATATTTATAATATATCTTTTACTTTCTTAGTATACCTTATATCTTTGATCTCCATTCCATTCCAGGTATGTGATGATGCTTGTATTTCTATTTTCCTAAATTTTTCTCCATATCATAGGCCCAAACTGACCTATGAATTGCTCAACATACTCCCTCCTCTCCACTATCCGTCGCATCACCATCACTCGTATGTCTTCCAACATCGGGATGATTGACTTCTGCCTTGCTTCCAAAATAAATTAATTGAATGTTTCTGACATATTGTTCTCTACCACATCATATTTGCACCATGTATTGAACAAGGCCCTTGTCCACACAGTTACGGGGATCTTCAACAAATCACCCTTTGCTTTCTCATTTATCTGCCCAATATTTTCCAGCAATTGTTCAAACTCTGGTAGTGTGCTCGTCTTGACAATTTTCCAAAAGTGTCGCTGTAGCAAAGTGACTTTTAGGCTTTCCACAAGTAGGCGTAAATTTATCGTGCACATCTTCTATGTTCTGCTAAGGGCATAAGCTTCTCCACTACTTATGTTAGGCCCCGTGGAGATTAACAAAACATAAATTCTTTGAGACAGATTTTCTTCCGACTTAGTTGAATGAATAGAGAATGCATTACTTTATGTTTGTGTGACATAAAGGTCCACACCAGCCCACTACCACTCTCAATCTCCAAATCTTCCATCAAATGTTGCAAACACCACTATCGGCAGTCTCTGTTCTCCACTTCTACAAAAGCCCATGCAATGGGGTAAATTTGGTTGTTTCCATCCCGGCCTACAGCGGCCAAAAGCTCTACCTTGATAGGCCCCTTGAGGAAGTATCCATCAAAGCCAATGATACGGCAACAGCCTGCTAGAAAGCCTCTTTTCAGAGCATTAAAACAGATGTATAGACTTTTGAAAATTGGGATCTGCGCCGGATCGGGTCTATCTACTTCAAGGAGTATCGAGCTGCTGGGTTGCTTCTCTAAAGGTCCGCAACATAATCCCAATGCACTCGGAAATCCTCCTTGTAGTCTCCTTTTAGTTCTCCTAAAACTCTTATCTTCGCTCGCCTAAACTGACTAATTGAACCATCAACTTTCAACTCCTTCGCAGCCAGCTTGATATCAACCTGCTTCATCATGGAGGCAGTCCCTTGCCTTGTTTGCAACAAGTGCTTCGCAAAAACTTTTGATGTGACTCTCTTATTCTTGAAGGTCCAACTACATTTGTGTGTATCCACAAGAGTTCTGACAGTGAAATTGTAGGTACCCTGATCCCAACTTGCATAGATCAGCCATAGACACCCTGCATCCTTGCATTTGGCCCTTACCCGTAGCTTGTCATTCATGAATATTTCAACTTCCCTCGTAGATGAGATGGGATGCTTCACTATTGCATCCTTCAGCATCTCCCTACTCTCAACTAGCATCCCCAACTAGAAATGTGGCACTGAGCTTCCATTGTAGCTATAGTTGTTTGAATTATCATTGGCTTTGCTAACTTTAATGTCACCTGAAAATCCAATCTCACTACCTTGCCTTTCTCCAGCCTTATCAGTCCCACCAATGTTATCTAGGTCCTTAGCTATACTTGTGGTTGTAGGTTGACTATTACCCATTTCTTAGACCATATTATGTTCAACATATATGTCCACCATACCATCCTTCTTCAATACTTCAACTATTCTACTGCAGGACTCCTCACCGTACACAAATACTAGAGAATTGACAAAGGAAACTCCGTTTCGAGGTACTACAAAGTGTCTTGCTAATTTGACCAACTTCCATGTCTCCAATAAATTCCAGCAACTCATTATAGCTTACTTTCATTGGGTCGACTCTCCAAAGGTGTTGACTCCCTCCTTTATATGTCATCATGTCCTCTTTGCTAAAATGTCCCCTGAAAAAACCTTGATCCTTCCCATTTTAAAAACCCTGAAAATAACCAAAAGAAGCAACACATCAATTTTAATAGAAAACCCTTTTTGTTAGAACTGGCTTAGAAGAGTGGAAATAAAGTAGCAATCGATAGGTAAAACAGAGTGAAGCTTCAGAATATCACGTTCAACCATAACAAATAGAAAATACTTAGGATCTAAATTAATAGGCCCTAAACATAAACCCCATGCATCATATATCTGACTTAAACATTATCTGAAAGACAACTCAGAGGTGATGAAATTAACACACATTCAATATAAAAAGCAATAGAAGAAATAATGTAGCATTCAACATGGAAAACCCTTAGGATATTAACTACTAAACCCTAAACATAAGGTCCATCATAGCTATGTCTTAAACATTCTGTGAAAGAGAATTCAAAGGTGAATAAGAAAAGTACTATTCAACATGGAAAACAACATAATTTCTTCATAAATTGCTCTGAATTGGAATAATATTTCAAGAAATATAAAACCCACGTATCCTTCTATCCCAATCCTTTTTCAGAAATATAAAGTACACAATTAAAAAGTTTGTAATTTAAACAATTTTTAATAAAAAGTTTATTAAAAAGTTTGTACTTTAAAATGGTTGTACTCATTCCAACACAATCATCATTTTAATTATGCCACATCATCACTGAGTTGATTAACTTATGTTATTAAAAAGTTTGTACCTTATACTTCCAAATTTATGTTATTATATATGAAAATAAAAAGGTTATCTCTAGACTGAGTTCATTAGGTAGCGTCTTACTTGCATGGCCTGCTTGTCCTCAATCATGTAATCAAACAAAATTTATACTTGAAGGCCATCAAAGTCCATGAGATGAGCTTTATTTAATTATCATGGATCTCATTAGGTAGCATCAAAGCTTTAACCTAACTCTTAAACTTTTGATTTCATCTCTCAAAAGTCAAATCTATTTTATTAAATTGGGATTACTTCCTTAACAAGCATTATGTGGGAGGCAACCTCCTACTTCCTTAACAAAGATTGCCCATAGTTGACAGAAACCTCTTTAATTATATTAAACTAGCATTACTTCCTTAACAAAGCATTACTTCCTTAACAAAATTTACACTTGAAAGATTAAAAGATTTGATCATCTCTTATTGTTTGTCAAGCAATACATTCTGGATTACAAGGAAGATGAGAGACAGAAACATTCTGGAACTAATGTTGATTGTCCATCTTCAGAATATACTTTCTATGCTGATAGTTCTTTGGATTCTGCTTTCACGTTGTGATCAAACAAAAGCTATTTAGCGATTTATAATCTCAGTTTATGTTGATTGGATAAATTTAGAAGTTGCTAGTGGTTGCAGTAAATCAACATGGTTCCCAGGATATAGTTAATTATTTCTACCTATATTAAGAGTAATGTGTAATTCTCATTGAAAATGTTTCCCTTTTTTAATAATTCATGAACTTTAGTATGCAAAAAAATATGATTAAAATTTAGGTGTATGTTAACTTTGGGCTAATACTACTTAATTTTGAATAGATTTCTACAGTTGGAATAGAGTGAAGCTTCAGTACTGTGATGTAGCATCCATTTCAGAAATGGATTTCACCAAATTCTTCTTTCATAATTGGAATACCATTTTAAAAAATAGATAACCTTTAAGATCTAAATTGATTAATGCTAAATACAAACTCCATCATTGCTCTGTCTTAAACATTATCTGAAAGAGAGCTCAGAGGTGATGATATAAAGTAGCCTTTAGCATGGAAACAACATAATTTCCTCAAAAATTTCTCTGAATTGGAATAGCATGATCAACCAAAGTAAATAAAAAACATTAGAAATCTAAATTAATTGGAGATAATCATTAACTCCATCATAACTATGTCTTAGACATTATCTCATATATGGCTTTGGTTTTAGCACAAACAACCCCCCATTGTGACTCTAAATGCCTACAGTGCCTAAAAACCATCCTTTGATTTCTAGGGTTTCACAAAAATCTGAACTTTAGCCTGAAGAGAAATATTCATAGCTCTACCTAAAAACCATAAAGGTTCTATCTTAATTAATTATCTAAGGAAAAGAAACACCTCATGAGAAAGAAGTTTTTTATGAGATATACCTGCGAAATTCTCCCTTTGCGCAATACCCTATTGAACTCTTAGAGCCAGGATGCAGACCGGTGGATAGGAAATCAAGCACGCGAAGGGCTGGAAACCTTCTCGACTACCAAGGAAGAGCGTCGGGGACCACCATCTGGGAAGGGGACCACGGCGTGAGAATGCCCTAAGGGTAGTGGGGAACACTGGTTGGGCTAGTGGGGCTCTCTCAATCACTCTCGACCCAGATCCCTTATAAGTCCTTTGCTTATGTGGCCAGCAATTTTTTTTTAAACGAAAAAAAATTGTTGGCTTGGCATACTGCCATGTCAGCACCTATATAACCCAATTTTTTTTTTGATAAAATAAATAATTACTGACGTGGTAAGCCACATCATCATATACGCTCGTGTATACAACCACGTTAGCAAAATATGGCTAGCTGGCAATAAAAAAATCTGAAAAATAGGGTGTATTTCACTCATATGCTAAATGTGCTGCCACGTCAGCACCATGGATTTTATTGAACAAAATACATAAAGTGTGGGGACAGTATTGAATATTTTTAAAGTACAGGGAAGCAATTGAACAAAGTGATAAAGTACAGGGACTATTAGTGGCTTTATGCCTAATAATAATCAATAGAAATGGCAGAAAAATTCCTAAGATCTCATGTTTGTTATTCTCCTCGGTGGTCATCTTCTCCTTACTCGTGACAGTAGTCCGAGAGATACCCCATTCTGTCAAAATACCCAATTCCACCTCACTCGACAAAAAGAAAATTTTACTCTTCCAATGTTTGATAGAGGAAGGAACAGGACCAAAAAACTGTCTCCTCTTTCGAGAGAAGAAAAAGTACCAATCAATATTGGAGTCTTGATTCAAGCGAAAAAGGAGATCGAACCAGTGCACAGTCGGTACTGCATCGCAATGACTTAAAACCATCACAAATCTGTAAAGCAATCTCAATGAATTTGGGGACAACTATGAAGGACATATATGGTATTGATAAAGAATGTCCTAGAAAATAATAGGAAAAGGCAACCTAAGACCTCCTAGCAAAGAGTCATAATAGATAGCTATCTCTCCTTTATGTAAGAGAGAGCTAGCACGTTCAGAAGGATTGGGAACCTAATAAGAAAGACGAAGAGAGGAAATCATATAATGCTAAACCATGGACTCAATCTCGGCAGACGACAAGGTGTTTGGAAAAGTAACAAAACCATATTTAGGCTCTTTCGAAGATGACGGATTAACCTTACAGACCGGAGATGACGGTGGAGCAGAAGGAAGAGAAACATAGGGAATTTTGGGAGTGTTTTCTATACCTTGGGAAAAGAAAAGACAGTGAAAGCAAAAGCACCAGTGGAGGAGACGATAATCCGCGAAAATGATTTTGAAAACTAGCAGACTAAGTGAAGAACTCATAATTTTTCCTTTTTGAAATGGCGGAGATGATTTCATGCACAATACCCAAATGACCAAATCAGTTTCATTGGCTAAGTTTGATCCGCAAAACGGCGCATAACTAGGACTTGACCCGTGGATCACGCTTCGATGGTCCAGATCATCCAGCAAAATAAACACATAGCGGATGCATGGCACGAGGAAAGTGGAAGATGTGCCCATCATTACGCACATCCCTCCACACCATACCTTTGTTCAGGCGCGATTTCTTGCGAACCACACCAGAAGATAAATGAGCACTTAGCATTAAATACACGCTCCAACCCTAGATACGATATTCCACAGTCAAATTCACTTGGTCCGCAATATGGAAACACTCCCAGAAGTTTTGACCACACACCGGCCCCTACGCCAATGTCGGACTTCGTAACACCATCCAAAGCCCGCCATTTTTTCCTACTTCACCGATAGATCACAACCAAACCCAAACAATTCAATACTCAGCACTTCGAGCGACCGATGACCGAAAACTACATGTAACACCCCATCTCCGAATTAGGGAACACAAGTCACACCAGCCAGGTCAAGGGGTGAACCTTGAGCCTAAGGCTGTCTAACTGAAACTATAGCATGTATGAAATCCAATAAGATAGAACATCATAATGTTAAACACTAGAAATAATCCAATCATAATACATCCTCAAATAAAATACTGACATAACATACATATGTCTCTTAATTCGGAGTTCCACTCTCTCCTAAATACGCAACAACAACAACATAATAAAGCACATCTGGGAGTCAGAGCAAGCTACAGATACTCCTTACATAAACTCGCGTGTAGATGAAATCTTCTACCTGGACTCCTGTCTATCGCCTGCATAAACATATCATGAAAAGGGGGTTGCGCTAGACGAGCTTACTGATCTAGGAACAATACTACCGGGTATAAACTATACCCGTATATCAAAATAAAATTGTAATAATTAAAATCGGGCATGTAAAAATAACTGAAGATAAAAATACATATAGGTACACTAGGCACTCTAAGAGTATGGAAAGGGGGTTTTAATTTCATGAAAACATAAGGCTTTAAAATAGATAGTTCGGTAATAAAAATCAGAGTTATAAAGCACCCCTTCCCTAACCTAATGCCATACTCTCTGGCCCTCTAAGAACCACCACTGGTTCAGAAAAGTAAATCGATAAAGTGTAGTCCATCTAATTCTGTATCTATTTCTATTTTCTGTTACTAAATTACTGTGCATGAATTCTGAAGGAGAAATCTATCCCCAACTGGAGATCTATCAATATGCATGAAATGATTTCCAAAACTTAGGAAATTTTCATAAAATCTCAATTCATGCTTTTCAAATTGAAAATTAATAGTGTAAGAAATACGATAAAAGTACAAACTGTACAGCTGGTTCCCTCTTCAATACTGCGGAACCAGAGTGGGGGCAGGCGGGCTCATCCCATACTTGAGACTTCTGGTCGGTATCTTACTCGCTACCATCGGGCTATACTTATATACGTACACTAGGCACTCTGAGAGTATGGAAAGGGGGTTTCAATTTTATGGAAACATAAGGTTTTAAAACAGATAGTTCGGTAATAAAAATCAGAGTTATAAATCACCCCTTCCCTAACCTAATATCGTACTCTCTGGCTCTCTAAGAGCCACCACTAGTTCAGGAAAGTAAATCGATAAAGTTTAGTCCATCTAAATCCGCATCTATTTCTCCTTTCTGTTACTAAATTATTATGCATGAAATGATTTCCGAAACTTATGAAATTTTCATAAAATCTCAACTCATGTTTTTCAAATTGAAAATAAATTAGTCGCTCACATGATGTCATAGCAACAAGATAAGATCAAATAAAGTTGTTTGGTTTTTAGTGGAAGATATTTATGAAGATAAGATTAATTAATCGAATAGAATAATATTTAAATAAATATTAATAAATTAAGATATCTTTATAATATTTTTATTATAAAGTAAAGGTGAGAGAGAGAGAGAGAGAATGAAATTTCTCTTCCTCTCACTTGTTTTCAGATCCACGCCCGCTCCCCGTCCTCTACTTCTTTTCTTCTTCCCTTCTCCCCATACCCTAGTTGCGGCCGCGCCCACACTTGTCGGCCAGCCGCCACCAGCCACCGCTGCCCCACGCCAGCAGCCGCCCGCAAGCACCGTCTCACGCCCGGCCCGAACTGTGGCCCGATCTACAGCTCCGCCCGCGGCCAGCTCGCCATCGCCGGACGTCGCCCAGGCAAGCCGCGCCTTGCCCTCAACCGCGGCTCTGCCCCTTGCTCCGTCCCACAGCCCTCTGTCTGCTCGGTCTCCACCTCGCAACCCAGCCCGCTCCCCTGCCCTAACGCCATCCATTCTTCTTCTCATTTCCGATAATCTGAACGCCAGCGAGGTCTACTCCTTTTCTTGTAAGCTTGAAATTGGGAAAACCCTAAAAGGATTGCATTTATTAGGGTTTTAAATTGATTGAATGATGTTTGAAGGTAGGGTTGTGAAACGAATGAGGTTTAAGGCGGGATTAAGGGATAATTACATGTATGGAGATATGTAGTTGATTGTTTTGATTAAGCACGTCAATTATGTAAATGCTTGTATAATTTCGGGAGCTTATAAATAGGGGAGATGCTTCCCAAATTTCCATGAAAATAAATGCTTAATTCTCCATATTTGAATAACATTTATTTGCTTTAAGCGAGAGCATGTTAGTTGTTAATTATGTGAATGCTTATATAATTTCGGGAGCCTATAAATAGGGGAGATGCTGCCCAAATTTCCATGAAAATTCATGCTTAATTCTCCATATGTGAATAGCATTTATTTGCTTTAAGCGAGAGCATGTTAGTAGCTTCCAAGTTATGCTTATGATCAAGTTAATTACATCTATTAAGAAGAGTAATTTCCGTATTCTCATACCTTTATAAGCATGTATTATGTATTAAGTAAGACATCATGCTTAGAGAGCTTAATGTCCTTACCATTTTCTATTGAGTTTAAGTTAGAGTTAAAGTCAAAATACAACTTCCGTATTCATAAACTCCATATTCAATTACTAGGGAAAGGAAAAGGTAAAGGCAAGGGCAAAGCAAGAGCTGCTGAAGAATCAAGCCAGCCTTAGAGCTAAATAGAATCATGTGAGGGAACTAGCTGTACAGTTCATACTTTTATCGTATTTCTTACAGTATTGATTTTAAATTTGAAAATCGTCAGACTATACTTATATACGTACACTAGGCGCTCTGAGAGTATGGAAAGGGAGTTTTAATTTCATGAAAATAAGAGGTTTTAAAACAGATATTTCGGTAATAAAAATCAGAGTTATAAATCACCCCTTCCCTAATCTAGTGCCGTACTCTCTGGCTCTCTAAGAGCCACTACTGGTTCAGGCAAGTAAATCGATAAAGTGAAGTCCATCTAGTTCTGTATCTATTTCTCTTTTTTGTTACTAAATTAGTGTGCATAAGTTCTGAAGGAGGATTCTATACCCAACTATCTTGTTTCTATGGCGTCACGTGGGCGACTAATTAATTTTCTGACTCATCTTTATCCCCGACCCAGATCCGGAAAACCCGAGTCAAGAGATTCTAGAGGTCACAGGCATCCTGTGGCATCACAGGGCCTGTCTCTCACGAGACTAGATACAAAATTATTAGCCTTTGACCTGACTTGATCTACTTTATCGGGACTCTAACTTTTGTTCGGTATCTCCCACTTAATTAATCTGGGTTCATTAACACTTCAATAATTTCTCATTTAACTAATTGGGCTTTGCTGTCTATCCACCTCCAACTATTCTATGTAAAGCGGTCTGACCCAATAAAGCATTCTTTTGACCCTAGAGTTGCGAGGCTGGATTTCGGGTCCATTAATTCCCGATTTTCTTTTAATTGAGGATAAAATAATTAATCTGTTTACTATCCTAATTAACCTTATTTAATATTTAGAAATTATCTGATTATTTATTTAGAAAAATCCAGGGTGTACACGTTCATCACTCAGCCTCAACACAAGTATACTTAGGGTGGGACTAATAATAGAGATGAAATCAGGAGGACACGTGACCTCCATACGGACAAACATGTGGAATAGTTACAAGCCGTTATCCACCTAAACCTAATCCCTAAACAATGAACCCACTTGTAAAAGCAAAAGAGGTCAAAGTGCTCACATAAAGGAATCTTGGTTCGCCATCACTCGGCCTACCTCACTAAAGCTCAGCCTACATTCTTAACGCTTGGCTGAAACCATGGCCTGCAAATGCAACAATCGGTTTGACCAAAGGTATCTTCTAAGCACAACCCCGCGCTTAGAAGATACCTACAAAGAATGAACAACAAAGAACATCGAGAAGTTTCTAGAAGCTCGGCAAATCATCCTGAAGATCTTCCTGCTAGCGCCTCGCTGGCAATCTACCTAGCGTCCAACTGGAACTTGGCTGGCGACCTAGTTGGCACCAAGCTAGAACCTAGTTGG
This sequence comes from Dioscorea zingiberensis, assembly GCA_026586065.1. NCBI lineage: Eukaryota > Viridiplantae > Streptophyta > Magnoliopsida > Dioscoreales > Dioscoreaceae > Dioscorea > Dioscorea zingiberensis. The sequence goes on along the minus strand of CM048821.1, from coordinate 38,572,700 downwards.
CATCTATCTGGCACACAAGTGGACAATTGGGAGGAAACTTAGAAAGCAAGCAACCAGGAACTACAAAAGGAAATTGAGAAAACCATTTGAGGGGATTTTTTTTGCCATTCTTTGACCTATGAGCTCTCTCTCTCTCTCTCTCTCTCTCTCCCCTCCATGCCTTCTCCAATGAATCTATTGTTTCTTTCTAATTCCTGATCCTTGTAATGAAAAACACTCTAGTAGATTTGCTCATATTGAGCGTTGTGGTTTTTCTCTGATTTCATGGAGTTTTCCATGTAAATCTGGTCTTTCCTTGTATGCTTGGATGATCTCCTTCTCCTTTTTCCGTAATCTACTCTTTAAAAACAAACAAATTAATTCAACCGTTGGTGTGAGATCAAACCCTATCTCAAGGGAAAACCAGATTCAACACTTACATAATAAAAATATACTGTTGGTGCTGAAAACCGGCTTTTCCTCGGGATCAGATCCGATTGAGATCAACGGTTGAGATTTGTATTTTGATTTGGTGCGGACTCTTACAGCTGATGGTGAAGAGTGATTTTGCTCTTCTGGATGATAGGAGAAAAACTGCATGGGAGAAGAAAATCGACTGGAGTGGGCCTTTCGCCTGGATTCAACTCCGACGGTCAAGTTAGTGGAGTATTTTGGAGAGAAAAGGAAAGGGTTTCTTGGCTCAATTTTTCCTTACCTTTGGATCTTCCACCTCCCTTCTTTATATAAGGTTTTTCAAGCGGTGGGAAATATCTTATCCACTGGTTAGGCAATTTTGGGGAGGGGAATTGTCAGAGCAAGTGGGATGGTTGTTTTTCAACTGGCTTCCCATCCGGTGTCAGGGGGACTTATGACGTTTGGTCTTCTAAGCCAGATCTTTTGCTGGGAAAAAAAGATTTTATATGTGCTTTATTCCCTTGTCATTAATGTCCTATGCCTGCTCTTGCCCTCCTGTCCTGGGGGAATGATTCCGGTCGGTTTTTAGGGTCCGTATATATGGAGGGTTGGGATGATGATAGGCGTTCGACCCAGATTTAGCTAGGTGGACGTTAGGGATTCTGCCAAGTGGCGGTTTTGCTCTTATGTGGGATCCATGACATGTGTCGTGCTGGATATGACTATATCATTAGTCCCCCTCCCCCCTAAGTATTCTTGTGTTTGAGTCCGAGTGATAAATAAACTGGGGTTTGTTTTCGGTCGGCTCAAGGACAAGCATTACGTCTTGCCGCGAATCTTCCATATATTATTGTCAACGTCTATTCGCCTAGCCTATAAACTTAGGCGCTAGTTCCGGGGAGGAAACTTAGTCAGGGTGTTGTGGTACTTTATAAACACATGTTGGTCTTAGCTGGAGGCCTTTGTGGTCTTGTCATTATATTCAATCGAGGTCTAGATGTTTTTAAGTTTTATTTATGTAATAATCTTATCTTGGATAAAACACTGTCTATATATATATATGCTGTTTTGGGAATGAGGATGATTCGTTGGTCTCCCTTTCTGGTTTTTGAGATGGCTTTTCCTCCTCGTTTGTCTTTCCTTAAGGCATTTCTTCCTAGTGTTTCCGTTCATTTTTTGAGAATTCTTATCACCTTTTATGAACATTTGGGAGCGCTCGGATCAAGAGTGGTGAATCTTTTAGGTCCGAATAGTTGTGTTTGGAATGTCCTGCTCAACATGGATGGAGATATAGACGAAATGCAGTTTGCCCAAGGATGGTGGAACTTTCATACTGACCATTCCTTGAGCGCGGGGGATTTTTTTGATTTTTACTTATTATAAACTTCGAAGTAGAAATATTTGGGATGGACTTCTGTCGGAAGGAAGTAGACCATGATGTCCGCCCTCGGAGTTGGGCGGAAGCTCCAGGTCATAGTGAAGGTAGTGGGGATAGTGGGGGCCCTAGTGTTACTTCTGGGTACTCTGTGTGTTTGGTTTAAGTTCAAAGAGGTGTGAACTTTTTGTGTATGCTTAAGATCCTTTGTTTCATCCCCCCCCCCCCCCCCCTCTTTTTTTTAGTTTGTATAATAGTCTGTAATAGATAATCACTTCCTAAATAAAAATAGAGGTTCGGTGCAGTCATTTTGTCTATTTATGTATTTTTTGCTAAATCGAGGTACCTTAAATGTCTTTCTTAAGAAATGTGTGGTTAATGCCTTTATTCAAGGAGTCATGGGTAGTTTTCAAGGGACTGAGGGTTTTTCCGAGACGTCGTTTTCATGAGTAATTTTCCGGGGAATCAAGTTGCTTTTATTCGAGGCGTCATAAAAAGTTCCCGAGGAGTTGCTAGGGGTTCAAAGGTATTGTGTTTATAAGGAGGCCTGGGAAGGTTAAATATTTGCATCTTTTGTTTGTGCCAAAAAATAGGATTCTGTGGCATATCCTTCTTTCTATAGATCATTTGGTTTGAGGGGTCCTATCAACCGACTAAAAATTCCGTTGGCATTTCATGAAATTCTGAGCCAAGTGGTGGCTGGGAACGTGGTTTTGGAAGGTCTTAGAGGACACATATGGACCGTCTCTTTGGTTAGAAATGAGGTTCTGGGGGAAATGTGGTTTGAAAATGGATGGTAGGACTTTTTGGGTTGACCATCACATGGAGGTGGGGGACCTCATGGTTTTTGAGTATATTGGAGGCGTTCATTTCCGAGTGACTATTTTTGGAAGAAACAAATGTCTAAAGGAATGGGCTTTTTCTGCTCGTCCCTTTCATCAGGCAGTCGTTTTTAGTGATGATGGCAGCAAGGAGGAAGAAGATGGGTCGGACGAATCTTTGGGCTATGATGATTTTTATGTCTTCTTTGTGTTTTTTGTAAGTAGTCATTTGGTGACCTTTTCAGTCCTAATCGTATATATAACTAGTCTCAATATTGTTCTCATCTTTATTTTTCAATCGGTAAAATAATGGAAATCATTCCTTTATTTTCTCTTCATTACTTATTTTATTTTATTTATTTTATTTTTTAAAAAACGGGTGAGGTTCTGATCCTGGGTAAAGGGGAATAATTGGTCCATAATTCTTGCCTTGGACACTATTCCGCATTTATGTTGAGGAGTGGCGCGGTGTGTGTTGGTAAAGGTGATGATGGGCGCGATAACCTATTCTCATCGTGTCAGATATTTGGTAAGCCGCCGCCTAGGAGAGAGATCTTGGCCGTTCGTATGAAATTAATTACTTTTGTTTTGACGGTTTGATTTGGAGTGACGTTTGCTCAGACAGCTCGATTTGAGGGATAGTTGCTTTAACGATCCGATTTTGGGGATATTCATTTGATCCGACCGTTGGACGTCTTATCTTTATGTTTTTTGAACAAGGATTGAGGGTTTATTTCATTTTGAATCCACGCGATTTTCTCTCTTGCACCTCCAGTACTTTGTCTTCTTCTCCGGCGATCCCCCTGTTGGCGCGTTCTTTGCTTGTTGAAGCTTTCTATTAAGGTAATGGAGATTAATCCTATGGATTCTAGGGCTTCTGTTTCTTCTGCTTCTTCTTATGATTCTTCTACTTCTTCGTCGTCTCCATCTCCTTCTGATTTCACTTCGTCCCTTCTTGTTCCTGTCCAAAGTGGGCCTAGGGGTCGGCCTGTTCAGGGTTTGAGAGTCCATCCAGCGTCTTCTAGAATAAAGGGTGGGGGGTCTGATGCCTTTTTAAGCACCCTTAACAAGGATGATATAGGTTGTTTAGTAGATCTTTATCAAATTAACTTATCTCTTTTCTCGATTAGGGAACCCTATTCTAGGGAGCGAGCTAATTCGCCTAGGGAGGGTGAAATAGCTATCTATCAGGATGCTTTGTTAGGAGGTCTTAGGCTCCCGTTTCCTAACATTTTTAAGGAGATCCTAGATTATTATTAGCTATGCCCCTCTCAGTTGACTCCGAATTCATAGAGACTGCTTAGTGGGTTTGTTATAGTTCTTAATAATTATGGTGTAAAACCGACCGTGCGTTGGTTTCGTCTTTTGTTCAGTTTGTATCCTGAGCCGGATACCGACTGGTATTTCTTCTCAGCTCGTTCTAAGAAGAAGTTCTTGGGTAAGGTTCCTTCTTTCATCAAACAGTGGAAGAGTAAATTCTTTTTTATAAAATGCAAATCTGGGTGGGATGTCCGGACTAAATGGGAAGTTCCTCAGACGGACAATGCTTGTGACGAGGGGATGACCGCTAACGAGAAGCCTAAGTATGAAAAGTTTAAAGGAGTTTCTAGGGTATCTGTGGATACCTACTTGATGACGAAAATCCTTCAAAAATGTCTCTTGTCTTTAGCTACTAGTAGGGTTCATTTATATCTATGTTTTGTGAGTTTTTTGGGTTTTGGTCGTAACAAGTTATTGGCATTCTCATTTCACAGATGAAACAATGGGAGATTTGGAATTTGCGGAGGGTATCCTTGCAGATGTTGAAGGTGTTGTTCAAGTTCCTTTGACGCGAGGGAGGAAAAAGAAAGAGGGCGGGTCTGGGAAGGAGAAAAAAGGGGAAAGTACTTCCAAGGAAGAGAAAAAGAAGAGGAAAAATGAGGAGAGGAGAGATGAGGGTCCTTCCGAGGCCAAGAGAGCAAGGAGTGATTCTGCCACAGAGCTCCCCGAGAAGAAGAAGGAGAAAAAGAAGGGTGGTTCTGGGGATGAATCGGGTCGGGGAACCAAAAGAGCCGGGTGGATCTACCAGGCCAAGAGGTCCCTTCCCATCTACTGGTTCCGGTTCCTTCCTTTTTCGGGGGTCCTTCTTCTTTGGAGGATAGTGGGGCTTTGAGCCAAGTTCTGCGGAGGCCGTTGTGCGCTATGCGGGGAACTCCAACAGAAAGGTTGCCTCCTCGTCCCTTAGAGTATTCCGTTCCAGCGGCTGCTATGTCGGGATAGATCGTTACTCCTCCTGCAATTGCTGATGTTCCCAGGGAGGTAAAGCCGCGATCCTTAGGTTTATTAGGAAAGGGACAATTTTGGGTTCTTGACTCTACTTTAAGACAATTGGGAATTCTTTTTTTTCAAGGGGTGGTGGCAAAAGTAGAATTCTGAGACAAATTACACCAAATATTTGCCACCAACCTTTCCCTACAAAAAGGTGGTGAGGTTCGGAAGGGTTCATCGACCATTAAAAAGGGGTCATTCGCTAGAAGTCGTGCAGTCGGAAAATGTTATTAAGCGATTGGAGGAGGGCGGGAGAGAGGACGTTGCTATTCAACTCCTCCTTTCTGCTGCTACGGTAAGAACAAAGTCTCTATCAAACTTTTATTTATTATTTTTTGTTTATCGACTCATTACTTATTTTCAATCAACCTAGACTATCCATTGGGCGGATCGCGCCGTCACCTTCTTCGGGAGGATGCTGCGGAAGTCGTCCGTCTAAAGCGTAGGGTTTCTACTTTGGAGACCTTCTCTGGTCAGCTTAATGATGCGTTCTAACCGCAAGTGTACGGGTCGGATCAAGTAGTAAAGTGGACTATTGAGAAGTCGGGTATCGAACCTCAGGGAGAAAGAAAGTACTAGTAGTAGCTATTTGTCTATTATCTAGTCAATCAAATTGAGTTGAAGATACTAAACCTAATTCTAAAGCTAATAATGCAAATTAACAAGTAAAATCGACCTTGAAGATAATCAAATGATGAAGGGGATACTTGGGTGATTGAATCCCCTTTGGATTTTCTTAGATATGGATAATGCTCTCTATGTTGACTCTTGGTGAATCTTTGGCCAAGGGTTCCTAATGTGATTTCATCCCCTCGCTCGAGCGTGATTACTCAACCTAGTGCCCTTACTAGTTAAGTTATAGGGAACCTATCTCTTGGAAGGGTTAAGGGAATAGGACATCTAAAGGAGTTGCTCGCCTTAGTACCCGGGCTCCCGGTGTACTCCTAGCCCTCTCTATTGAAGTTTGTTTACACATGGGGAGGCGCTCGCATCTTCCCCCATATGGACTATAGAACCCTCTCCGGGCTCTCGCAACATAGTGAGGTTAATACTATCACCATACATAACATTCAATAGACTACAATGCATTCAACCAAGCAATCAACATAGAAGAGACAATATCAATTAACCATAATCCAAATGTTCATCAACACCCAAGTATCAAGAGTTTAGCTCTCCATCAATGGAGAGCAACAATCAATGCTAAAAGAGAAATCAAACATAGAGTTCATGAGATAAAACCCCTTGATGATGACCGTTGGTGGATCTCTTGCTTCTCTCTAGCCCCTTCTTCTTCTTCTTGAGCCCTCTTGATGAGGGAACTCCTCAAACCTTCTTCTCCTTGGTGATGGAGAAGATGATGATAGCTTCCTCCCTCTTGATGCTTTTGCTCCAATCCCCTCCAAGATGACCCAAAACCCTCATTAGCATTTCTATTGATACCCTCCCTAAGGTTTTGGGTGTATTTTCCGACTTTACCCTCGATTCGGCCGAAATCGTAGCTGCAGTTTTACGATATACGACCCAGTATATATTCCATACGACCCCGTACGGCACCGTATACGGACACCCATACAGAGTACCATACGGGGTCGTATACTTCTCAGGTCGTTATGTACGGGGTTCTGTCAGTCCGTTCATGTTGTCCGTATAAATCTCCAGGTCCATACGGGTCCGTATGGGACTCCGTATGGACTGTCCTTTCGCCCTGTTTCGCTTACTTTGGCCCGCATTCTCTTGAAAACACTTCCTTTCTCTTGGGATCGCTATTTTTTGCCCTGTTTACAAAAACAAAGCCATTTTGAGCACAAGCGGGCCAACATTCCTCAAAAACATAAGGTAATATGCATGAATTTCATATATATATGATGCTCATTTGAACACTTATCACACATCTCCACACTTAAGGGTTTGCTTGTCCTCAAGCAAAGAAAAGAAATCAAGAAAAGAAGATAAGTGTTCAACCTTGGGCTCTACACACTATACATGAATTCTAGTCCAATAGCACCACCTCATTATATTTTCCTATCTCCACACCAGGGCTTAGATTGATCTTGTAATTCTTCTGATAAAGTCCTAGACAAAGCTTGTTCACTCCACATGCCATGTTCTAAAGTCTCAATAAGGCAAGCATGCTCTCAGTGGACTCTAGAAAGTCCTTGGGGCCCTAAGTTCAAAGGAGTTACTTCCCTATTAGATGAACGGTGGACAAATACAACAATAGTTTTTTTTTTTTGACAAAATATTCGGGTAGGGCATCTCTATTAGATCCGACTTTCCCAAACTGAAGATCAGGGTAGAGTGTAGTCCCCCCTTTTTGCAGAGGAATCATGCTGATTAGGCACCCGTGCCCTTAGCTACTTAGGTGGTTACAACTCTACCCGTAGATGTTCAAAAGAACATTCTGGTTAGGAGCCGGAACTCCAAACTAGTTCATCACCAAAAGCAGCGGAACACTATCTTTATTGACTTAATTGATGTGCTAAACTACTTTTTTTCATTGTATTTGTCCACTACGTGTATTATGAGTGGTTAACAAATTTGAACTAGTGCCACAAAATTTCTTGGAGCCATTGAAAAATAATGCTTAGCTAGTCAAGTTGAAAGAACATGGCAATGGGTTATCTATTGTCTTTCACAATCATAATTGTCACAAAGATGACCTCTACATGCCTATGGTGTTTCGATTGGAAGCATTTCAAATCACAAATGGTATGCTTGGAAAAGAAATTCATGTCACATTTATCTATCGCCAAAGTTATCATACATATCACGCATAATTATCACAAAAATATCTACAATAAATGATCATGATAGCTACCTATCTCCACACTTAAAAGTTTACAATATCCCTAAAAGGGGCTAGGTAGCCACCCACCCCCACTCTAAAAGTTTGCATTGTCCTCAATGCAAGAAATCAAATTTAGCACAAGAAATTAGTGGAGAAAGGTGAACGAAACTCCCCTAAATATAGTTGTCGAGAGTTGTTTGTGGTAGCGGGGGACTGCTTTGATTATCGAGGGTCGTGGATCCAATGTTGATTCTGCGAACAGAGAGAGAATAATCAAATCTAATAGCATGCAAAACAAGATAATCCACATAGCGAAAGCAAGACATAGGGTAGCAGGGCGATGCCCTTGCTCAATGTATCATGATGTACAAAGGTAAATAAAATAACAAGTGCAGATAACAAAGTTCCATATAAAGAGAGATGAAATATAGAAGTAGTGCATCAGGTATCCCGTGCTGGCTCATCGTCTGCTGGTGCTGGAGGCGGAGGAGGTGCAAATGCGGCGTGTCCACGAATAAAGAGGGAGAGCTCGAAAAACTGCTCTCCGAGCCATCGCTGCTCTGCTAGGATCGTGTCCTGGACAGCTCTCATCTCGGTCATCTGCTCCTCCAACCTCGCGTATCGGCTCCTGGATGCAGAGGGTCCACTGGGTGCTGGGGGTAGCTGCGCTGAAGGGTCGGCCGCATCGGAATCATCGGAGTCAGATCCCTCCTCCTCAGAGCTATCTGAGACATGGCCAACCAAAGTATAACGCCCACCGGTTCGCCGCACCAATCCAATCTGTGCGAGGAGTGTCATGTCCAGTGGGGATACCAACTGCTGGTGCTGCTCCCCCTCCAACTCGGCCTCGAGACCCATGCCCATGATAAGCCGTGTGATGTTCCGGCATGGATATCGGTGAGTCGGGTGTTCTGCCCCTGATGCGCCAAGTAGTCTGTGAGTACATATCCCAGGTGGATCGGTACTCGCTCGATGAGGCTGTAGAGAAATAAGCGATCAGTGACTATGACGACTCCACAATTGTCACTACGAGCTGCGATGGTGCGGCTGATGAGTGCATGTAGGTAACGGTGCACCGGGTCCGTCATGAAGGACGCCTTGTGACTGTCATGGCGCCCGCCCAGCTGAATCCAGAAGCTCGTAGAAGAAATGGTGCGCTCGGGGAAGGCCGTGAGTAGCTCGGCGTACTCTCGTGTGAATGTGTAATCACGATCATATAGCCCCATATACAGCACGAACTGAGTGTAGCTCATCGCCCTCTGTCGCCCGAAAAGCTGGAAGGTAATGGCGGTGCGGTTCTACTCTCCCACCGCACTCCTGTAGGCCTCGAAAGAACTCAGCACCTCCAAGGTCAGGCGGCGGAATACCTGATGGCTAAGGGAGAAGATCCTGTCCCAACCGCAGAAGGATATCATCTCTCGGACTCGGTCGGCGATGTTAAGCTGGATGAGGGTGTCCCAATCTATAACTCGGGTATGACCGAAGCGGCGAGAGGAGAGACGGACATGTCGGAGGCGGTGGACCTAATCTGTGAAGTGTGTCTCAGTAGATGACGACCCAGCCCCTGTTCGGCACTTCTTTGATGATGTGATCTTCCTCGGCATATCTGAAACTAAACAAGGAACGTCAGTGCCGATATTGAAGCTAAATGGGTACGCCAAAATTTTCAAATAAATGACCTAAATTGCCCCTATACGGGGTGCCATATGGGTCGACGAAGTCCATTATGCGAGGCGACCCTATCATCGAGTCGTATGGGACTCCTTATTGAGTCCGTATGGACTTGGCCATGAAGCTTGCGGTGACATGGCGAATCTTGGCCCCATTTCTACATCTCTCGCATCCAAAACACTTCTAAAACATAAAACATTCATCCAATGCCAGTTCTATCACAAAATAGCACAAGAATCGTACTCAATCATTTCATTCACAAGAAAAAATATCGGTTTCAAACAACCCTAGGTTTCTAAATCATGTCGGTGATGCATACAATTGAGAGATTGAGCGATTAGCGCATACCTAGGGATGATCAAGAGTTAATATGAGGAAGAATGGGCGCCGCGTCGCAAAGAGAGGGTGTGGGGTCTTTAGGGCACGAGAGGGAGAAGAGGGTGAAGTGAAAAGGGTGAAAGGGGCCTATTTAAAGCGCCCCGTACTTGTGCCCTCGACCAACCCTATACGGACTCCTATACGGAGTCATATACGGGGTCGTATAGTCCACTGTCTCCATATACGGACTGCTATCAGCCCGTATGGGACCCCGTATACACCTGGGTAGAGGCTTACACAGCCCTCCCAGGGTTCATTCATGCCCTTCTCTTTGCGCGGCCTAATAGAAATCAAGACATTACCTCTGAATGACCACATCCAGCATAAGAATGAAAAGAATTGGACAAAAACACCACTTCCACTTATTTCAACCATCACTAGCTAATCAAGAAGAAACAAAAATTGCTAAAGACTAGGGAAGAAAGTTTTAGAACTTGGGTTTCCTCCCAAGAAGCGCTTGTTTAACGTCACTAGCTTGACGTACCTTCACTTACCATATGGAGGCTCAAATACCTTGAAGCTTCCATCACTCTTTCCCTTGAAAAGTCCATCATGGTATGGTTTGAGGCGATGACCGTTTACCTTAAGTGGTCCTCTATCCGAATGGAGGATCTCCACTACTCCTTGAGGGAAAACATTTATTACTTCAAAGGGTCCAGACCACCTTGATCGCAGCTTCCCAAGGAATAACTTGAGTCTTGAGTTAAACAGTAATACTCTATCTCCCTTGGTGAATTGTTTGTGGTACTTCAATTTTTGATCATGTCGTCTCCTAACCTACTCCTTATACAGCCTTGAATTCTCATATCCTGATAGACGCCACTCTTCAAGCTTATTTAACTGAGATTTCCTTTTCTCGCCAACTAGGGTTGTGTCAAAATTGAGAAACTTCGTCGCCCAATAGGCTTTGTGTTTCTAGCTCAACCAGGAGGTGGCACGATTTACCATAGACTAGCCGGTAAGGAGTATTGCCTATTGGTGCTTTGTAGGCGGTGCGATATGCCCATAGTGCTTCATCCAATTTATCGGCCCAATCCTTCCTGCTGTGCGAAACTATTCTCTCAAGTATCTTCTTCAACTCACGGTTTGACACTTCCACTTGGTCGCTCGTTTGAGGATGATAGGGGGTAGATGTGCGATGTACAACACCATACCTCTTAAGTATCTTAGCGAACTGAGTATTGCAAAAGTGCGTTCCCCGGTCACTTATGATGGCTCTAGGTGTCCCAAACCGGGAGAACAATTTTTTTAGAAATTTAACCACTCCCCTGGCATCATTGGTGGGCATGGCTTGTGCTTCTACTTATTTAGAAACGTAGTCGACTGCCACGAGGATGAACCTATTGCCACGAGAATTCAGGAATGGTCCCATGAAATCTATTGCCCACACATCAAATACTTCACATACTTGCATTGAACTTTGTGGCATTTCATCTCGCTGTGATATATTCCCAGATCGCTAACAACTATCGCAAGATTGAGAGTACTTCAGCGCATCTTGGAAAAGCGTTGGCCAGTAAAAACCTGCATCGAGGACCTTCCGAGCTGATTTATTCGCACCGTAATGCCCCCCCGTGGGTCCTGCGTGACAATGCTCTAGAATTTGCAATCCTTCCTCCCTTGAGACACATCTTCTTACCACTTGGTCTGCACAAACTCGGAATAGGTACGGATCATTCCATGTATAGTACTTCAGTTCCGCGAAGAACTTCTTTTTTTTTTAATAATCATAAGAGGAAGGGAGGATTCCGGCCACGAGATAAATGGGAATGTCGGCAAACCATGGGTTTTCCTTCTCTTCGTCGGCAATGCTCAACCCCTCCCGGATTACTTGAAGGCTGCATAAGTGTTCATCCGGGAAGTTATCATTGATTTCCTCTTCATTCATACTCTCTCTTTCAGGATCCTCCAACTGTGATAGATGGCCGGCTGCCAAGTTTTCGGCATCCTTCTTGTCTTTAATCTCTAGGTCGAACTCTTGAAAGAGGAGTACCCAGCGAATCAACCTCGGTTTGGCATCCGGCTTGGCTAATAGGTAACGTAGCGCTGAATGATCGGTGTAGACCACTACTTTAGAGAGTATCAGATAAGGACGGAATTTGTCAAAAGAGAATACTATTGCAAGTAGTTCTTTCTCAGTGGTGGTGTAGTTTGCTTGAGCATCTGTCAAAGTCTAGCTGGCATAATGAATTGGTTGAAAATGTTTGTTCTTCCGCTACCCCAAAACGGCACGTACAGCATGATCACTTGCATCGCACATGAGTTCGAAAGGTAGCCCCCAATCTGGAACTGTCATGATTGGCGCTTGAACAAATTTGTCCTTCAAAGCATTAAAGGCATTTAAGCATTCTTCGTCAAACTCAAACGGGGCGTCCTTTTCCAATAACTTGGTGAGAGGTTTAGCTATTTTGGAAAAGTCCTTAATGAATCGCCTATTGAACCCGGCGTGTCCCAAAAAACTCCGGATAGCTTTCACCGAATTTGGTGGTGGTAGCTTTCCAATGGTATCAACTTTCGCCTTATCCACCTCAATCCCCTTGTTTGAGATTTTATGTCCCAGTACAATTCCGTCCTGAACCATGAAGTGACATTTCTCCCAACTCAGAACCAAGTTGGTTTCTTCACATCTTCCCAACACTTTGTCTAGGTTTTCAAGACATTGATCAAATGAGTCTCCAAAAACTGAAAAATCAACCATAAATACTTCCATGATGTCTTCTACAAAATCTTCGAAGATATCTAACATGCACCTTTGGAAAGTGGCTGGGGCTTTGCAAAGCCCAAAAGGCATACGCCTAAAGGCTAACATACCATATGGGCAAGTAAATGTGGTCTTTTCTTGGTCTTCCGGGGAGATTGGAATTTGAAAATATCCCGAAAAACCATCCAAGAAACAATAGTGCGAGTGTCCGGCCAGCCTTTCCAACATTTGATCGATGAATGGTAGTGGAAAGTGATCCTTCCTTGTGGCGTCATTCAGTTTTCTATAATCAATGCATACCCTCCATCCGTTGACGGTCCTCGTGGGAATCAGTTCACTCTTTTCGTCACTACGGTCATCCCTCCTTTCTTTGGGACCACCTGTACAGGACTGACCCATGCACTGTCTGAAATAGGATAGATGATCCCTACATCTAGAAGTTTGATGACCTCTGCTTTTACAACCTCTTACATATTCGGATTCAATCTCCTTTGGTGTTGCACTGATGGTCGGTGATTTTCTTCCATCAAGATTTTGTGGGTGCAAAAGGAGGGGTTAATGCCTTTGATGTCCGAAACTTTCCATGCAATAGCTTTCTTATGCCTCTTGAGCACCTGTAACAATTTCCCCTTTTGTGAACTTTCTAATCCTGAAGCGATAATGACCGGTAGCTGTGAACCCTCATCCAGAAACGCATATTCAAGGTGATCGGGGAGCGCTTTTAACTCAAGCTTCGAGGGTTCTTCTGTTGAAGGATTTAGTTTACTAATGCTCTCAATTGGTTCCTCATTTTCTTCCCCTATCTGAAAAATTTGATAATCTCCCCACTGTTGAGCTTCAATCGATGCACCTGGACTTGATAAAGTAGTTTCTTCCTCATATGTGTTGGTGCCAAATTGAGCTAAGTCAACTTCACTTGGCTGATCGGGATAGTGGCATCGTGTTTCATCGCAATCACTTTTTGGAGATGCTTCCCATGACATGTGAGTATACTCTTCCTCCCCGAAAAAAAATTCTTGTTGTGGAGCTCTCAACTGATCTGCTAGCCTTTCCTCAATCCATTGCTCAAGAAGATCCAATTTGCGCAACATTATGTCCTTGAGATTCGCCATGTGATCCCTCACGCCAAAAATTATGAGAGGAGTTAGTATTCACGAAACTAAATAATTATTAAAACAAAGTAAAACTGAAAGTAAACGACTAAATTAATAAACTCCTAGTTTTCCTAGTAGTCCTAAATCTCCAAGGCAACGGCGCAGAAAACTTGATGCGTTCTAACCGCAAGTGTACGGGTCGGATCAAGTAGTAAAGTGGACTATTGAGAAGTCGGGTATCGAACCTCAGGGAGAAAGAAAGTACTAGTAGTAGCTATTTGTCTATTATCTAGTCAATCAAATTGAGTTGAAGATACTAAACCTAATTCTAAAGCTAATAATGCAAATTAACAAGTAAAATCGACCTTGAAGATAATCAAATGATGAAGGGGATACTTGGGTGATTGAATCCCCTTTGGATTTTCTTAGATATGGATAATGATCTCTATGTTGACTCTTGGTGAATCTTTGGCCAAGGGTTCCTAATGTGATTTCATCCCTCGCCGAAAGGCGTGATTACTCAACCTAGTGCCCTTACTAGTTAAGTTCTAGGGAACCTATCTCTTGGAAGGGTTAAGGGAATAGGGGCAGCTAAAGGAGTTGCTCGCCTTAGTACCCAGGGCTCGGTGTACTCCTAGCCCTCTCTATTGAAGTTTGTCTACACATGGGGAGGCTGCATCTTCCCCATATGGACTATAGAAACCTCTCCAGGCTCTAGCAACGTAGAGAGGTTAATACTATCACCATACATAACATTCAATAGACTACAATGCATTCAACCAAGCAATCAACATAGAAGAGACAATATCAATTAACCATAATCCAAATGTTCATCAACACCCAAGTATCAAGAGTTTAGCTCTCCATCAATGGAGAGCAACAATCAATGCTAAAAGAGAAATCAAACATAGAGTTCATGAGATAAAACCCCTTGATGATGACCGTTGGTGGATCTCTTGCTTCTCTCTAGCCCCTTCTTCTTCTTCTTGAGCCCTCTTGATGAGGGAACTCCTCAAACCTTCTTCTCCTTGGTGATGGAGAAGATGATGATAGCTTCACTCCCTCTTGATGCTTTTGCTCCAATCCCTCAAGATGACCCAAAACCCTCATTAGCATTTCTATTGATACCCTCCCTAAGGTTTTGGGTGTATTTTCCGACTTTACCCTCGATTCGGCGAAATGGTAGGCTAGCTTTTACGATATACAACCCAATATATGTTCCATACGACCCCGTACGACCCCGTATACGGACACCCATACGGAGTACCATACGGGGTCGTATACTTCTCAGGTCCTCGTGTACGGGGTTCTATTAGTCCGTTCATGTTGTCCGTATAAATCTCCAGGTCCATACGGGTCCATATGGGACTCCGTATGGACTGTCCTTTTGCCCGGTTTCGCTTACTTTGGCCCGCGTTCTCTTGAAAACGCTTCCTTTCTCTTGGGATCGCTATTTTCTGCCCTGTTTACAAAAACAAAGCCATTTTGAGCACAAGCGGGCCAACATTCCTCCAAAACATAAGGTAATATGCATGAATTTCATATATAGATGATGCTCATTTGAACACTTATCACTTAAGGAAGAGAAGGAAAGGGTTGTTAAGGCGTTTGATTCGGTTAATGGGGAGAAGAATGAGCTTCTAGAGAAATTCGCTTCGGTGGGAAAGAGAAAGACTATCTATTGGAGAAATGGTCTCTCTATCAGGATTCGCTCCGAGCTGTTGAAGCGAATGAAAAAAATCTTCATGGCGCGGTGGCGGGTTTGGATAAAGAGCTTAAGTCTCTTCGAGAGGAGAAAAATAAAGTCTCTAAAGACTTGATATCTAAGACTAATTCCCTCACCCTCGTTCAGGGCGAGCTTGAAAATGTAAAGGGGAAAAAGGATGGTCTTACGAAGGACTTGGCTTCGGAGAGAGAGGTTCTGAAGTCAGCTCAGCAAGATATAAAGGATTTTAAAAATCAAGTGGCTGAGCTCCAGTTGGAAGTGCTACGACTTAGGGAGGAGAGAAAAGATGCGGAGACTAAACTCTATTCAATCGTTCAAACTGTCGCCTATCATGATCCTGCTATGGACGTTCTATCTATGGGGCTTCCCTCTGTGTTGAAGTTTTATGTAAAATTGAGGGGTAAACGACAAAGCGTGAATGTTCTAGCTAGAAGCGAGAATATTCTTCCAAGTGATCCAACCGGAAATCTTCTGGGTGAAGGCACCGAAGTGGTTGATATAGGGGCTCCTAGTTTCATCATAGGGTGTATCTTTTATTTCTTTCATTTAGTTTGTATGTGGTATTGGAGAAGTGCTCTAAAGACAATCACCTTTGGCACTTTATGTACAAATTTATTTATTTAATAAAAGGCTTCTTCATTATTTAGATGTTCATTACTATGAATATGATATGAGATCTTAAATCTAATTAATGAAGTCCATGATACAACGCATAGCATGCAGGAAATTATGATAGAGATCATAATGTGGGATTCCTATCATGTGTAGTTATGTACGTATCTAAATATCCCTAGTCGAAGGATCAATGAGACGGGACATCATTGATCCATCAAGACTAGCACATGTTATGCTCCTTGATCTTATCGAGCAGTTGTTCTCACAAGCTGTAAGCATGAAGATGTTTTGAGTGAACATGTGGATGCTTGCTAAGGGTAGCAAGTTCATTGGATGACCTACCATGAGTCTTCACATGGTTATTCTATTAAAATGTCAGTGAAGATCTCATTGCAGCAATGGTGTAAATATCCTTAGACTTGAGGTACACAAGTTATCTTGGATATGGATCCAATGCTTTTACGCCATTCCTACGTTTCCCTTTAGGGGTTACTTATAGGGTGGTGATTGGGTACAGCTTTGAAGTATTCGAAGATATTTGGGTAGCCAATAGAGGATTTACCACTCCTAATAGAAGGAGAGTATACCCATGGCCACTTGTCGGGTCATTACTCAGGAATCTCTGGCCAGAGTAACTTGTCATGAAGATGGTCTTCGATGACATAAGTTTTGAGTAATAGATCCCATAGGATGAGGAACTAATACTTGGGCTAGGTGTGACATAGTCAGTCTGGTGGGAGTTGACACATAGGCCATACTCCGAACCAAGTTTTTATAAGATGGTAAAGGACAAATTGCACACTAACATTGGCTGCTAAAAGGTTCCAAGTCAGACCACCTGACTTTCCGGTCAATTGGGGGTCATGATGTATTGCTAGATGCCACTCATGATCTATTTGTAATCAATGGTTGATTATGAATGACCAATATAACCGGGAACCTAATGGGTCACACGCATAGAAGATATCAATGAGGTACAAAACGGGTTTTTAGGAATAGATCCTCAAACGGGATAATTAAAGGGAAGAGAAAGATTGTAAGTCAAATTTGATTATAAGTCAAATTTGATTGTAAGTCGAATTTGATTATAAGACAAATTTGATTATATGTCGAATTTGATTATAAGTCAAATTTGCTTGGGAGTCGGATTATATGT
Organism: Dioscorea zingiberensis; assembly: GCA_026586065.1. Classification (NCBI taxonomy): domain Eukaryota; kingdom Viridiplantae; phylum Streptophyta; class Magnoliopsida; order Dioscoreales; family Dioscoreaceae; genus Dioscorea; species Dioscorea zingiberensis. Next base: position 38,555,672 of record CM048821.1, on the reverse strand, counting down.
CAAATTTGATTAGATTGTTAGCCAAATTTGATTTGGGCTTCAATCAAAGTCACAATCCGAAGCAAACCCTAATCTGATTAGGGAGGCCTATAAATATGTGATACTCTAGGCCATAAAGAGAACACAACAACATAACTTATTAGTAATTGATAGAGATCGATAGTCTTTTCTCTTCTCTCCCAAAATCCTCTCAAGGCCTTCCACCATAGCTAGCACCTTGCGTGGAAGATCACCCCATCGCCTTTGAGGTTGCTTCTGCGGATCTTCGCGTGGATCACCCTTAGAGGCACTCCGTCTACGGACTGCTGTGGTTGACGGAACGTCTTCTCCGACTTAGAGAAAGGAATTCGGTACAGATTTCAAAAGGTACATGCCCTTCAACTTTACTTGCTTGTGTTTTGATAAACGTAGGGAGATCCGTTTGGGCTAGTGTTTAGAAAATTTTAATTTTTCCATTGTGCCATGTATATGATACATGCTTTTGATTTTCTACAAAACCCAACATGTGGTCCTTTGTTCATGTTGTTATGGTTTTTTACATGTCATTGTTTTGTAATTTAACTTAAAGGTGTTGGAATGAGAAGCTCGAACATTCATTTTGGGGATGATTTATTTTCCGGTTTTTGGTCTTAGTGACCTTTTGAAGCCCCCCTTGAAGCGTTTTTCTTGATGTAGTACTTGATTCGGTCTTTTTCCTTTTAGCTTAGGCCCTTCTTCTTTTAGTTCTATGGGAGAGGCTTCCAACGAGGTTTTTGTCTCGGCCCGGTAGTCGGACTTTTTTTATTTCTTTTAAATCGAGGATTTTTGTCTCGGATTTGTCTAGGAAGTTTTGATCGAGATTTTTGCCTCAGATCTAACCGGAAAGTTTTGATCGAGATTTTTGCCTTGGATCTGGCCGGAAAGTTTTGATCGAGATTTTCGCCTCGGATCTATATGGACTTTTAAGCGGGCCTCAAACTTCTTTGTATAACCACAGATCTTCCTCTTTTATTGATAATAGCGTCGCAGATGTTCAGCATGATAGGGTCCCTTGAGGAGTTTCCCTTCTACATTAGCTAGCTAATAGGTTCCCGTCCGGACTATTTTCTTTACAATATACAAACCTTCACAGTTTGGAATAAGTTTTCCTGTTCGGCTTTTGTTGCCTTGGAATTCGTTCTCTCTTAGGACTAAGTCTCCAATTTGGAAGTGAACCTCTTTCACTCGGGAATCGTAAAATCTCTTCACCCTCTGATGGTATGTTGCGGCAGTTGCTTCCGCGGCTTCTCTTTTTTCTTCAAGGAGGTCAAGTTCTGATCAGAGTTTTTCTTCATTAGTTTTGGGAGAGAAGGTTAGTGTTCGTAGAGTTGGCATTCCTATTCAGCTGGGATGACAACTTCAGTGTCGTATATAAGGGAAAAAGGAGTTTCTCTCGTCGAAGTTCGGTTGGTTGTTCGATATGCCCATAATGCGCTCGGGATCTCTTCTACCCAACTAGTCCCATCTCTGAGAACTCTGGCCTTAAGTGTTTGGAGCAGGGTCCGATTCATTACCTCTACTTGGCTATTTGCTTGAGGATGGGTTACTAAGGTGAGTCGGGATTCAATTCCTAGCTCGAAACAGAAACTTTTGAAGGCTCGATTGTCAAACTGTCGTCCGTTATCGTTGATGAAGGCCACTGGGATTCCAAATCAACAAACGATTGTCCGCCATAGAAATCCTTGGTAGGCTTTTTCTGTTATTGTAGCCATGGGTTCTGCTTCTATCCACTTAGGGAAGTAATCAATCGCGACGATTAAGAATTTCATTTGTCGAGTCGATGTGGGAATGGACCCAGGAGATCGACTCCCCATAAGGCGAAAGGCCTCGGGCTTATAACCGGAGTAAGGAGCATTGGTGGTCGTCGTTGGATTTTTGAGTGGCGTTGACACGCATTGCATTTCCTGACGAATTCCATAGCTTCTCGAGCTAGTGTTGGCTAGTAGTACCCTTGTCGGACGACTTTGTGACTTAGGGCTTTGCCTCCTAAATGATCTCCACCGATGCCTTCATGGATTTCTCATAAAATGTAATTGGCATTTGTTGGTCATAAGCATCATAGGAAGGGTTGCGTCTATGACTGTTTATATAGGCAACCATTTATAATCCCTTAACGAGCTGACTTCTGTCAGTTGGGAGAAGCCCGCTTTGTAGGTAGTTTTTGATCGAATTTATCCAGGATACTTCTTCTTCGATGTCTTGTATTTCTTCTTATGGTTGATTTTCGATCGTCTCTTTGTTGAGGTATTAGAGGTTGAAGGATTGACTTGTTTCTTTATTTAATGAAGTGGCTTTTCTGGATAAGAGATCGGCTTCTTCATTCTGAGCCCTAGGGATTTTGACGATCTGGAAATGAGAGAAGCTTGGGATGATCTTTCTGATTATATCTTTATATTTGATCATGTTTTCTTCTTTAGCCTCGAATTCTCCCGTAGGGTGCCCGACGATAAGTTGTGGGTGAGAATAAGTGTGTAGGTTTTGAATTCCGAGATCTCGGGCTAATTGTAATCCTGCGATGAGGGTTTCGTATTCGGCGTCATTATTGGTTGCTTTGAACTGAAATTTCAGAACTATGGCGGTTTGCCACCCGAAGGGGGCGCGTAAGGCCAATCCTACTCCTACCTTTTCCTCCGTGGCAGATCTGTCAACGTGTAGGGTCTATTGGGGGGGTTCGGATTTACCTTTTCTCGAATCCTCCTTGGGTGTTTGACCTTCGTCTTCGTAAGCGGTTAATTCCACGATGAAATCAGCCAGAACTTGGGCTTTAATTGTGGTCCGTGGTTTATAGTCAAGTTCGAATTCTCTCAGTTCTATAACCCACTTGGCCAACCTTCCAGAGGTATTTGGCCGATGGAGAACTTGTTTTAGAGGCTGATTGGTTAGAAAGTAATTTTGTGTGCCTGAAAATAAGGACTCAGTCTTCGAGCTGAGGGGATGAGGGCGAAGGCCAACTTCTCGAGGGGGAGATATCTAGTTTCTGAGTCGCTGAGGACTTTACTTGTGTAATAGATGGGTTTTTGCATTCGTTCTTCTTCTTTCAAAAGGACTGCACTAACCGTTCGGGTGGTAGTGGATAGGGATATATGGAGTTCTTCTCCGTTTTGGGGTTTGGCTAGTAGTAATGGTGACCGAAGATAGTCTTTTAGCTGTCCGAGGGCTTTTTCGCACGCTTCATTCGGCTCCATTTTTGGTGCCCTCCATAGTGCTTGAAATAAAGGAAGGTTTGTCTCTCCAGCTTTTGAGATGAATCGTCCAAGGGCCGCCAGGAGACCATTAAGTTTTTGAATTTCTTCAAGGGTTTTTGGTGACCCCATTTCAAGGATGGCTTTGATTTTTTCTGGATTCGCTTCTATCCCCCTTTGGGTCAGCATGAACACCACCGCCGAAGGCGCATTTACTTGGGTTGAGGCGCATCCCATATGCCCGAAGGCATTGAAAGGCTTCTTTGAGGTCAGCTAAGTGGTCCTCAATTTTTTTGCTTTTTACTAGGATATCATCTACATAAGCTTCGACATTTCTCCCGATTTATTTTTGGAAGACTTTATTTACTAATCTTTGGAAGGTTGCTCCAGCGTTTTTTAGACCAAAGGGCATTACTCTGTAACAATAAGTTCCTTTACTGGTAATGAACGAAGTTTTTTCCTCATCAATTTCAGCCATTTGAACCTAGTTGTAGCCTAAGAATGCATTTAGGAAGCTTAACATATCATGCCCTGTTGTGGAATCCACCAGGTTGTCGATCGAGGGCAAAGGGAAAGAGTCTTTGGGACAGGCTTTATTTAAATCCGTAAAGTCAATACACATTCTCCATTTAGCGGATGGTTTCTTGACTAGGACTACATTGGCTAGCCATTCCGGGTAACTTACCTCTCGGATGAACGCTGCCTTTATAAGTTTGGCAACCTCTTCTTCCGCTATCTTTTGTCTTTTCGGGGTAAAACTTCTTTTTTGTTTTACTGGTTTAAAGGAGGGATTTACATTGAGGTGATGTTCGATGGTGGTTCGATCAACCCTTGGCATGTCATCCGAGGACCAGGCGAAGAGGTCGGAATTGTTTTGTAGAAGAGTCATGATCTCTTTTTGTTTTTCAGTGGATAGTTCTGCCCCAATTTGAACTGTTTGGTCTCATTTGGATTTGTCCAAGGGGAGTGTGATCAAATCTTCAATTGGAGTTGGTCGATGGTCTTTGGTGTTGTTTTGTTCCTCAGCTCTGTTAACGGTCATTGTTTCCGGGGCCTTCCCTTTGTCTTTGTCTTTACCTTTGAGTGTGGAGACATAACATTGTCATGCCAGCCGTTGATCTCCACATAATTCTCCACAGCCATTTTCAGTCGAAAATTTGAGCAGAAGGTGGTAGGTGGAGATTACTGCCCTTAAAGCATTAAAGGTTGGCCTGCCAAGGATGACATTGTAGCTAGATGCGCAATGTACGACCAGGAAATTTGTAGTGACTGTCGACAGTTTGGGTGGGCTTCCGACTGTAATTGGGAGGGTTATTATCCCCTCGGGTTGCACCACTCCTCCTGAAAATCCGACCAGACTGGATTTGACCGGAACTAAGTTGTCTGCGTCATACCTCATTCTTTGGAAGGCGCTCCAAAATAGGACGTCTATTGAACTCCCGCTATCAATGAGAACTCTTCTCATCTCGAAATTGGAGATAATGATGGCGACGACTAAAGCATCGTCATGAGGGTGGCGGACCCTTCTGGTTTCTTTGTCATAGAAGATGATGGGTGGTGCAGGTCGTAGTGTCTTCAGAGTTTGTCTTTCTTCAGTAGCCCCAATCATTCGAGCGCAGCTCTTCCGGGAGGATGTACTTTCTCTACCACATCCGGGTCCGCCACTGATGTAGCCTATAATTTCTCATCCTACCTCGTTGAGGTTTGGAGGTGAGGGCCCATTTTCCTTTTGGTCTTAGCGAATGTACTATTCGAGTTTACCTCTTCTGACAACATCTTCGATGGCGTTCATCAGGTGGGTGCATTCTTCCGTGTCGTGGCCTCAGACTCGATGAAAGTTGCAGTACTTCTTGTTGTTTTTCCAGAGGTCTAGATTAGGCTCAGGCTATGTTAAGATCTTTTTGTCTTGAATCTGCATCAGGATGTGGCTTCGGGTCTGGTTGAGGGGAGTATGGTGTTCGTACCTTACTATTTTTCTTACCTTTGGGGTGTTTCGTGGCTGAAGGGCTTGCTATCTGGGGCGAGGCGGTGGTTCTCGGCCTCTGTTGCCTTCCCCTTGCGGCTTTTCCTGTCAGACTTCTCTCTGGGTTCTTTCAAGAGTTGAAGGGAGCTTTTTTGTTTGTTCTTCTTTAGTCTTCCTTCAAGCCTCTTCTTCCCAACCTGCGTGGATCTCATCGGAATTGATGTATTTCTGGGCATGGGTCAAGAGATCAGGCATGCTCTTTGGTCGAAGAATCGAGGAGTCCCTCCATTAGAATAGTGCCAATCATCCAGGGGGTGAGGTCGGCAAAGTTTGATGCTTCATCAGTAAATCGGTCAAGGTACAACTTAAGGCTCTCTCCTTTACGCTGCTTGACTCACATGAGAGTGGAAGGTGTCTTCTTCTGTTTGGAGTAACTCGCGAAATGGGTAAAGAAGAGATCCGCCAATACCTGGAAAGAGGGGACTGTGCTAGTAGGAAGGTGGACAAACCAATCTTGGGCTGCTCCTTCCAACGTGGCAGGAAAAGTCCTGCACATGCGGGCTTCGGTTGTTCTGGAGAGGAACATTGCTGACCAAAAATACTTCAAGTGGCGGAAGGGGTCGGTTTTGCCGTCGTACATGGCCACGGGGGATGGCCTGAAGCCGTCTGGAACATGCTCTTCTAGTATTTCACAAATGAAAGGAGAAATTACTTTGGGTGCATACCTCTCGGGTTCTTCTCTTCTGCGGAGTGGGGTATATCGTGGGGTTCGCCCGTCGTAAGATGCGATGTATTGCTGGGTTCTTGAGGGGGCATGATTATGTCGGCGAACCGAAGGTGGTTCCGAGCTGTCAGAGAAGAGAGTTCTTTCTCTACATCCTTCCCTTGGTCTCCTCTCCCTGGGTGTGCGGGCGCTGGATCTTCCCTTACTTATTGAGCTGCCGGAGGAGCGGGCGGAACAGTTTGGGGGCGTTGGGTTCCGTGGGGCGGATGCCGTAAAGTTTGAACAACTTGATCTAGTTGTTCCAGGCGTCATTCCATGTTTTGATATCGTTCATGGATGTTTTCCTCCTGGCGATGTTCGGGCAATCTTGGTGGATTTTCCCTCACCTCTTGTGTTTCGCCGAGGATGTTAGCGTCGTTATTTCCCCCTCCTTGTTCTTGAATACGGGTTGACCTTCAGGTTGTTGTCATTTGACTTTTTGTAAGGGTCCCCAAAGACGGCGCCAAACTGTGGTGCTAAAAACCGACTTTCCCTCTGGATCAGATCCGATTCAAATCAACGGTTGAGATTTGTATTTTGATTTTGTGCGGACACATACAGCTGATGGTGAAGAGTGATTTTGCTCTTCTGGATGACAGGAGAAAAACTGCACGGGAGAAGAAAATCGACTTGAGTGGGCCTTTCGCTCGAATTCAACTCCGATAGTCAAGTTAGTGTAGTATTTTTGAGAGAAAAGGAGAGGGTTTCTTGGCTCAATTTTTTCTTACCTTTGGATCTTCCACCTCCCTTCTTTATATAAGGTTTTTGAGGCGATGGGAAAATATCTTATCCACTGGTTGGGCAAGTGGGGGGAGGGGAATTGTCAGAGTAAGTGGATGGTTGTTTTTCAACTGCCTTCCCATCCGGTGTCAGGGGGAGTTATGACGTTTGGTCATCTAAGCCAAATCTTTTGCTCAGAAAAAAAAAAAATCTTGTTATGTACTTTATTCCCTTGACATTAATGCCCCATGCCTGCTCTTGTCCTCCTATCCAGGGGGAATGATTCCGGTCGGTTTTTAAGGTCAGTATATGTGGAGGGTTGGGATGATGACAGACGTTCGACCCAGATTTAGCTGGGTGGACCTCAGGGATTCTGCCAAGTGACGGTTTTGCTCTTATGTGGGATCCATGACATGTGTCGTGCCGCATATACTATATAATTAACTTAATTTAAATTTATTAATTATTATTTAATATAAAAAAAAGGAAAGAAAAACTCATTCTTTTTCCAGGAAATCTCCTCCTATTTCGAGGGATGCGGCTTGTCCAATTTCAAGGGATGGCGTCCATTCACGACTAGCTCCATCCTGGCAACAAAACATCCGGATGGAACCCCATCCCGAAATATCCTGGATGCCAAACACCTCTTTCAAGGGGTGCAATCTATGATGCCTCTTAAGGCAACTTGCCTTTCCTTACTTTGCACCCAAATTATATAACTCTAAACCCTACTTTGCACCCATCATTCCTTGGGTGGCACCCCAAGGCAAGTTGCCTTGGGCTACAACCCAAGGAATGATAGAATTTACCCTTTCAAGGATGGTGAAATGGCCTGTTTGCATTTGTTGTTACTTCTTTCCCTTGGGAGGAGAATACTGCATGGTCACAGAGAAGGGAGTCGATCGGCTAGGGGCAACGCATTCCCACATACACATTATGGTTGTACCCCATCGGGGGAGACCACTCTCCTCCACACATACATTGAGGGGTCCAAGTACTAGCATTGATCTAAACCAATGGAACAAAAAAAGCCATCACTTCCAACGCTTCACCCTCCTAGAATTTCGATGGGAGGAGATGGACTTGTTGGAGTCACACTACACTCATGGATAGCTTCTCAAAGCATAGTTGGAAAGTTTTCCTCGGCCAAAACAATTGCAACACTATACCTCTAATTGGATAAGCCCACTATAATTTGTTTATCATATTTTGTTAAATGAAGAATATCATCAAACACTTTATCAACATCTCTTATTTCATTCTTTTATACTTTTCCTGAAAATGTCCCTCAATCCAAACACAGCCAGGTCACCATGAAATGCAATGTTTCAATCTTATAAAAGAAAACTCAGTAAGAATTAAAAGTATTTTTGTTCCTTGTGGATTTTACAAATTTCCAACAAGAAACACAGTAAACCAGCCAATAAGATCTATGTCCAAAATCAAATAGAAACCCTAACTTGTACAAGACCTACTAAATATATTTTCCACATACAAAAGGAGGATAATTTAAAGGCCTCCAATATGTAGTAAGCCGAGGGAGTACCTGCCACCGTCTTCATGTTGCATGTACAAATATATATCCTAGTGTAGAAACATTCCACCACATAATGGACCGAAGACAAGTAAGAGTGTGTTGTCACTACTATTGATCATATGACCTCATAACACATCTTACAGCCAATTTGGAGTGACAACTTTATTTGGACTCACATTAGAGGGCAGATCATCAGTGAACTTTGCTAAAGAACGATATTGCAATTTGACACTTTCTGCATTGTCCAGTGTCTTCACTACATACCTGTGTTCATGATGAGATATTATATCTTAAATGATTCTTTCAGAAGATGCTGCGAAAGATGCAACTGATATGAGCAACATTGGCCATAATCAGGTATATCTATTTGATGCATAAAATGATACTTGCTTTAATTACTCATAATATGATCAAACTATTAGAAACTTATCTACTAAATAATATGTAACTGTCTAGGTTAAAACCTAATAGCTTTCAACTTGGATGCCAAAACTGATCATTAGGCATGTCATTTGACTGTGCCAGCCTGGCCAGAAAAAAAAAAATCCAACCTTAATATTTTGTGATTTCTAGCCCATACAGGGTGCCAGATTTAATCAGCAAACAGGAAAAACAAATATTTTGTTGCTACTGGTAATATAGGCAGAAATGTCATCAGTCAGTGACTACTGGTAATACAGTACAGTGGAAATTACTAACCATCCATTTAAGCATTGTGTTGTTACAACTGCAATTCGTCCAACAAAACGTTGTGGTGTCCTCTTGTTTCCCTGAGAGAAAATTTCAGTGTAATATTCAAGTCTCATATCAGTGCCAATGAACAGTACCAGAGGTTTTAGCCCATATACCTTGATTATAACCCGATCTGAGACAACAAATGGAAATTGGACACCTTTACCCCGAGAAAGGTCCAGAGGGAAAGGATCATCATAACTACATTTATCCTTAACAAGAGAAGAGACTTAGTTTAGAAGGAAAATAGAATTTCAGAGAAAACATATAATTTAAGAAGGTACTTAGATGAAACAAGGCCATGAACGTACCTGTTCAAATCTGTCTCTTCTTCTTTTAGGTGCTTTTGAGAATTGTGACTCTTCTTCACGGTGGAATGCTTGAACTGCAGCCCGGAGAGCTAAAGGGGCACATAAGAAAATCTATTGAGGTAAGTTGAAACACATATTGGAAAGGGAATTTTTGAACAGAATAATCACAAAACACTAATACAATCGTGATATATTAAGAGAATCAAAACATTGACAAGAAAAAATGCAAAGGTTGCCGTTAGAGTTGAAACAAGAAAAGAAATATGATGAAGCATAAACAAAAGGGAAATTTGAGTAGACACCTAACAATGTCTGAAATGATGGCACAGGTCTACCAATGGTTACATTAGTTAATAAGATAACAACCCTTAAAAAGCGCTTGGACTTTGACCATATTAGAAGAACTTTCATACTAATGAGGTGTAAAATGAAATACTGATCAAGTACAAGTAAGAAGACTCCATTTCAGTGCATAACTTCTAATGTAAATTATGATGGGAACAAGTGTGCTTTATTCATAAAGGGAAAGTGAAGAGAGGGGATCCAAAAGCTTTACCCCAGAATGTAAAGAAATTGAGAGCCATCCTCAATTATTTTCCATCTGTCCTACCTAATGTAAGCTAAATTTAAAATACCCAATTGACATTGACAAAAATTAGTATCAGGTAGATATATCATAATAACAGCCACAATGAAGAAATCATTAATAGTTAACATGTTGATACATTAGAGAGAGTAACTGAATGTGAGTAGAAAGAAAATTATAAGAATCAGGTATGTTTTCATTCGGTTTGATCAGCTTCTACCTCTATTGAAAAGATAAGATAGATGGCATACCCAAATTAGGCCGAACCAAGTCTTCTGAAATCGGATGTGCGCATTTAAAACAAGACTTCTGCACATAAAATACAAAATAGAGAAATCAGAAAAATCATGACCTTGGCAAAAGTATATATATTTGCTAAAAATGAAAAAAAAAAAATATGGCCAAAGAAAATTTTGAGAAAATTTGAGGCATATAGATAAAAGCGCATAAACAAAATAACAAACTGCAACATGGAGTTACTGCAGGAATGGCATTATAAACTCTCTACACTCAATAACAAAAAAAAAAGTAACTTATATTTTTCAAATATCAAAACAAATAAATAGAGTATTAATTAATGCCAACCTTTCTATGAAAGCATCAATAGGCAACTAGTCTGTTATAGGAAAATGAAACAATTATTGATTAAGATATGTTTAATCAAATGATGAATTTAGATGAATATATCTTCAAGCAGATGCCATCTAAATCAAAAACCTAGAAAATCGGATAGATTCCTTTACTATGCAGGAATCCAAACATACTTTATTTTTTTTAAGTGTTGCCACTGGTTGCCAATAAAAATATCTAGAATGATCCTTCAAAAATTTTCAAAGAAGCCCCTCCAAAGGCAGGGTACTAGATTCTTATTCCAAGACGCCATGTCAAAGACAGTTTCTGAGTACGCAGAGGCCGGTTACTTTGATATGGGAGAAAAGTTCTGTTATCTTAAAACATGCTACAGACCTACAAGCTTAGTAGCGGCCACCAAAAAGAAAGAGAAAAAAAATTTAAAAAACTTTATCAAACCGCAGATGAATTACAAATATTCTTTTCAACCACAATCAGCATGTGCCACGGAAGTCATTTAGATGGTTGAATCATTACTCTAAAAAACATGAAGAGCTAGGTAGAATTTAAAAACAATAATAACAAGTCAGGAGGTCTCACCATTCTATAAACATGTTGCATTCCACCACTTCCAAAAGAATGTCCACATGGTAGTATCATTGCATCATCCATGAGAACACCTCTAAAACACAGCAGATTGTAAAAAGGTAAATACAAAAAAGTTTGCGTTTGCAGATACAACTTGCAAAATATCAAACAGTAAAGTGCCTAAAAGTATTGATGACAAAAGGAAGAGCTAGCATTTGTACGTGTATAGAACATAGCATATCAGAATCACTCCATGAATAGAAATGTACTAGTCTTTGATGATTGGGTCATAATAATCAGATAAGGGTTGCAATAATTATGCAACTAGCAAAGTAGGAATAAAGCATCAAACAATGGCACCAATATAGTATGTGGTTTGTGATCAAGCCCATTTACTCCAAGAAATAGGAGTCAGCAGGACTGCTCTATATTAGTCACAACGAAGAAATTGCAGGTGTCAGCAATACTTTTCCACATCTTGCTCAGGAAAAGAGAATACATCTGTTACAAATGTAGATCAATACATCTGTTTGTTAGCAAAGGAAAGGGAAATTCTGACGCTGTAATTTGGTATAAAGATTATAAAATAGGGAAACACCCGATATTGAAATACAAGCACCCAAAAAAAAGAGAAATGAAAAACTCACTGAAACCTTAGAGTTCACAACAGAAAGTTATTCTCTCCATGAACCAATCCCAATAGGATCTTCACTCATTTCAATGAATTTTATCCTTTACAATTTCTTAAAGACAGTAATCACCAGATTTAAAGGTCATACCAAGGTATCATTGATTGAGTTTACATTTTACTGCCTTCAAGTAAACTCCCACGCATTACATCATGAAACTAATGTACATCAAACAGGCATCAATAGAATCTGAACCTTACCTAATTTGTAAAAACATATGAAATAAACACCAAGTCATACTATCGCATTTATAATACCTTCTCTGGCCAGATTTAAATCTCCTCTGGTTTTATTCCACTAAAGGAGGCAACTCCATCACAGCCTTATTTATTATTTCAGTAAAATTGCTATCAATCAAATCTAAACTTTCATCTATCTTGTTAATCAGTGGAAAGAAGTTTGAACTCCTTCGGACCTTATTTGCACAGGTACATCTAACCTACTCAAATTGTTTTGGACATTTCTAATCTATTAAATTCCTGAGAAAAAACAAAGGGCTAATATAAGAATGAATTAGAATGTTTCAATGTTCATTTATATCTTAATTCTGAATAAAGTATCTTGATTATAAAAGAACTTCTTATGTTTATATTTTATTAACTCAGTTCAGCTCTATTTCTCTTGTCAATAGATGCTCTGTGACTTCACTTAATAACCAGCACTTGGATCATATAAAGGAGCAAAAGAAGCAACATGTGGTCATTTCTTGGTGCAGGAACACCAACCAAATATCAGCCATCATGCTACTACCATTCAATCTACAAACAGGCATATTGTATACTTAAGTATATACATAAAAATAGGTGTGAGCATCTCTTTTAGGGAGCACTCAATGCACCAGGTATTCCCCAAAGTGATTTGTGTTAAAAGGACAACAGACATCAAAGTTCAAGGGATAATAAGCATTAAGTTCAACAAAAAAAAGATTTCTGGGAAAAAGGATCATACACAAACAACCAGAAATCATTGTTTGAGTGTTGTGCTACCCCGACCACAGGCAGATGCACACACACCTAGTACGTGAAATACATTATAAAAGCTTCTCCATTTTAGGTTTCAGTTGTTTCAGATAAAATGGAAAAGGTTTGACAGTTCATATGAACATTGTGCTTTGAAACAAGGAAGTTTGCTGACACTCTTTGCAGTGAATGAAGATAAGGGAACATTAAGTTGATAAGGCAACTAATGATATAAGAAAGCTAAATTGAGAATGGGAACCATCCGAATATAAGACCTGAATTCTAGAACACACTAATATTCCTTGCCACAAAAAAATATTCCAACATGAAGTTCAACAGATGAAATTTAATTACATTTAATATTTTATAGTTTTGAAGTTTGATTTGTTAGAAGAGGTAGCAGGGAACATTTACAAATCAAAGAACCAACCTAGATATCAAATGAACACCATCTAATGCACAATTATATAGAATTGGCTTCTGTTGATTCAAAATATGCACAACAATGAATCCTTATCTTCAAGTCTTTCTAGGCAATGCATGTTTAAAAACCAAACTGCTTATGCAAAACTAAAGCCTCAACTAAAAGCAGAAAACAATAATCGGAGAGAAACAGAGAAAAGAAATCCTAAGGCAATTAAAACTCACGTAACAGGATCCGAAAGGTGTGTCCTCACAGACTCTCCTAAATCAATCGCTAATCCAATCTCCCGCCTCCCACCAAAACCACTCCCAGTCTCCACTCCTACTTCCTTATGACCCAAACTTGATCCATCTCCTCCATGCATAATCGGAGTATAATAATTCTCCGGCTCAACAATAGCAATCTCATTGTCATATCCTCCTTCCCGCCCCTGCTGCTGCTGCTGCTGGAGACCAGAACTCCCTCTCATTCCACTACCATCCTTCGCCACCATTCTTCTATTCAATCCTGAAAAAAAAAAACATCATTCAGCGCTAATCTTAACATAAACAATACAAATTGCAACTTTTTGCTCACCAAAACCCGAATGCTGCTCCTGCGAATCAGCCCGAGCGGTACAACCCTTCTCCGAGCTACTCTGCACGCTGCCGCTGCTATTATTGCAGTTCTTGTGATTCCCATTGTCGACGGACACCAAACCGTCGTCCTCCTCGTCATCATATCCGTCCTCATCGTCTTCCTCCGATTCATCGCCGCTCGGCGACCCGGGATCTCGGATAGCGTTCCAGTCCCGGGTCGGCAAACGCGACTCCGGGCCCATCCGAAAGAACCCACCGCTCCGGTCATCCGCGACGTGGTTTCCGGCGGCGCGAGAGAATTGCAAGGCGGGGTCTTGGAACCCGATGCGGGAGCTGAGACCGTTGTCCATTGTCCTCGGATGGGCCAAATCAAGTTCCTCCGAAGCCATGGAGACGGAACTCTAGCGCCGGAGCCCCGAGAGCTCGTGATCACTATGGATAGCTTGGATCGAAGTTGGAACTAGGGTTTTTTTCCGCCATTTTCGGTGTTCGATGAGGGGCACCGGAGCTTCAGAGGCCGACCGAGATCGAAACGGGTCCCCCGCAGCGATTGGCAGCAGGTGCAAATGGAATCGTCTACTAAATTAAATTTTTGTTTAATTTAATTATTACATAATTCAATTTACAGAGATAGAAATATGATTTATATTACATATATATAGAAATATTAATTTAGCTATTTTATCTGAATTTTATCAATTTTAACATAATTTAGTTACAATTTATACAAATTCTAACCCTTATATATATATATATATATATATATATATATATATTTCAGCTGCTACAATAACTGATACTTTCTCGTCTACTACAGTAATTGCTACATACCGAGCTACAGAGAAAATTTTTCTACAATGAAATATCTACAGTGATTTTGCCATACGTTTTCAGGGAGAAAGAGTAAAACAAGCTCATAACCAACTAGACAGTTCATTCAAGAAAGAAAAGTAAACAAGAGCAAAATCATATCCAAGAACACCCATAAACCCTAAGCGCCTTCAAACGGCATAACGGGTATAGACTAGGAATTTGCATCTCGGCCTTGCCTTGATTTCCACCTACCTCTTTGTTTACAAAATCTTAACGATTGCTTCTCTCTTTACTATATATATATATATATATATATATATTAAAGGGATAACAAAAAAAAGATTACAAAAGATTAATACAAAGATGAAGAGTTTTGTGGCAATATGTTTTGTGCTCTACTTGGTACTTACTTTTCTTGGTGTGGATATGGCCCCCTTTTTTTTTCGGCTGCTACAGTACCGAGCTACAGTAATTTGTTCTACAGTGAGATTGCTATAATGATTTTGCCATTCGTTTTTATCAACAGTTAAGACAGGCTCATAATCAACGAGATTATCAAAGAACCAGTTCATTCAAGAAAGAAGAGTGAACAAGAGCAAAATCATATCCAAGAACACCCATATACCCTAAGCGCCTTCAAACGATATTAACTGGTATAGACTGGGAATTTGCATCTCAGCCTTGATTTCCACCTACCTCTTAGTTTACAAAACCTTAAGGATTGCTTCTCTCTTTACTACTGATTTTACAAGATAAAATAGCAGTTTTAAGCATCTTTACTAGTGCATGTCTCTAGAAACAGATGGATGATCGGTAAGAAACAAAAACTATACAAATTATCTTTTTGTGGCCATACCTTCACAAGAAAAGCTTTCCCGTTCGAGGGGGAAAAAGAGCTGAAGAACTTGGAGAAGAAAACTTACAAATCAAACCAAACCAAGGTTCACACTTTATTCACAAGAAAACATTTTACAAGAAAGCATCTTAAAACACTCTTTAGAGGAGAGGGGTTTTCTCGGAAGGGTTGAGATCCCAAGAGAAGCCTTAAGGGCTCTCTTATATACAAGAGAAGAGCATCTTTTCATACTATTACAAGGCTAGGTGGCTCTTTGCTATTTGACATAAGAAAAATAAGAAGATAAGAAGGAATCCTTATTTATGAAGATAAGTAAGCATCATTATCTTTCATAATGAATATCCTTATCATCTTATCCTCTAAGAGTCCACCATGCTCCGAAAGCACACTCTGATGGGGACAACTAAATGTACAAGTTGCTTATTTAGTAGATAGGTGTTGCCAGCCACGTTATGAAAATAATAAACATATGTATAAGAAGGTCTAGGCAGCAAACTAGTCAACCTTTGCTGGGGTAGCGTTGCATCCACAAGGGAAGGAAGTGGAGTCGTCTTGATCATCAGGATAGTTATAGTCGATCTGGCGGAGATAATTTAAGAGATGTGTGTCAGATGGATTGGTGTAGTAGTGAATTTCGTCGATAGAGGCGTCGGCGAGAACAAGTTGGCATGAGTAGTGGCCATTTGCTGGGCAGTTGAAGTGATGGTGTCTAGTGGGATCTTTATAGATAATGCGAAGTTGATCTGAAAAGATGCCCGGAGAATAGGACTTCGGCTTGCCTGTTTGTAATTGTTGAGTTCCACAAGAAGATCATCTTTGTCCGACTGTAGTTGGCGAAGTTGATCGCGAAGGCGAAGGACTTCATGGTGGGCGTAAGTGTGAGAGTTGTTCAAAAGAGAACTAATTAGCTTGTGTTGTCCATGTAGGACGCTGGTTAGAGTTTTGTTTTCATCATTAAGTTCAACAAATTCTTTTACGAGCATGTCCTTGATAGGAGAAGAAACATGGAATAGGTAGGAAAGAATAAGTTTTTGTAGGCATGTTAGTATTGAAAGTTGGGAGTGATCGGTGGGAATGGATTCGATATGAGATGGAGGAGCTTGGGTTGAAGAGGCCATATTTTTGGTAGAGATTAAGGAGATTGTAGAGAGGTTGAAGATGCAGGGAAAGTTGCAAAAGAATTGTTAATTTATACAGATAAAAATAAAGAAATATAAGGTCGTCTTGAATGTAGTGCTTGGCTGAAATTAAAAGTCTATTTTTCTTGAAAGAAGTGCTTGGTTATAAATTAAAACATATGTCTTATATGTAGTAGAATCTAGATAGAGTGTATATAATTGAAGTATATGTTGGGATGTATGCCCTAAAGCATATGATGCTATGAATATATTTTAATTATGAATAAAATAAGATAATTATTACAAGTGCATGTATTATTTGAATACTCTATGAATATCACAAAATTTCATAATTATCTACGTAACCTTGAATAAATATATATAAGTGTTATATATATGGGAGGATATTATTTAAGGATGATAATTTAAATTAGTACGTGAAAACTAGTCAATTGACTTAACAATTAAAGTATGGAATCTTTAATTGATTTTCTAAGTCTTGACTCATTATCATTATGAATGAAATGATTTTATCCAAACCATTGATGTAGAGGGACATCTAATGAGGGCACTATACATAATGAGATTATGTAGGACTGGGACACGATGTGATTTGAATCATTGATAATTTCCGTTAAAATATAATGCATTCAAATCATGTCACTGATGGTCGGATATATAATGATCTTAATCCTGAGTGGTTAGCAAACTCCTATTTGTTGTGTTGCATCTTTTGATTTACTTGGTACGGATTATGAGATCATAATCCTTAAACATTGTATTTTGGAGGTGTAACAAAATAAATAGCAGGGAATGTTAATATCGCAAGACGAAATCCATTTCTTCTTTATAAGAAGTAGACAGATAATTCCCTTGAGTGATGATTCAGGGCTTGAATGGTATGGGTACTCAGATTCTTGATTTGTTCTTGAATCTTATCATTCATTAAAGAATCATTGGTACTTGAGGATAAAGATGAAATTAGAGAGGTTAACGGATCTTTACCTAGCTCTAATTATGAATTATTTATGGAGGATCAAATATATAGGAGATGACTATATCATATGGACGACTCGAATCCCGAGTAATTTTATATCTATAATTTTGGGAGTGCAATTCCAAGTTTTAAGTGGAGTAACTTTGGAATTAATAAAACATATTGATTAATTAAAGAGTTTAATTGATTAATATAAAGTTTTGTTGGAGCCCGGGATTATATGCCCATAAGTCCCCCTCCGTACAAAGAACTCCGATTGGACAAGTTTAGTTGATTTTGTGTTGATCACTTTATTACAAATTAATTGAGAATTAATTTGTAGTATTTATGAATAATAAGATGATTTATAAATAAAATAAATAAATACAGAATTTGATTATATATTTATTTATGGACTTATTGGATAATGTGAGCCAAGACACATGTGTTTAAATTTGAGTTAAAATTAAGATAAACTCAAATTAATTTGAATTTAGATAAGCTTGTGAAGCATATGTCTAGATTCAATGCATGTAGTAAGTTGGTTGCTAAGTTTGATTTTGATCGAATAAGTAAACACATGGAAAAAGATAAATATAAAGATATTTTATCTTTTAAATTTGGCCTGAAATCTCTCTAAATTTTTGTATGACAAAAATTTGATTTTGAATTCAAAAGGGTATTTGAATTCAAATCGAAACTTATCATAGTTTAAAAAGGAGAGTTATTTTCTCTATAAAAGGAGTAGCCTTTCTCCTCTCATGAGATGACTTTAAAAAAAAGAGTTTGATATAAGTTATAGAGAGTGTGAGATAAGAACCAATTGAGGAATCCTAAGAGAGAAAAGAGAGAGAAAAGTTCTTTCTCGAGAGTCCTAGTCTCAATTGCTCATTAGATGAGTTTTAAAGAGAGACAATAATCAGTTTAGTGATCTGATTAATATTGAGTTGTGCCCACACACAAGTCCATATCAGATCTTTGTCACCGGAAGGAAGACCGTGGTTTCGGAAAAAGAAGATCTACCGATCTCGGAGGATTTAAACTTCTACAACTTTAAGGTACGCTAAGAAATCTGGAAAATTGCTAAGAAAAATTTCCCTCGCGAAACCATGAATTTCCGTCGCTAAAAAAAATCAGCGACGAAATAGCGAGGGAAAAGTTTCCGTCGCTATTTTTATTCTTATCTAATTTTATTAATTCATAAGTAGAATTAATTATCATAATTTACAAAGTATTCATAAAAAGTGTTTTTGATGAATACCGATCCAAGATCTTGGTTTTATACGTGTTTATTCACGCTTCCGCATATTTTGAAAATTGTTTTCCCAAGATCTAAGACCAACAACTAGTATCAGAGCCAGGTTGTAAATTATATTAATTAATTCATTGATTATGTGATAATCTACTCGTGAATATTATAATTATGGGTAGGCATATGAATACACTATTATATCATGTGATGATATGAATATTTTTTGTAATATGATTTTATGAACAGAACTTTGGTAGTTAATTACATGATGCCTTTGGATTAGGTTTTTGTTTATTAGATCAAATTTAAAATTAGGTGCTTCACATGTAATTTTAAATTCATGTCTTCATGATGGATGAAGGAGGCCAAAACCCAAAAAGAATTTAGGAAATTTTTAGAAATTTTCTTTGATTATTTTATGGGTTGTACTATTAGAAATATCCAAAGACACCACGTCAAAGTCTTTTACTATTATGCAGATTATCCTATTTGTTCTATGTAATGTTATATAAAAGTATGATGATGCATAACAACATGTCATCTAGGATAGTTTTCCTACTCATATACAATCACATGTTATTTGATATACATGTTTATTAATTATGCATATAATTTAATGAGATTAAATCTTAAATATTCATGATGCAATTAAAATTTTAAGAGTTAAAATTGATTTCATATTAGTTTTTATTATAAAGTTGAAATTGTTTTGATTTTAAAATATGAAATATGTTATAATTGCACATTTGAAAATAACGAGTGGGAGAGGGTAAAATGACGATTTTACCCACGGGTCTCGTTGTTGGTACAACGAATGCTGTTTTGAATGGCGCCTCGAGACGCCATGATTTCGTCTTCCCTACGGAGGGTGTCCATTTAATTCATGCTAGGGTTGACCTCCATGAGATATGATGTAATTATGGATCTCTTTAATGACCGACCCTACGGCGGCGTTCTAGAGTGAAATAATTGGATTCCGAAAGAATGGGCTACACTCATAAAGATGTATTAAATAGTTTATTACATCTTGACCCGAATTACGATAGTTAATAAATATTGAAAAATATGAGATATCTTTGATGAGTATTTATTGATTGAAAATGTTTCAGTTCAATTTGAAAATATGTGACCTACCCTACTACGCACAATATTTTGGTAGATTGAATTATCGTTGGCAATTATTATAGTTATTTTTAATACTATACTATGCCCTAAAATTAAATATATGTGGTATTGATGCACTTGTAATTTTTTAATTTTCAAAGCATGTCTAATCCATTAATCAGTCTGCTATCACTTGAACAATTGACTGGCGAAAATTACGCCAAATGGAAAAGTAATATAAACTTGCTACTTGTCAATGAAGACTATAAGTTTGTACTCCTGGAGGAATGTCCTCCTGAACCAGCCAATAATGCACCTAAGTCTCAAAAGGATGCCTATGATCACTGGATTAGGGCAAATAATAAGTCTAAGGTCTATATGCTAGCGGGCATGAATGAGTTGCTCCGTAGGCAGCACGAAGGGATGGAAACTGCTTATGAGATAATGCAGTCCTTAGATGGTATGTTTGGACAACCATCAGAACAGGCTCAAAAGGGAAATTGTTTCCACTGTGACAAGCCTAGACATTGGAAGAGAAACTGCAAGCAGTATCTCGAAAAATTGAGGGTAAAGAAAAAGGGGAAAGGTGAATATGATTTACTTGTCCTTGAAGCAGGTTTAGTAAGGAGTGACATCTCAACCTGGGTCATTGACTCGGGAGCGACTAATCATGTTTGTTTTTCTTTACAAATCCTTCACAAGAGTAGAGAGCTGCAGGATGGCGAGTACACGATGGTCGTGGGCAATGGCGCCAAAGTTTCAGCTAAGGCAGTAGGGGAAGTGCGACTTCAATTTCCTGGAAATAAATTTCTTGTTTTAAACAATGTTTATTTTATTCCCAGTTTTAGATGAAATTTGATTTCGATTTCTAGATTAAATGAACAATCATTTAAAGTTACTTTTGAGATTGAAACAGTTTCTATTTCAAAGAATGGTTTGAATATTTGTTCTGGATATCTAGATGATGGTCTTTATTTTCTCAGACCAATTTATAAACCACTGCTTAATCTTTGAGATGTTTAAAATAATCAAACAAAGAGTAAAAGGCAAAATGTTTACGATCGAGCAGAGACATATCTATGGCATCTCGTGACTTGGCCATATTAACACGAGCAGGATTGAAAAGGCCCGACCAAGGATGAAGGTCCTTTAAAGGAACTAAAAGTTAGTGACCTACCGGTTTGTGAATCTTGTTTGGAAGGTAAGATGACCAAGAGATCCTTTTCTCGCAAGAAAAGGAGAGAGAGCTAAGCAACCTCTTGAGATAATACATCTTGATGTATGTGGACCCTTAAATGTCCAAGCTAGAGGAGGCTATGAATATTTCGTCACCTTTATTGATGATTATTCAAGATACTGGATATGCATACCGATGCAAAGGAAATCTGAAACTTTTGACAAGTTTAAGGTTTTCAAAGTGAAAATTTGAAAAGCAACTTAGCAAAGAAATCAAAATTCTTCGATCAGATCGAGGAGGTGAATATCTTGACACAGAATTCACAGATTTTCTTGTAGAGTGTGGTATCATATCACAACTCACTGCACCAGGTACCCCGCAGCAAAATGGTGTTGCAGAGAGAAGATACGGAACCTTGCTTGACATGATAAGATCAATGTTGAGTTACTCTTCGCTCCCCACTTCTTTCTGGGGTTATGCGCTAAAGAACTGCAGTTTATATCCTAAACGTGGTTCCTTCTAAATCCATACCTAGCACTCCTTTGGAGATATGGAATGGTAGGAAACCCAGTTTGAAACACTTTCGGATAAGGGGATGTCCGGCACATGTGTTGAAAAATAAATCTGGGAAGTTGGAATCATGAAGTGAGTTGTGCATGTTTGTGGGTTATCCTGAGGGTACTAGAGGTGGTCTTTTCTATAGTCCTCAAGATAAGAAAGTATTTGTATCGACAAATGCTACTTTTCTTGAGTATGACTACAATAAGGACTATAAGCCCAGGAGCAAAGTTATACTCGAAGAGATGCTATCACAGCAAGCAAATCCGCCAGTGCCAACAAGAGTTGTTGAAAGACAAAGTCCGAGAACCACAGTTCTGAATCAAGATCCTCCAATTCTTCGTCGTAGTGGGAGGGAAATAAGATTACCTGACCGGTATAGACAAGAATCGAATCTCGTCATGGCTGATGACGGAATTCAGGATCCGCTGACTTTTAAGTTAGCAATGGAGGATGATGATAAAGATAAATGGCTTGAAGCTATGAAACTCGAGATGGATTCAATGTATTCCAACTCAGTCTGGGAACTTGCAGATCTTCCTGATGGGGTAAAACCCATAGGGTGCAAATGGATCTACAAGAGAAAGAGAGGGGTGGACGGGAAAGTGGAGACTTTTAAAGCAAGATTAGTGGCCAAGGGTTATACCCAAAGAGAGGGAATCGATTTTGAAGAAACCTTCTCGCCGGTCGCTAAACTCAAGTCCATTAGGATACTCTTATCCATTGCTGCATATTATGACTATGACATATGGCAAATGGATGTCAAGACAGCCTTTTTGAACGGTCATCTTGAAGAAAGCATTTATATGATGTAACCAGAGGGTTTCACAGTTGAAGGTCAAGAGCAGAAAGTCTGCAAATTGCTAAAGTCTATATATGGACTCAAGCAAGCTTCAAGAACATGGAACATAAGGTTCGATGAGGCTATCAAGTCTTATGGGTTTGACCAAAACCTTGATGAACCATGTGTCTATAAGCACATCAAAGGGAATAGTGTGGTTTTCCTAATCCTTTATGTCGATGATATCTTACTCATTGGGAATGACAGGAAATCAATGATTGAAGCAAAGGATTGGTTAGCAAGCCAATTCCAAATGAAAGATTTGGGAGAGGCAAGCTATATTCTTGGGATCCAGATAATAAGGGATCGTAAGAATCGGATGTTAGCTTTGTCTCAGGCATCATACATTGACAAGGTGCTTGTCAGGTATAACATGCAAAACTCCAAGAAAGGGTATTTGCCCTCTAGGCATGGTATACACCTTTCTAAAGAACAATGTCCTAAGACTCCTCAGGAGGAAGAAGACATAAGACGGTATCCATACGCGTCTGCTGTTGGGAGTTTGATGTATGCTATGCAGTGTACAAGGCCGGATATACATTATCTTTGTAGGAATAGTAAGCAAGTTCCAGTCGAACCCAGGATTCGATCACTAGACGGCGGTCAAGTGTATTCTCAAGTATCTTCGGAGAACGAGAGTTTTGGATTGAGAGACATGTCCCATCTGCTTTAGTGCAAGTGGGAGATTGTTGGGATGTATGCCCTAAAGCATATGATGCTATGAATATATTTTAATTATGAATAAAATAATATAATTATTACAAGTGCATGTATTGTTTGAATACTCTATGAATATCACAAAATTCCATAATTATCTACGTAACCTTGAATAAATATATATAAGTGTTATATATATGGGAGGATATTATTTAAGGATGATAATTTAAATTAGTCCGTGAAAACTAGTCAATTGACTTAACAATTAAAGTATGGAATCTTTAATTGATTTTCACAAGTCTTGACTCATTATCATTAAGAATGAAATGATTTTATCCAAACCATTGATGTAGAGGGACATCTAATGAGGGCACTATACATAATGAGATTATGTAGGATTGGGACACGATGTGATTTGAATCATTGATAATTTCCGTTAAAATATAATGCATTCAAATCATGTCACTGATGGTCGGATATATAATGATCTTAATCCTGAGTGGTTAGCAAACTCCTATTTGTTGTGTTGCATCTTTTGATTTACTTGGTACGGATTATGAGATCATAATCCTTAAACTTTGTATTTTGGAGGTGTAACAAAATAAATAGCAGGGAATGTTAACATCGCAAGACGGAATCCATTCCTTCTTTATAAGAAGTAGACAGATAATTCCCTTGAGTGATGATTTAGGCTTGAATGGTATGGGTACTTTCGATTCTTGATTTGTTCTTGAATCTTATCATTCATTAAAGAATCATTGGTACTTGAGGATAAAGATGAAATTAGAGAGGTTAACGGATCTTTACCTAGCTCTAATTATGAATTATTTATGGAGGATCAAATATATAGGAGATGACTATATCATATGGACGACTCGAATCCCGAGTAATTTTATATCTATAATTTTGGGAGTGCAATTCCAAGTTTTTAGTGGAGTAACTTTGGAATTAATAAAACATATTGATTAATTAAAGAGTTTAATTGATTAATATAAAGTTTTGTTGGAGCCCGGGATTATATGCCCATAAGTCCCCCTCCGTACAAGGAACTCCGATTGGACAAGTTTAGTTGATTTTGTGTTGATCACTTTATTACAAATTAATTGAGAATTAGTTTGTAGTATTTATGAATAATAAGATGATTTATAAATAAAATAAATAAATACAGAATTTGATTATATATTTATTTATGGACTTATTGGATAATGTGAGCCAAGACACATGTGTTTAAATTTGAGTTAAAATTAAGATAAACTCAAATTAATTTGAATTTAGATAAGCTTGTGAAGCATATGTCTAGATTCAATGCATGTAGTAAGTTGGTTGCTAAGTTTGATTTTGATCGAATAAGTAAACACATGGAAAAAGATAAATATAAAGATATTTTATCTTTTAAATTTGGCCTGAAATCTCTCTAAATTTTTGTATGACAAAAATTTGATTTTGAATTCAAAAGGGTATTTGAATTCTAATCGAAACTTATCGTAGTTTAAAAAGGAGAGTTATTTTCTCTATAAAAGGAGTAGCCTTTCTCCTCTCATGAGATGACTTTAAAAAAAAGAGTTTGATATAAGTTATAGAGAGTGTGAGATAGGAACCAATTGAGGAATCCTAAGAGAGAAAAGAGAGAGAAAAGTTCT
Organism: Dioscorea zingiberensis; assembly: GCA_026586065.1. Taxonomy (NCBI): domain Eukaryota; kingdom Viridiplantae; phylum Streptophyta; class Magnoliopsida; order Dioscoreales; family Dioscoreaceae; genus Dioscorea; species Dioscorea zingiberensis. Next base: position 38,531,060 of record CM048821.1, on the reverse strand, counting down.
TTCTCGAGAGTCCTAGTCTCAATTGCTCATTAGATGAGTTTTAGAGAGAGACAATAATCAGTTTAGTGATCTGATTAATATTGAGTTGTGCCCACACACAAGTCCATATCGGATCTTTGTCACCGGAAGGAAGACCGTGGTTTCGGAAAAAGAAGATCTACCGATCTCGGAGGATTTAAACTTCTACAACTTTAAGGTACGCTAAGAAATCTGGAAAATTGCTAGGAAAAATTTCCCTCGCGAAACCATGAATTTCCGTCGCTAAAATAAATCAGCGACGAAATAGCGAGGGAAAAGTTTCCGTCGCGATTTTTATTCCTATCTAATTTTATTAATTCATAAGTAGAATTAATTATCATAATTTACAAAGTATTCATAAAAAGTGTTTTTGATGAATACCGATCCAAGATCTTGGTTTTATACGTGTTTATTCACGCTTCCTCATATTTTGAAAATTGTTTTCCCAAGATCTAAGACCAACAGTATAAACTATCTTTTTTAAGGAGTAGCTACCTAGAAAAGTTAATAATTGGGGTATAAAATATTTTAGATAGATACTAGCTAGAGAATTATTATAATCTTAACTTCTTTTAATTAAGCTCTTTAATTAAACTACTACGGGACTTATCCTTTTCTTTTTCATTATCAGCTTCTAATTGTTTAAGAAATTTTTGGGTGTATTCCCAATCCATTTCATCTAGTGGTTGGCTAAAATCATCAAATTCTGGATAATAGGGTTCTAAAGATTCTGGAATAGAGCTAAATTCTGCTTCTTTTTCTTTTTCTTTTTGCAGAGTAGTATTTATCATTTGTTGTAACATCTTTTTTAAATTTTTATTGTCCCCTAATTTTTCTTTTCCCTTATTTGTTTGGCTTTTTGGAAAAGCCACACCAGCCACAGGATTTGAGGAGTCTTTACCAACTACTTGTTGAGCTGGACTAGCCAATGATGTTATGGTTTCATTGGTAACCATCGGTTGTATTTTTGGCAAATACTCAGCCATAAACGGACTTGATTTGCCTTTACCGACTATCGTATCTTATCTTATCTTATATTTTATCTTAAAAATTTGAAAAAGAATTAATTTCAAAAATCCAAAACTTTAAAAAATCCTACTGATTTTGAAAAATAAAAAAAAAGATTCAAAAATACAAAAATTCAAAAATTCAAAACTTAAAATCTTTAAAAAAAAATTGATTTTGGATCATCATTATCTTTTGTGCCCAATCGAATATCCTTTATCAGATTAACAATGTCTTTGCTTTCAAGAAGACTAGGATCACACTCAGTTCGATGCATCGTTGCATGGGCAATTGTCATTGGAAGATATCTTTGCGTATTATATTTATCATAGCAAAGCAGCGGTTAAAGAGTTAGATTCTTGGGAGGTCAAGGAATCAGACTTGGAGAAAGTGTTGTATATGATTAAAGTAAATACAAATCTATTCTTTAGTTAGACACCTTCCATTCCCCCATTGGTAGTTTGCGAGGTATCTCCCATCGAGCAAACCATGTTTAACTCTACGGGAACGGGTGATGTATACGGATGGGATATGGAAAATTAGGAACCCTAATAGGACATTGAGACAATCTTCAACCAAAGCATGGGTGTAGAATCAAGGGAGTGTTTTGAGGGGGAAGTCGAGTAAACTTTTGGAGAAGCCAACCTAGGTGAAGACCTCGACAAGGAGACTTGGATACAATTGACACCATCCATCGAGGAGCCCCAAGAGTTTGAACCGAAGAAGCTACCAGAGCACCTTGAGTATACATTCCTGGAGTGAGATATGGAGAAGTTCCTTGAGCATGCACCACCATCTGGTAAGGACAATGGAGACACTCATCCTCCTCCTTCTTCTTTTTTCTCAGCAGGTACTGCCTCAAGAGCTGAATGAACAAATCTAGTGTTCCAAGAAAAGGGAGAAAGTACGGAACTTTGCTCTATGAACCCTAACAAGAAGGGAGAGTGTTCGATCAAACCTAGTATAGATGCCACTATGACATATAAACCCTTGGAAAAAAATATTATTGTTCAAGAAATCGACAGATGGAACAGTAAATTAGTTGCAACACAAAGAGCAAGAAAAAGATATCACTTAGTGTTTCTAAAATAGTTGCTAGGGACAATGCGGATTCAAGTTATACGATCTTCCATGTTCATTGAAAGGGTGTCCTTGGATGATGCTGAGTTATATGCCAAGCCTATCAAGACTTCAAAGAAGAAGTGAATTGAATACAAAGGAGACGGTCTTGAGAAGGATGAAGCGACTCTGATTATCAAGGAACTAGAATAGTATGAAGGGGTAAAGCTAGAGACCTAAAATCTACCGCTTCTTTGGAGGCAACCTAAGCTCAGTTTATTTTTAGTCTATTTAGGTTTGTTTAGGATTCTAGTTAAGTATACATTAGTGGTGATTCTAATTCATTTGATGATAATCGACAATTATGTACATTTCAAAAAGTTTTAGCGACTAATCTTTTGTACTTGGAGACATAACACGAAGGAAAAGTGACAGGAACGAGGCTAGGACTAACAGAGGAAGTCAAGATCCACTTTAAGTCATAATTGGACCAGTCACACGGGCTAAGGCTAAGAGATTAAAAAAGGCTCTTGGAGGATTAATTCAAGAGGTTCAGCATAAAGAGTAGTGCAAGCTCACCATCAATGAAGAACCAAAGTTGGTCCACCTCAGGAAACTCGAAATTCAGAGTGTTCAAAAGAAAAAAAATCTATTGTTCCTTTGCCTCTTCTTCACATTTCTAATGTTTCAAGTAATCCCTTGTCCTTTATTAGCAATCCTTTTGTTTTAAGTAATCCCTTGTCCTTTATTCGCAATCCTTTTGTTTCAAGTGATCACTTGTCTTCTATTTGCAATCCTTTTTTTTCAACTGATCCTTTGTCATTTCTTTATACCATCTTGATAAGCTCTAGTGTGAACCGTTGCTGGAAATTCTGATTTGAGTGTGATTAGTTTGATAAGAACTGAAAGAGAATTTCTGAGCAATTTATTATTTGAGTGTCACACAAGAGAGTGAGTGTTGTGAGGTCTTCTTCTCAGGAAACTCATAATAGCGAAAAAGGTGCTACAGACGGTATTGATCCAAAGTTACTTATGGAGGCTATGATGGGGGAGATGCGGCGCTTGATAAGGCAAGAATTGGGGGAGGTTCATAAACAACTGCATAAAATTGAAAATTCAAGACAAGAGCCACCACAACATCATAATCAAAGGAGAGAAAGACACAAGTCCAAAGTAAACACAAATCTATCCATGAATGAGATAGTACCCGTTCCCTAATTGCTAGTTTATGAGGCACCTTCCATCGAGCAAATCATGTTTAATTCCATGGACTCGGATGATGGATGGGATGTGAAAAATATGAAGGCCCAACAAGATATCAAGACGAACTTGGAACAAACATTAGATGTAAAAGAAAGGGAGTATTTTGAGGGGGAGTTGAGGAAGCCTATGGAGAAGCCAAACTAGGTGAAGATCTCAACAAGGAGACAAGGATACAATTGAGGCCATCTATCGAGGAACCCTCAAAGTTTGAACTTAAGAAGCTACCAGAACATCTTGAGTACACTTTAATGGAGCAAGATTTGGAGGACCTCCTTGAGCATGCACCACCATCTAGAAAGGCCATTGAAGACATCTTTCCTTCTCCCCCTTTTTCTCAATGGATACTGCAACAAGAGCTGAATGAACAAATCTAGTCTGTTTTCCAAGAAAAGGGAGAAAATATGGAACCTTGCTCTGTGAATCCTATTATAGAGGATGAGTGTTTGATCAAACCCAATATCTATAAACTCTTGGACCAAAACTTGATTATCAAAGAAATAGACAGATGGCACAGTAATTTAGTTGTAACACAAAGAGCCAAACAAAGATATCATTTAATGTTGCTGAAAAAATTGTAAATTCAAACGATACGATCTTCCATATTTACATAAAGGGTGGCCCTACGAGATGCTGAGTTATATGCCACACCTTTCAAGAATGCAAAGAAACGGCGAAGAACATACAAAGGGGAAGGTCTTGAGAAGGATGCAGCGGCTTTGATCATCAAAGAGCTAGAATAACATAAAGGTAAGTCAAGATAATGACGTAAAACTAGCGCTTCTCGGGAGGCAACCCAAGTTTGGTTAGTTTTCTAGTTCATATTTTTAACTTAGCTTAGGATTTTAGTTAGGAATACAATAGAGGTGAATTACACTTGTTGATGATGTTATCAAAAATTTTGTGGTTCCTAAGTGTTTAACGACTAAATTTTTATCGCTAGAGCCACTAACACACAGGTCCATGGGGAATTAATAGGAAGATGGACCAATACAGCAATATAGAGATGTGTACGACCCTAGTTAAATTCGGCACGACCTTAGTTCAATTTTGCACGGCTGTGCCAAAGAGCATGCACCTCTCGGGCACGACCTTAGTTCAATTCGACATGACCATGCCAAAGAGCGTGCACCTCTCGAGCAAGGCTGTTGACCGTCAGCTAGAGCTAGAGTACAAGCACTCAAGCCTCCGCACACAAGTATACATGGTCGCAAGTAATAAATTCTGGTGAGTACTAGGTCGAATCCACAGGGAAGGCTTACTAGGTTTGGATGAACACTAACCTACTAAGTTGCTTGGTAAAGTCAGTCGATCAATAAGTGGAAGAGGTTACTAAATTAAACTACTCCTAGGAAGTGGTAAGAGATAATGATGGGTACAAGGGAATTTTCTCTATGATATGCTTTTAGGCTTGTATGCCTTTAATGACTTGTGAAGATTTTCGCCTATGCTTGCAATGATGTGTAATTATGGATATGGGTAAATCGATGGTAAATCCGGTACTTATGTGCACTCTGGTGTAACCTACAAGCCTTATGTCTAAGGAGCATTCTTCTAAACCTACCCATATGTCTAAGGAGAAGGAGAAGCATTATAGGACCTAGATTTAACTATCATCACCATGGGGGTACCAATGCTTGTTTCTAAGCAAATGGCACACGGCTGTCACTCTATTCTATCCTATGATTCTAGGTCGATTCTCAAATAAACATGTCTATACAATGAGAATTAAGATCAATCGTCACTCGTTAGCACACGATTACAAGTAACACTAAATCATAGGCATATCCATAACAACACCATCATTTACAAACTTAGGATAATTAAAATATCAAATAAAGGAGTTCATACAACCCTAGCATAGATGTTTAAGCTACCATTACAAATGAAAGATCCATAATGATGCAAATAGGAAAGTAAACATCCATGATTCGGTACAAAGAAGAGATCAATCAAATGTAAAATAATAAGAAATAGGTTCCCCTTTGTTTTGAGATTCTCCCCGCTAGATTTGGTCTTGAAACCCTCCGGATCACCTCTTTGGAGCCTTAACGTTCGCCATTAAATGAGAGGTAGTGAAAACCTAGAAATCATGTTGTTTTTATACTCCTAGGAAGTTACATCACAATGTCCAGAAAGGTACGTTGCGATGTTGATGAAATATGGGGTCCTGAAAGTGTGCCTAATGTTAACATCCGGATGTCCAAAAGTGACATCGCGATGTTAATTTATTTTATGTGGAACATGCCAAGCCTTTAATTAACATCTTGATGTGCTTTCTACATCTCGATGTCTTACTCAACTCAACGATCGGATGACCATTTCAACTCGGATTGAGCTTAAATTTTAACTAGGCGTTCCTGACTTGTTGATCTTCAATCTGAATTGTGAAGATTTGATTTGGAATCCTATAACTCTTCCAGTAAATTCCTGATCTGAGCTGCTCTTTGAGGCTACTCACAACTCTCTCTCCATTTACTCCTTATGCTCCTTTGTCATAGAACACCAATATATTTTCTCCAAGATCATCCATATCTCGCTCCAATGAACTCATCATGTGTCAATATTAAAATCACTTGCATTAGTGCATAAATTAGTCCATTTAGTATAGGAATGCACTAAAACAAGTGTGCATGCTTGTTGAGGTAGAGTTTATATAAAATAACCCAAATTGGCTCTTGAATACATCATTAGATGGCCAAATTTGGTCTCAACCTAGCATAGTATGTCATCTAAATAGCTTTCTTATGAGTGCTATCACACCCCTAAACTCGAACTATTGCTTGTCCTCAAGCAATGGAACATAAAGACATACAAGTCAATAGCTCAAGCATTTATATATTTTCGGGTTAAATCTCCTTTGACAATGAAAATAGATGCAACAAGATACAATTAATAAGGGGTTGAAGATTTCAAACAAAGTACAAATCATAATTAGATATTCTACATTGTGCATTAGAAGTCTAGATGTGTAATGCCATTAGTCAAATTGTATGTCACATAGATCGATACATACAAGGGAGAATAGAACTAGAAGCACAAATCGACAAAGTCCAGTCTTTTGATACTCTCTACTAGTACGGGACCCTACTCCCAGGGCAGGCTATTGCTCACATCTTATGGGTGCTTCTTTTAGTCTTTTGATGCATCGTTTATTGCATTGTTTTGTTCTTATACTTTTTTTTTAATGTTTTGCAGTAGGGCATCCTTAAAGGATCTGACTTTCTTCTAAGTAAAAGAAAATAATCACCTTGATGTAAGCTCACATGTACCCCCAGTTTCTATGCACTTCCATATGTGTCAAGTCCTACTCGACTACAAAGGGGTTTATACCCTACCTTTATTCTCCAATGCATATATAAGGTAGGAGATTAACCACTTAATTTCTATGCGTGGGGTGTGTAATACATACCTATGAATGAAAATTTTTCAATAAACGTTGAAAAATGACAGAAACTAGCAAGATATATATCGAAAGACACAAGTTTCAGTATATGAAACTTCACCGCCGCAACTAAGATAAGTCATCATCCCCGATGATACATGAAGTGTAAAAATAGAATGAGAAAGAGGAACACGAAATTAAGCACAAGTCAGAAGAACACTCCCCTAATGATCAATGTCCTTGTCGTCCCCCGAGGCGGAGCAAGCATATGGAAGGTAGCTTGTATTAGGCTTTCACTATTGATAGCATAGGGGGTTTTGGTGACTACCTTTGAGCGGCTTCCCCCAAACGCAAGCTTTTCCGTACAAAACAAGTGGCAATTATTCCAAACTAGAGAAAAACAAAGAACTAGAAACTAGAAAATAAAACAAACTACTAAAAGCAGTAAATACTAATTCTTTTTAAGCTTGGGTTGCCTTTCAAGAAGCACTAGATTTAAGGTCTCTAGCTTGACCCCACATGTGTTATTCTGGCTCTTTGATGAAAAGAGCCGCTGCATCTATCTCAAGACCTTCCCCTTTGTATTCCCTTCGCCGCTTCCTTAAAGTCTTTATAGGGTCGGCAGATGGCTCAATACCTTGCGACGAAAATTTTATAATAGAGATGGAAGATTTGCAGCTTGTTACTTTCTTCACCCCCAAGAATTGTTTTAACAAGACTATAATATATTTTTCGTTCGACATTTCTTGTTGTAACTAAATTGCTTTACCATCTATCGACTTCCTTAAGAATAAAATGTCTCTGCAAGGGTTTGTAGAGCACAATTATATACAAACCCGGCTTATTAGAGCATTCTTCTTCAAGAGAGTAGCAAGGTTTGTCATCTTCCATACTTGATAGCCTTGGTTGTTGCAGGTTTCTTTGAGCTCTAGGTGCACAAGACTATCGTCATATTTCCGTGCCCTTGCCATCACTTGACATGCTATATTTTATATTCTTTTATCATAGTCTTGGAGGTCGGCATCAAGCCCTTGTTGCAACAACCTTTGAGAAAAAGGTGGAGGGGAACAAATTTCATCATGTTCTCCTTCAATAATCTCCTCCATTTGCTTTTGGTCATCAAAGTCTTGAGCTAATGCTTCATTGTATTCCATATATTACATCATTAGCTCTTCTATTGGAGATTCTTCCTCCTCTTTTTCTTCCATCTCCTTAAATCTTCGATTTGGATTTTGACATTGGAGCTTATCATTTACTTTTCCTGTTAGAGATCGTTGGCCACTTAATCTATTTCTAAATTCTTGACGCATGGCTCTAAATTTTGGTGTCCATGTACTCAATTTCTCACCTAAGGATTATTCATTGACAGCTTGCTCCTTTATTACCCTTGAAACTCCTTGAACATCAAATTCATTAGATGGCATTGTAGGGGTGTTGATCCTTGAGAGTACCGGTTGAAAGCACGGTGGAATATCATCTTCCAAATATGATGTTGTACTCTCTAACCAAGATATGTAATATTTGCTTTGCATATTTATTGCACAATTTGTCCCCAAAAGATATGAGTGGCATTAACAGCTCAGAGCAGAATAAGTTGAGTACCACTAAAAGGAAAACAAAAAGTAATCAAGAAAAGACAAAAAAAGATAAGATGAATATAATATAAAAGAAATGTAAATGAAAAATAAATGACTGAGCAAGACTGGCTCCTATTTATGTAATGTCACCTATGGCCTATGGCTTCCCCGACAATGGCGCCAACAACTTATTGACCGTAGGCTAGAGTGTAAGCACTCAAGCCTCCGCATGCAAGTGTAAGTGATCGCAAGTAATAAATTCTTGTGATTACTAGGTCAAATCTATAGGGAAGACTTACTAGGTTTAGATGAACACTAACCTACTAAGTTGCTTGGTAAAGTCAGTAGATCAATAAGTTGAAGAGGTTACTAAACTAAACTACTCCTAGGAAGTGGTAAAAGATAACGAAGGATGTAGGGGAATTCTCTCTATGATATGCTTCTAGGCTTGTATAGCTCTAATGACTTGTGAAGATTTTCACCTATGCTTGCAATGATATATAGTTATGGATATGGGAAAATCGATGGTGAATCCGGCACTTATGTGCATTTTGGGTGCAACCTACAAGCCCTTTTGTTTAAGGAGCATGCTTCTAAACCTACCCATATGTCTATGGAGAAGGAGAAGCATTATAGGACCTAGATTCAACTATCATCACCATGGGGGTACCAATGCTTATTTCGAAGCTAATGGCACCACGATTGTCACTCCATTCAATCCTATGATTCTAGGTCGATTCTCACATACACATGTCTATGCAACGAGAATTAGGATCAATCGTCACCCGTCAGCATATGATTACAAGTAATACTAAATCATAGGCATATATCCATAACAACACCACCAATTACAAACTTAGGATAATTGAAATATCAAATCAAGGAGTTCATACAACCCTAGCATAGATGTTTAATCTACCATTACAAATGAAAGATCCATAATGATGCAAATACAAAAGTAAACATCAATGATTTGGTACAAAGAAAAGATAAATCAAATGTAAAATAATAAGAAATAGGTTCCCCCTATGGTTTGAGCTTCTCCCCTCTAGATTAGGTCTTCAAACCCTCCGGATTGTCTGTTTGTAGTCTTAGCCATTGCTCTTATATGAGAGATAGTAAAAAACCTAGAAATCACTTTGTTTTTATACCCCCAAGAAGTTATATTGCGATGTGCTTTTCTGTGGAGCTTGCCCAGCCTTTAATTAACATCGAGATGTGCTTTTCTACATCGCAATGTCTTCATCATCTCAACGTTTGGATGACCATTTCAGCTCGGATTGAGCTAAAATTTTAATAGAGTGTTCCTCACTTGTTGATCTTTAATCTGAATGGTGAAGATTAGATTTGGAGTCCTGTAATGCTTCCAATAAATTCCTGACCTCAGCTTCTCACAACTCTCTCTTCTTTTACTCCTCATGCTCCTTTGTCATAAAACACCAATCCATTTACTTCAAGATCCTCCATATCTCATTCCAATGGGCTTGTCATTTATTATTATTAAAAACACTTGCATTAGTGCATAAATTAATCAATTTAGTATAGGAATTCACTGAAACAAGTGTGCATGCTTATTAAGGTAGAGTTTATACACAATAACCCAAATTGGCTCTTGAATACATTATTATATAACAATATTTGGTCTTAACCTAGTATAATATGTCATCTAAATAGTTCTCTTTTGAGAGCTATCAACGGCCTTATTTCAATTCGGCACGGTCGTGCCAAAGAGCGTGCAACTCTCAGGATTTTTCCTCTCACAAAGGATACTACTACACACGATTGCGCATCTGATTAGCATGGCCATGCATTGGGGGATGGCAAAATAAAGACTTGGCTGGCCCTTACAGCACCATACCGCTGAAGAAACCATCCAAGAAGCAGCCAAGGAGGAAGAAGAAGAAAGAAGAAGAGAGCTCCCAGCCCCAGCCACTTCCATCTACCGCCACCCTGCAAAATATGACCTAATGCTGTCGAAGGTGTCCACTCTCCACTCCCCGCAATCAGGTACATACATCCGACCTTAGACACTCCATTATAGGGTGTGGATGGAACATGGGAGTCATAAGCATCATGGACTTCCTCTACCTCCAGAGCATAATGGACAACTTCCAACTACACCTGGGATGTGTCGTGGTCCAGCCACTCATACATTAGGCGAACCACACCAAGATTTCGATACTGATTTTTACTTCTCCGCTCGTTCGAAGAAGCCCTTTCTAGTGTAGGTCCCTTCTTCTACCAAGACATAAAAAAGCGAAGCAAGATAGAAGATGTGAAGATGGAATAATTACCGAGGAGGAGGACTAGGTCGAGGTTCTCCAAGGCTTTTCCACCATTCCCGTCGATTCATATTTAACATCCAAGAAACTCTGTTAGTTTGGCTTGTACTTTGCTATTAGTAGAGCCCGCTCCAATCTTGCTTTTCTGATTGATCATTGGCCAATTTTATGTTTAACTATGCTTCTTGTTCTCAACTGACAGGTTAACTAATGGAGCTTAATGACAACCCCACTCTTTGTTTGTTGGATTGAAAGCTAAAGGGAAATAGAAGGCTGAGGAGTTTGGGAAGAGTGCCAAGGAGGCTCCGAAGAAAACAGAGGAGGTTTCAGAAAAGACTTCGAAGAAGGTTGAGGAGACTTTGAAGAGTATTGAGGGATCTTCCCCAAAAAGGAAAGAGGAACCTTCTCGGGAGAGCTGCAAGGAATACCCTAATGAGGTGGGCAAGGCACCCTGTCAGAAGAGGATGAAGAAGATGCTGAGAGGACCATATGGTAAGTTGAAGAAGAAATCTGCGGCAGAGCCAAGTCGTCTTTCCGAGGAAGCTAAAGAGACTTCTTCGGTTCAAGGGTTGGCCCCTCTTCTCTAAGAAGGGGTTTTTCCTTCTACCAGGTCACCATCATAGAAGGATGATCTTACTTTGATCAAGCGCGCTCGGCAATTGGCTAGTATTGCCGTCACATCTGACTTGCCATCGTTAGAGAGAGAGATCCTTTGCGGGCAAACAAACTGGGCAATTGGCGTGCCTAACCGATTAACCTGTCTCAAATCTTCCTGCTGCCCCCTCTTTAGTTGCTCCTTTTGTGCCCAAACCCGAGTCGACCAGGACTGAGGTTCTTCTTACAAAGCCGGTTGTTGGTGTAGTTCCGTTGACCGAGGCTGAAGTGGTAGTATTTCTGGTATTGTCAATGTTCGAGAAGGCGCCGTAGCTAAGGGATTCAAGGGATGTTGGAGTTGAGGTCCTAGGCGGGGTTGAGATCGGGTCGTAATTCCCTATTGTGAGGTGGAGTAGGCCCACGCTAAGTTCCTTGCCAATCTGAATTGCTACTAGGTCTTTGGAGGTAATTTGAATTAAGGCGATTAATTCCAAGCTCTGTAGGTTCAGAAAAGAAGATGTTGCTACTCATTTGAATCTTGTGGGCAACTCGGTAAGAACCTTCATAATTAACCCTTATGATTTGTTCTTCTCTTGTCTTGGTGTTGGCCATTGTCCTTGGGAAGGTCAATTTCCTAATGGACCATGCCACGCGACTGCTCCGCAAGGATTCAATTCTGCTTAATCCTTGCGCTGATCTCTTTGACAGGTCTGAGGCGGAAAATAGCCAACTGAAGGTGGACCTCTCTAGGCTACAATCCAAGTTGAAGGAAGTGGAAAAGAGTAGGGCCAACATCATCGGCCATTAGGAGAAGTCCAAGCAGGGGTTCTAGCTTTCCTCTGGCTAGTGTCAAAACTTTTGAAGGAAAAAGGCTAGCTAGAAAAAAGAATCGGTGCCCTTTTTAAGCAAATTCAAGCGCTTGAAAACGAAAAGTTTGAGGCCCAAGTGGCTCAGTCAAGGAGTGAAAAATGATACCAAGCGACCGAGAACAACTGCAAGACTCTCAAGATGCATATCGTCTCCCTGACCACCAAAGTCGATGAAGTTGAATCTTAAGTGAAGGCATTGGAGCTGGAGAGGAAGCTATTGGTTGTGGAGCTTGGGGTTAAGGAAGGCCTTTTAAATTGTGCCTTAGTTGATTCCCAGAAGGCCAAGAAAGGGAGGGAGGAGGTTTTGGCTGACCTAGGTTCATGTCGGGCTTCCCTCGAGCAATCTCAGGAGCGAGTGAGGAACCCATAGAACATAGAAGTGCTGCTAGAGAAGTCCAAGAAGTCTAACATAAACTTCAATGAGGGTTGTTTCAAAGGATTCCGGATTTTCTAGTTTCTAGCTTAGTGTGACTCCTCTTTAGACCTTGCTCATATTAACATCGAAGAGGAGGTGGAACTCTTACATACTACGAATGGGGGATAGGGGGCCACTGATGGTAGTAACTTGTCTTCGTCTTCTCCCTTACATGAAACTACCTCTGCAGGTTCTGAGGATGTAGTTTCAGTTTCTTGACATAGTATCAGTAGAGTGGCCTCTACCACGAGTTCTGAGGAAGGGGCCCCCTGAAGTGGGCGTAGGAGACGTGATCATCTTGGATGAGGTTGCCGGAGGTGAAGATTTCCTTCCTTCTTCCTATCCTTATATCCTTGTCCCTTTGAGTCCAGGTAGGGTTACTTTGCAGACTACAGTCGACGTTGCTGAAGTTGTTGCCTCGGCTTTTACAAAGTTAGATTCTACCATCGCCTTCAAGGAAATGATTCTCACAGTTTCTGTCGAAGAGTCTACTCTGGTGATCGTAGAGGAGTCAGTCCCCGACGAGGTCTTTGACGAGGGATCAATTCAGGCTGCTGGGGAGCCTTCTGCTCTATTTCTTGTTAATGAAGATGTGTCCGTTCTGCCCGAGAAGAGTCATAGTGGAGTAGCTTGACTGTCATAACTTGTAATCTAAATTTTGATATTTTTGTCTTTCACTCAATGTACACTTGTATAAGCTCTTTATATGTGTAATATCTTAAATCCCTGGCTTTTGACAAATATGCGCTTTTGATGCATATGTCTTTGGATTTATAAGGTCGAATGCCTAAGTGGGATATTGAGCTCATGGTTGTGTGCATGGGTCATCAAACCTGCTGGGGGAATGTTGTGTCCTTTGGTCGGTTGCTTGGTTGAGTATGTGAGCGAATTATTCAACCTTGATGTAAGAGGGCGTGCCCTTAGAAGGGATGCTTGGCTGTGTTTGTAGGCGATTAGTTGAGCCTGGGAACTATAGGCCTCTCAGTCGTGCTTATAAGCGAGTAATTAAGCCTGGATACTACAAGCCAGACCCTTATGAGAAAGCTCGGCTATGCTTGTAGGAGAATAATTGAGCCTCGAAGATAGAGGTCGCACTCTGAGGATGGATGCTCCAATGTACTTATAGGTGTGTAGTTGATTTATGTGCAAAATCCGTAAGTATACTGGTTGTATCAAGTAATAAAGTGGACTAAGTGATAGCTCTTAGAAAAGAGCTATTTTGGTCAGTGTTTGTTAAGGTATTTAGAGTCGAAAAGTGCATTATTGAATGTATACTTGTTGTTTTGGCTCTAAAATATACCACTTGTTCATATATGCTATCTTGTATGCTTTCATAGTGATTTACACCTGGTTATAATCGATAAATACTAAAATAAGTGAAGTATTTGTGCAACAGGTTAATTGAAGCAGAAAAGAAGATAACATCACAATGCAGCATTTGGACATTGCGATGTTCCAATAGGGACAGGGCATCAAATCAACTTAAAAAGACAGATCGCGATGTTCTCTTGAACATCGCGATGTGAGGATTTTTATAAAGCAGCAATGGAAATAACATCGTGATGTTAATCGCAAGCTGGGAACCTGTTTACAAGCAGAAAGACAGATCGCGATGTCCGTCTCGACATTGCGATGACACTATTTTGGTGATTCTTAGAGGACTTGGAACATCACGATGTCATTTTCCAACATCGCAATATCAACTGTGCTGGATATAAAAATGGACAAATCTGCTAGGGTTTGTTATCTTTTGCTCGGTGGCGGCTGCACGGGGGAGCACTGATCTGTAGGGCTTTTTCCAACACCTTGGAGCGTGAGGATGCACATTTATGAGGGGGAAAATTTAGATTCTTATCTTTAATTCTTATACCTATTTTGTAGTTCAATTAAGAATGTTTGTATGGATGCTTTCATTGCTATTGATGTTTCTTTTGCAATGGTAGCTTAAACACTCTATCTAGGGTTGTATGAATGCTATGACTTGAAATCTTTATCATCCTTGGTATGCTTTGTTATTATGAATGTGGATGTGCCTATGAATCTCTCTTTTTAATCCTTGTTGGTCGAAAGACGACAAGTACCCTTAACTTCAAAAAATATAGGCTTGATTTACATGTTTGTTAGACTGTAAACATTTTGAATGTGATTATTTGGACACCAATGTGATTTGTTTTATTTGGTTTTCAAATGTTTTTGAACAATCAGACTATGATTTGATACCCATCCAATGGGTGCAACATTGGAAATTTGATACCCGGCCAATGCGGGTAACGTTGGTAATCCGACACCGTCCCAGTGGGGGTAATCATTGGGATTTCGATACCCAATCAACGAGGATTATACGTTGACACATTAGATACCTAGCCACAAGGGATAATGTGGACTTAGTCTGATTGAAGTTTTGAAAATGGTGTCCAGTTTTGAAACTTTTAATTATTGAATGATTTTATAACATGTGATCTCAAACTTATAATTTGAAAAATATACTTTATTATGAGCATGTTTGAGATTGATTTCGAAGTGTTTTGAAATTGATTTACCTATTGTGAGCATGATATGGATTTTGTTGCATTGATGTATTAAAAACCTGTTTGATCCAGCTAGACAGGTTGTTGGTTCTTACTGGGCTAGTTAGCTCACCCCCTCTACTATTTTTCAGGTTCAGATCAAGAGGCTTAGATTTCAAGGAACGTAATAATCTGGGCGGTGTATTGAGTCTCTTGATGTTAGTGATTTAGTGTTTTGATTTGGATTGTAAGAACAATATTTTAGTTTTTATTATTGAGATGTTGGAGGAACTTTGTTATTGTCTGGATTTAAGAATAGCTCTATGGTATATTAAGGAATAAATAAGACTTGTTATTATTATTATTTGAGGATTTTGTATTATGTGAATTATGATTACAACTAGTTTATAGATTGTTTCCGTGCCTTGCATACCTATGGGGGAAACCCTGTAAGTATGCGGCGTTGTCTCGTACTCAAGCCCAAGTAGGGCCTGGGGCGTAACAATTTAGTGGTATCAGAGAGCCATTGGTTGGTGTTTGTATGGGCAAACATCTTTTGATATCAAAATAGGATTAATGATCTTAAAAATGTGATTGATATACTTAGTGCCATAGGATGAGAGTATGAAAAAGTCTAAGAGATCTAGACCCTGGGTCAAGGATTTAGCCAAATAATAGACTTTACAAAATAATTGGAAAGATCCAAGAAGCAAATGTTAAAGGTAATCACCTATATAAAGAGGATTAAATACTATCAGAGTAGCACAGTGGAAACATGATGGAGCCATCACCCTTGTGTAATGACGATGTATGATATGGATAGATGATTATGATAATTTAATGGTACCTCCATCAGCTTGAAGCAAATTTCGAGGACGAAGTTTATATAAGGGGGGAATGAGGTAAAACCCAACCCTTGTGCTATCTCTATTAGGGACCTCATAAAACTATCGAAAGAAAGGGAGGATTCTTTCATAAATTACATTTTTTTTAAGTAAATCTTCCTTTCAGATAAACCCAGATTTTCTGATTGAAATAATCTCAAATTCTCTTTTGAGACAGCTTAGGAAAGTTCTGTCTATGAGATAAACCTTGTTTCAATTAAATTCGAATTCTCTTTTGTGATAAACATAGCTTACAAAAGTTTCATCGATGAGATAAACTTTGGTTGAATTAAATTCATTTTCTCTTTTGAGATAAACCAAAATTGTCACTTTGGGATAAATCCAAATCATCCTCCTTGGAGATTCTCTCCCCTATATAGAGTGGGGGCTTCTATGCCTAATGAAATCACGGTCTCATGTAGGAATAATGGGGCTAAATTGTAAATTTTTAAATATTGTGCATCTTTCCAAGAGTATTGATTATTTATGACAACTCATAATTTAATTAAATTATCATTATAATGGTCTTGAACTCTATATGGTCGTCCAGAGTAACCTTATGTCTAATATGAATACCCTTATGACTATTGAAGTTTGACTCATCTATATGACTAGGCTTTCCTAATTCTACAATCATACTATTTGACTTTGATTCGTTAATATGAGTAGCTTCCTCATCCTGGCATCATATGATGACTTCTCCCAATTTTTTTTAAAAAGAAAAGTGCAACCACAAAAAGACTAATAATCGAATTTGATATTTTTGTTTCTTCACAAGATTTTTGCATTTCGTTCCCAAATTGTTGTTCTTAGAATGAAATTAGATAGTGAAATCAAATGAATGGTTTCTTTGTACCACAATCACAAGATTATTTGAATCTCTTGTTATAGCTGATTTGCTCATTTAATCATCTCTTCTAACTTTTCTTACTCTTTAATGATCGAAGACTCAATGTGATTTTAGATAATATTTAGACTCCTCTTTTGAGTTTAAATGTTCTTACACGTATTTGATCTCATATCATTGGTCATAAGATGGATATCAATAGTGAAATCGTTTGATTAGTTGATTCTCATGAGTAAATATTTGTTATAGTATTTGAGATAGTTACTTGTTAGACGTAAGAAATTATTTTTTTAACTAGGTTATGAAGATTTAGATTTCATCTATAACTATCTCTATAAAATAAACGACTATGTTGAGATATGCAACTAAATCTTTTGATGTACTATTGATTGTGAGGAAAGTAGTTTACTTTATTATTATAAAACATAGTTAGATAAAATTCGATTCATATTGGAAATTCAAGGATTCTATCACAATTTTAGCTTTGATCTTATATCGTGAGGGCTGATATTTCTTTGAAGAAAATTTATCTATAAATTGGACACATGATAGCTTGAATTTAAATTTAGATATTTTGATAAGGTATTGCAATTGAATTTGAGATCTTTAAAACTTATAATCATTGTGAATTGATTTCTCAATAGATACGCTACGAATGAAAATGGATTGTGAAATCTAACATGATTTTCTGGACAAAAAAAAAGTTGATATTTTGAAGATGTAAACCATACTATGCACCAGTTACTTGTTCAATTGATGATTTTTGACCTATGAGAAGAGTTTGGAATTGTTGCAATAGTCAGAAAATTCTCTATGAATTTCTTAGATAGTTGTATTTTGGACTAAATATTTGCTTCCCTGAATATGTGTATCGAATGAAGATTTTGAAATTTAATGGAAATTGAAGCACACATTCATGTTAAATGTTAAGTAATGATTTAATATCGCATGATGGAGGACCACTTGAGGACCTTGGATTATGGAAATTGTTGAGCTTTGAAAAAGTATGTTAGAATGTTTTGAAATACAAATTCCACTAGACATAGTATGAATATAAAAGTTTTGTGATATGTCATTGGTTTGACTCAAGAAATCGACTAGTTAATATAATTGAGCATATGTTGGGGATGATTTTGATCATGATGTGAGACGTATATTGGGATTATGGTGTAATCAAGTTATTTGGTAGTATGACTTTTCTTCATACTATGTTAATTTCCCTTCAATAGATGTAAGAAATGGGTATTAGTACATTAAGTGATTTTAGCGATTCTTATTGATTTTCAATCATAGCAGGTATTGTGTATTATGAAATCGAACCTTTACAAGTATGGTTTTGCTCTGGTGGATAATATAAATGTAAGGATCATTGAGGATAATGTTGATTTGTAAGCATAAAGATTTGTGTCTGAAGTTATTAGTACAATGATTCCATGAAATCAATGATATGAGTGATAGATAAATGCTTGTTGCAAGATAACTTGGGTTCAAATTATTGAAGTAATGGAATATAATCCATTATATAAGAGAGATTGGGTGAATCATACACCAACCAATGCGATAGATAATGAAAGTTGAAAACAACCATCATAGTGAAAGGATATATGTTTTATAATGCAAGTAGTCCATGCAAGTTTGGGAACCAAACTTATTTAAAGGAGGGAAAATGTAAGCCCCCGAATTAAAAAAAAAAAACATAAGAAAATCTTTGAATAATTGTATATTCTTATAAGGGTTATGCAAAATTACCATTATTATGAGATTATAAATAGAAGAGAAAACCCTAGCTGCCTCTAGTTTTTTAATTTCTCCCATCGATTCGTTGAGCTTGGAGGAAAGGAGTAGAGGCGGTAGAACAATCTGAGAAGACTATTTGCTTAGGCTTTCTGGATTTTACTCGGTATGTTTCTTCCTTTATGATTAAATTTTTGAAAGATTACAAATAGGTTTTGATTCATTGTAGATCTAGATATATCTATAGAGAAAATAGAGATTTTGATGCATAGGAAATTTTAAAGGCTATTGAAACTAGTTGATATTAATGAGAAAATCAAGAAATTTCTTAATTTCTAAACGAAGATCTAAAATCTTGAAATTTATGAAAAAGAAAAGAAAATCAGAAATTCTGGAATTTCTAAATTTTTGGAATTTCTGGATTATTGCAGTAATTTTTGAAATTCAGGAAAATAAATTCTGAAATTCAAAAATTATAATTATTAAGGAGAAATTAGCAAAAATTTCAGAAAATTCAGAATTTTGGGAATTATTGGAAATAGAACTATTAGATAGAGAGATTTTGAGATCCTTTATGACACCAATAGTATAGAATCCTAAATACTTTTATTCGTCTAATTATTTTGGATTGATTTAGAGAATTCAAGAAGGTGAAGTATTTAGATTTGAGAATTTTGGGGTAATGTAAGTTCCTTCTGCCTTATAGTAATTTTTATATAAAAACCAAGATTTGTATGTACGATGACCGTTATTTTTATATATTAACTTGGATCAAACATGCATATTTGACAAAACCTTTGATTGGACATGATGGGAGGAAAGATGGTAAGACATGCGGAGCCCATCAGAGCCATCCACGTATCCACATTAAAGAGCCTTTCATTAAGGTTGGGCCGGCCTATACTGAACCAGCCCATATCACAGCAACAATCGCTTGTACCATATCGGATTAGTTACACAATATCGGAAATGTAATCACAACAAATCAAATCAGATTGGGTCGATGAATCATCAACGCGGCACCTACCGGTATACAACACTGACTCATCAATCTGGAAGCTCTCCTCGCTTCATCCACCTAAAATGTTCATAACTCATCGGAATAATGCCAGTTATCACAAGAAGCCTTCTAGAAGAAGCTTAGCTATCACCAGGCTGGCCTTCTAGAAGAACTACAGCTGTCGACAACTCACATCCAGCTTGATGCTTAGCGGGAGCCCAGCTGGATGCTTAGATGGCAGAGCACGTGGCCTAATTCTATAAGACACGTGTTGAAAAACCAAGCTTCTTCTCCAAGCCATCGAAGCCTATAAAAGGCAATGATCCCAACTCATTGGGGACATGAGAATACAGACAGCGAAGCTTTGATTCTCTGAAGATTGATCCACTTTTTTCCTTTTCCACTTGTAAAATGGCTTTCAAGGCCCAAATATTAGAGATTTTCCCACTTCCATCCATGGGTTTTTCCCTACCAAGGGTTTTCCACATTAGATCTTTGTCTTCTCTTCTTGTTTGATTGGTTTTCTCTTCACTTTCTCATTGTTCAAAGCCCCACAAATCAAACAAATTCAACCGTTGACTTGGAATTGGGGTAGATCTCAAGGCAAACGCGATTTCACAATCAACAGTTTGGCGCCGTCCGTGGGTAAATTTGAGCAAGAAGTCCATGGCGACCATAGTGAGAAAGTCGAAGAGGCTTCAACACCAAGAAGAAAAAGGCGAAGCTCTACCGGTTTCTCCATCGGAGGAGGATGTTCACGCACCTGGAGATGTCCCAGTAGCTCCTGAGGGGGTAGAGGTACCCCAGAGGAGCAAAGGAATCGCTGATGATAATGGCCAGATCAAGGCTATGGCATGGGAGATTGAGGAGCTAAAGCGTGCTATGCATGATGTACAACGGCACGTTTCTCAAACTACTGTGCCACATGACGCCCAACCTTTGAAAGTAGATAGGGAGGGATCAGCAACTCGCCCTCCCGGGCATCGGACAAGACACTTTGTGGGGAGAGATAGGAGTCTTGAGTTATCTACTGGAATTTCAGATCCACTTCACTTACATTGGATCCATGATCACCGAGATCTTAGAAGAGACAAGAGGGAAAGAAGAATCTCTATATCTCTGGATCGACACACTATCAGAAGGAGAGGCCACTCACCGGTAGACCGCCCTATCAGACACCAATCAATCTCCGATCATTACCTGCTGTCCCCAGATCGTTTGCCATGCCGACACTCACCGGGGTACCGATTCCCCCGCCGGCGTTCACCTTACCGTCATCATCGCTCTCCACAGCGATATATTACTGAGAGGGAAAGGGTCCTCCAACTTGTCCCTCAACCCACTTCCCCGTTCATTTGGGAGATCTGGGAAGTTCCATTCCCAGATCAATTTAAGCCACCAAATATTCAAAAGTTGGACTGTTCATCGGATCCACTCGAGTACCTTGAATGGTACTCAGATGAAATGGCGATTAATAGAACATCGGAAGCCGTAATGTGTCGTGCCTTTCCACGAACACTAACGGACATCGCCCATGACTGGTTTCAGAGTATACCCCCTGGGACTGTGTATAGTTTCCAGCAGCTCTCCGATCTCTTTCTTCAACGCTTCGCTAGAAATAAGCGGTTGAAGAAGAATCCAATCATCCTCTTGGGTTACAAACAAAAGCCAATAGAGAGCTTACGCAACTATATCAGTCGCTTTAACAAGGACATTACCGGGATGACAGACCTCAGTTCTATTATGGTAGTGGGGACCGTAATCAGGGGGCTGAAGGAAGGACCATTTAAAGACTCCCTCACCAGAGACGTCCCTCTGGACGTATCAGAATTCTTTGCAATTGCTGAGAAATATGTGGCCTCAGAAGAGATGAAAGCCAGATGGGAAAAAGAATATCTTCTCAAAATGGAGCAGTTCCGCAGCAGAGAACCCCTAAAAAGGGAGTACAAGGATCCTAAATAGGGAATCTTGAAAGAAGATAGGCCTCGTAGGGAGGAAGCACGGAACCAGGGCGAATTGTCGCGACCTGATGATAGGAGGCCACCTCATCGGCAAAGGTATGATCTAGAAAGAATGGCAAGGTACCATAATTACGCCATTCTCAATATTTCCAGGGCGAACATCCTACGACAAATCCAGGATCAGAAAATCCTTAAACCGCCACAGCAGATGAAGCATAACCCTAAGAGGAAGAAGAGCAAGAAATTTTGCAAATATCACCAAGACAAAAGGCATTCAACCGATGAATGCATCCATCTGAAGGACGCGATTGAAAGCCTCATCAGAGAGGGGAAGCTCGACCGGTTCTTACTAAGGGAGCAGAAGATTAAAGATCCCCCTTTGGTACCACCAATCCCTGTGAGTGACACTCACGTCACAGTAATTGCAGGAGGCCTTGGATATGAGGGAGAAAGCTCTACATCTAGGAAGAATTATACTAGGATGGTAGGAGCCGTGCAGAACGTCCTACCACTTAAAAGACCTCAATCATCTATGGAGATTTGTTTCTCCGATGAAGATCTGGAAGGCATTCATCACAGTCATGACGACGCCTTGGTGATCACCGTAAGGATCAGAATCTTTACGGTCGAGTGGGTTTTAGTGGATACTGGGAGTTCAGTAGATATTATTTTTTTCTTGCGCCTTCGACCGAATGAAGATACCGGTCGAGAACTTGAAGCCAGTGAAGTCCCCCCTCATCGGGTTCAATGGTAGCCCCCTCCAACCCGACGGTATGATCTCCCTTCCCTTGTCTCTTGGTACCCCTCATTGAATAACCACTGTGAACATTAATTTTCTTGTTGTTCGTTGTCTGTCGAGCTACAATGTCATAATAGGGAGACCATCCATAAATTTGATGGGAGCAATCCCGTCGACATACCATATGATGATGAAATTCCCGACACCGAACAGCCATGGAGAGGTGAAGGACAAACGATTGGCTTCCCAAAAATGCTATACTACTATGCTCAAAGATTTGGGGAAAGGGAGCAACAGTGCGAGAGAAGCACTAATTGTTGAAGAAGCAATAGGGGAAGACGAAGAAAGGGAAAAACGAAGGCCAACACCTGTTGAAGAACTGATAGCCTTCCCCTTAAAAGAAGTGCAGCCCGAGCGAACTATGCAACTGGGAACGGAATTGAAACTTGATCAACAAAGTGAGATCTTAGATCTGCTTAAAAGCAATTCCGATGTGTTCACCTGGACGGCTGAGGAGATACATGGGGTACCACGGGAAGTCATCCAGCATCACCTCAATGTCAATCCTGAGCACAAACCGGTCGTGCAGAAGCGAAGAAGCTTTGCTCCAGACCGGCTGCAAGCAGCAGAAGAAGTTGACAAATTGATGAAAGCAAACTTCATTAGAGAAGTAAACTACCCCAACTGGTTGTCTAATGTGGTGCTTGTAAAAAAGTCCACCTGCAAGTGGCGCATGTGTGTAGATTTCACTGATCATAATAAAGCTTGCCCCAAAGATTGCTACCCCTTGCCCCACATTGATAATTTGGTAGATTCCACATCTGGATATCAAATGCTCAGCTTTTTAGACGCCTTTTCTGGGTACAATCAGACTTGCATGGCCGAATCCGATGAAGAAAAAACATCCTTCATCACTTGGTGAGGGACTTATTGTTATAAGGTTATACCTTTCGGTTTGAAAAACGCAGGCGCCACATTCCAAAGACTAGTGAATAAAGTCTTTAAACACCAGATTGGCAGAAATGTGGAGGCACATGTGGATGACATATTGGTGAAAAGTGATAATGCCGAACAACACACACTTGATCTTCAAGAAAATTTCAACGCACTTCAGATACACGGAATGGGTCTTAACTCCAACAAGTGTGCATTCGGTGTACGGTCCGGCAAGTTCCATAGATTTATGCTCACTCAACGGGGTATTGAGGCGAACCTTGAAAAGGTCAGGGCTATTCTGGAAATGAGATCCCTAAAAACTATCAAGGAAATACAGAGGCTTAATGGCCAATTAGCAGCTCTGGGGAGATTTATTTCAAAATCCGGAGAAAGAAACCTTTCTTTCTTCCTCGCTTTGAGGAAAGCACCCAAGGTCGAATGGACTGAGGAATGTGAAAGGGCATTGATGCAGTTGAAGGAATACCTACAGTCGCCCGCCTTATTAGCCAAACCCCGACAAGGAGAAGATCTCTACATTTATCTCTCTGCCACTGACGCAGTTGTCAGTTCAGTTCTGGTAAAAATAGAAGAGAACTTACAGAAACCTGTCTACTATACAAGTAAAGTTCTCACCGATACCGAATCCAGGTATCTTCCTTTGGAGAAATTATCTTTTGCTCTAATAATCTCTGCTCGACGGCTTCGCCCATACTTTCAATCTCACAAGATCCGAGTGTTGACCGACCAGCCGTTGAGATAGATCCTTCATCGACCCGATACAACCGGTCGATTAGCCCGGTGAGTGATAGAATTCGGTGAATATGATATCAATTATGAGCCCAGAACGGCCATAAAGGCGCAAGTATTAGCTGATTTCATTGCTGAGCTCACCACAATATATAACGATGAAGGGGTTGGCCAAAAGTTATCGGAAGAAAAGGAAACTTCTTCCGATCAATGGATCTTACATACTGACGGCTCATCGACTAGTGATGGTTTAGTAGCAGGCCTGATCCTAAAATCACCCTCAGGATGGAGTACATCCACTGCTTTGACGTTTAACTTCAAAGCTACAAACAATGAAGCCGAGTACGAAGCTATGATTGCTAGTTTACAGTTAGCCCGTGGCCTTGGAGTTCAAAACCTACAAGCCAATACTGATTCACAACTGGTGGTTGGACATCAAGCTGAAGAATTTGAGGCTAGAGAAGAAAACATGATGAAGTATAAGGCTTTGGTGCAAAACTAACCTCCAGCTTCTAGAACTGCTACATTTCGAAAATCCCAGAGCTGTGAACCAAGAAGCTGATCTTCTCTCAAAGCTTGCTTCATTGGATGCTGATATCAAGCAATCGATCAATGTTTAATATTTGATGGCAAAAACTATTGAATGCCAGCCAGTTGAGGAGTTGATGGATATTGATGACACCCCGTGTTGGATCGATCCAATCTTAAATTACCTTCAGGATGGAACCCTCCCCCAAGATCCGAAAGAGGTATGAAGAGTCATCACCAGATCATCCAAATATAGTATAGTGGATGGGCAACTCTACAAGAGATCATACACCCTTCCACTCTTGAAATATCTTTGTCCTTCAGAATCAAACTATGTCCTTCAGGAAATCCATGAAGGGATTGCCGGAGATCATTTAGGAGGAAAAGCCCTCAGCCACAAAGTTTTGCGACAAGGGTATTATTGGCCAATCCTTGTCAGGGATTCGATGGACTTTGTCAAGAAATGTGATGCATGCTAGTGCCATTCAAACATCTAACGGTGACCAGCGGCCTCCTTGACGGCCATCGTGAGCACAAGACCTTTTGCTTTATGTGGAGTAGATATACTTGGTCTATTACCAATAGTTGTTCGGCAGTTAAAGTTCCTAATTGTGGCGATTGATTACTTCACTATATGGATAGAAGCTAAACCATTAGCCTCCATTACAAAAAAGCTTGCCAAAGTTTCCTATGGAAATCAGTAATTTGTAGGTTTGGCATCCCAATGACAATGGCCGCTAATTTGACAGCCCAACATTCAAAAAGTTCTGTACTGACCTCGGAATTGAATCAAGGCTCACTTCCGTCACACATCCTCAAGCAAATGGGCAAGTTGAGGTAACTAACAGGACTTACTATACGGCCTGAAGACTCAAGTTCTCCGGAACAGCTCCAGTTGGGTGGATGAAGTCCCGGGGGCCTTAGAGGCATACCGCACTACCGCTCGGACCCCTACAGGAGAGACACCTTTTGCACTAGCTTTTGGAGTTGAAGCAGTCTTGCTCACTGAAATATCAGTCCCGACTCCACGGACACAGTCTTTTGACCCAACAGTCAAAGAAGAGTGACTCAGGGCTGAACTTGACCTTCTGGAAGAAAGGAGAGAATGTGAAAATATTCGAGCTGTGGCATATCGACAAAAGGTTTAGAAATTCTACAATACCAAGGTGAAAGAAATCACTTTTCAAGTTGGGGACTTGGTCCTCCGTGTAAAACCCAAGGGTTTATGGGTAAATTTGGAATTTTCTTGTTCTTAATTACTTCTAATAATTGAGATGAATTCTCTAATTTTATGTAACTGGAGAAAAGGATGAATTAATGGGATAAATGTTTTGAGGATTAATGGGAGATTAATTCGATTTAATCATGTTTAAATAATTTCTATTATTTTGAGGTTGCTAGAAACCTAAGTGATAATAAGAATATTTATGGAGGACTAAAAGGAGATTGTTATGCTCTCTCATGGAATAAAAACAGCAAGGACTGAATTGTGAATTGAGATGTTTAAGGGGGCTGGAAGAAAGTTTCCCCTCCCTCTCTCATTAGTTAAAACAGAGGGGGTTTTTGTGATTTTCGATGGATGGAGGGTTTCACTGGAAAAGTGCACTTTTTAAAAGCTCATGCACATAGATAATAAGGTGGGGAAAGGGTGGCTGAGATCAAGTTTGGGCTTTTGGCTGGATACTGACGGACAAGGTGGAACCTAGAAGGCACCACGTGATAAGAGTGGCGATCCCGAAGCAATGGAGGGTGGGGTCGCCTCCGCCTCTTGCCAGCAGATGCGCGCCGACACGAGCCACTCTCCACGTTTAGATACAGTTAGTTAGGGTATGAATGGATTGCGGATATTGTGCGATTTCGTTAATGAGGCACGGGATTGAATTAGAGGTCTCCCAGGAGTTCCCATATAAGAGAAGTTGTCTCGAAACCCTAGCAGCCTTTCATCCCCTCGCCACACACACATTTGGCCATAGCAGTAGAAGGAGGAGTGTGGAACCAAACGAATTCGCTGGAGCTGGTTCAAGGGAACATCGAAGGGGGCTGTTCGTTGTCGGTGAGCCTTTCCTAGCCTCTGTTTCTTCCTTTTTTCTATTTCATGCCCAGTCCTGCATGCCCGACTATAGTGGATGGCGAGATGCGTTCATGAGCTTATCATGTTTGGGGTGTAGATGGGAACAGGACATGGTTGCGTGTGTGATTTTAAGGAATCACTAGGTTTGTGATTGATGAGAAGGTTTGGTTAATCTGCAAGTTGGACAGGGCTTAGATAGTCCTTTAGGAGTCAACGGGTGACAGAAAAGAGAAAGGAAAGGATTGAATCAAGTTTGGATTCAATGATGAGTAAGGTCACTAGAACTATGTTGAGGTGTGCTTATATAGATGTTTGACAAATATTTAGAGGCTCTAAGAAGGCTGGTAAAGTAAGGGAATGAGATGATATTTGGAGCAATTCTAATGTTTTAAACTGGATTCAGGAACTCAGATTGATACTAATGAAGCTTGGGTTCAGGAGAGCATGAATCAAGGTATAGCTTAGAGAGTATTGAATGTTGTTGTTGTTCTCTTGAGGATGTCTGGGAATACAAGTTGGGTTTGTTGTCAGTTTCATGGCTTGGGTTTATGGTAGCTTAATGAGGAGATGATGATAATGTGGTTTGGAATTGACGACTGAATTTTCAGAGAGGTTTCAGGTTTAGGCTTGGTAAGTATTGAGGTCTAGTAGTTGAGGTGATGTATAGAATAATATGGAAACAGGAATGGTCTAATATCTGTGATGATTATTATGGTTCTATGATCCCAGAGTATGATCCTTATGAGTGAGAGTATGAGTAAACCTATGATCCTATAATAACATGTTCTGATTATTTGATTTGTCTTGGTTGAGGTTCTAGTGGGTAGTCATGTTGGCAATCACACATGTATGAATTTTTATTATCGTATGTGAGGAATGGACTGTGTTGGCACTGTTATATTTCATGGAAATAAATGAGCTTTAGATGAGTTTTAGATGGGTATGCACCTTGATGAGATGTGTATCTAAGGGTTCATTCACAGTGACCTACATTCTAGGAAGATGAAGAGGTTTTATTCATGGGTACAAGAGCATATATTAGTAGTAGAAGCTTATGGCCTTCAGGCCTTGATGAGATACAAGTAGGGTGAATTTTCATTAGGGAGAAGGGCTGTAGGAGAATTGATATCAAACAAAAAGGAGATAGTGGCATTAGTAGGATCTGATGGGGTTGTGGTAAGTTCAAGGGTTAGAGAGAGAGAGAGAGAGTGAATTTGGAGTAATTGTTGGGTTCATTAGTAGTCAATCATCAGCTGCCATTTGTTTGAAGAAGCTATTAAATTATCACAGTGGAGAAAGCTAAGTAAAGAGGTTTTAGTGGTTGCTATAGAGTAATATTTCATGGGCAACAAAGTAGAAGAAGGATTATGTGGATAACTATTGATGTTGTGGAGAGGCTTTCAATTTTGATGAATAATATGAACTTCAGATTAATTGTCTGAAAGGAAAAGTATGATTCTGGCTTAGATAACTTGATAAAGATTGATGTTTAGTTGGCTAGTGGTCACTAATGAGGTAGTGAGAGTGTGAGTTGGATTTACTCAAGTTGTTAAGTTAGAGTGAATTATTAGGCTGCAGACTGGCTGTCCACTTCGGCAAACAACTGTGCAGTCTGTAAATACCCAATAGAGGCATATAAGATACTGTTAGAAAGATGAGGAAGAAATCTTTCCAACGAGCCTTGGATCAACTCAAACGGATTCTTGGATCAAAAGTTATGGACTGTTCTTTGGGACTGCGCTATAGGTTCAGAAATTCTGCATTAGTGTCAATAGGCATTCGTCGTAGAACTAGTTGTTCACAAGCATGTATGCATTGTTTTGTGACTAGTTTATGGTTTCCAGGTATCGACTTGGAGCTTTGAGTGGCGTCAGGAGAGACGCAGGTCTGGTCGGTTGGACTTACTAGTGAAGTAAGTACACTTGCCTCGTTCCCACCCGGCTTCGGGTTTTCTTGGATTTGTTTTTGGTTTATGATTCTTGATATCATTTTTTATATGTTTTGGATACATGCATGTCTTTTATGAGTTGCTTGGATTCTGGTGCATGTATGTTTGTTTTTGGGATGTTGGCATCCCTAGCTTGTGTTTGTCTTCCGCCCGGATTCAGTGGAGCAGGTGAGCTCCGGATTTTGAGAGAGCGTTGGGGAAGGGACACCCTGGCGTTCCGGCATTCCTGGCCAGAGGGACGATACTCTGGTTGTCCCTGCCAGTCAGTGGGGTCGATCACTGACCATGTCGACATGAGAGAGAGGTGGCGCTATCGTGGGCGACGGATCTGTCGTAGGCAGCTGAGGCTGTGGGATGGTACTGACCGGGGGATGATCTTTTAGAGGGACACAGATAGGATAGGGGTTTTACCATTGACTTTGCCTTTGGAGTAGATCCCTAGGATTCCAGGATACGGGACGTTGGTCACACTGTTCGTTGACTTCATTTGTGATATGTCTGTTCATATCTTACTCTTTGTGTTCCTCGCAGGGTACTTACTGAGCTTTCCTTCGAAAGCTCATTAAATTGTTTTTCCCTCCTTTTCAGGTCCTCAGGAGCAGGAGGGGTGATCTAGAGGGATTGAGCGAGGGCAGGATATTGCTGAGGTTGAAGACCTCTTCTTTTATTTTTATTGTGAGTGAGGCATTGTAGGACATGTTGTCCATATATTACAGGGCATGTGTACCCAGATCTGATTATGTCGCGACTCTGATTTTATTTTGATTTATTTTTGTTATCTGCTTATATTACTTAGGCCTTGTATCCTAGTGGGGCTCGTCTCCACTCGGATACGGCCGATCTGCGGACGTGCCCGAGGTCCCAGAATCCGGGTCGGGGCGTTACAGATTAATATGGTATCAGAGCAATGCAGATAACGGACACCCTAGTTGCCCTAGTAACTTAGTCAAGTAGGATAGACTGAATGTTGGGCTGGGTAGATCAGGACTTTGAACGGATACCTGATGCGCGGAGGTTGCAAGGCTGCAAGCAGCGGGCCAAGACTAAAGGGGGGAGGTAGTCCCCAATACTCTGATAGAGTGGAGGCGTGAGGTTGTGGGTTTGGTGTGACCCCACGTGGTGCCCAGGAGGCGGGCAGAGGATTGCTAGAGCTCTGGAGGATTGGATCGTCCATTCGCGAGGAATGGAGAGCCAAAGATAGTGAACGTTAGATCTGAGAGATGGAGTAAATGTTCGAGGCTTAAGAATGGATGGCTAATAGTGTTTTTTGTGATTTATCCCCTTATTACGTGAATTAATATAGTGTGGAAGTTCTGAGGACGTGAAGTAGCGTCACTCGGGGTTATTGAATGATTCTGTGATTCTGGGGGATGTGATTTTAAATTCCGAGGACGAAATTTCTGTAAGTGGGGAGGATTGTAAAATCCAGGATTTTAGGAGTTAATTTTTTAAATGATTTTCCTAAAATCACTAATTAATGAGAGAAAGTCCCCAAGGTCATATTTGTTGAACTTTTGAAAATTAGAAATCTTTATCTGCCCTTTTAGTGATTACTTGATTAATGGTTTCTATATAATCTAGTAATTAAAAAGATATTCCGAAAGTAGGTTTAATGATATCTATTTATGTGGATAAATGAATAAATATTTTGTATGCGTGGGTAAAGATATGAATTAAATTAGAAATATATATATACTTTAAAATTGGCTGATAATATATTATAGTTGGGTTGGTGAAGGTTCTTTGGTACTTTGTAGATGATATTATATAGGTATATAATATCGGGCATGCATAACTGGAAGAAAATGACAAGTAAATAATATAATATATTCAAATATATATTAAAGCAAATAAAAAGGACGTGCATGACCATGCCTGGAGAATGCATGGGATAAATATATATAGTAAGATATATAATTATAATTATATATAGATTTTAGAGAGATATATAGAGAGAGAAAGAGATATGCTTGGACTTTTCTTTAAAACAAAATACGTAGAGAGAGAGAGAGAGAGGCATGCAAGTGGTCAATGTTTGTTTGAAATTGATGGTCAAGATTAAATCTGGTTATTAATGGAGTCTTGATCCGAGGCATGGACGAACTAGTTCGTTCCGCGTGAATCTTATCGTTAAAGTCGAATAGTCATGCAGAGGTTAGGGTTAGAAGATAAAATTTCGTTTGAATCAAGCATATCTTATCCGATAGATTTCCGCAGCGTTTATAAGTAGAAGGGAAAACCCGGAGCCCTATTCTCATCGCTTGAGATTCAACGCCACCGTCACCACAGAGAGACAGGGTGATCAGAAGAGAGGGAGGAGCAGCCTTTGCCGGTCACTGGAGGAGCCTCACGAAGTCAGCAGGCCACGAGGCAGCACCACCGCGGCGGAGCGACAACACTGACGAGGCATATCTCTGGGATCGTTGCTTTCATCTGGTGTTGACTTGGAGTGCAGGGTTGCGTCGGGAGGGACGCGGACTAGTTGGTGCGGATCTGTGTGTACCAGATATCAACGCGGAGTGTTGATCTTCGTCGGGACGGATACAGCGCAGCGGTTGGAGTTGCTAGTAAGGTAAGTTACTCTTCCCTCGTTCCTACCCTTTGTATGGGTTTCTTTGACATTCTTATACCTGGTGTTGATGCCAAAAACTGGTCAACTCCCCGCTTCGGCTAGTGTTGCCTCGAGACCTGGCCTCAGCTTTCGTCCAACGGTTAAAATTTATAGTTGATGTGGACGCTTACTTCTGTTTACGAACACGGAGCGCAGAGGACATCCTAAAGTTTCGACCGGAATTACCCATAGGCGAACCTATAAAAAGGAGAGGGCAGTGATCGGAATTGGGCCTCTCTGCCCGGATTCAACTCCGATGCTTAAGTCAGAAAACTTGAGTAAAGAGTCTTGGATTTAGGCAGTTCTTTGTGTCCTCAGTTTTTTCCCGGATCCCCTTTCTTCTATTAACACTCTCCTTTTATAGCACCTTAAAGACGGTTCAGGAAAGGCGGTGGAATACTGCCGCCTAGGGCGTAGATGCCACGCAGGTAAAATAGGATAAATATCTGCCCACTGTAGCAAGTAGATAAGGCCTACTCACTGTGGAGGCGTTAGATATTTATCTCTCTCTGCCCACCTCAGGCCCTGTATAAGAGGATTGCTACAATTCCGACGGACTTGTTCGCAGGATTGAGTCCTCACGTTATTTGTCGGACGGAATTGTGCAAAGGGGGTGATATTGCCATGTGGCCAGAGGAACAAGTGGTCCTTTAGGTCAATGACACCTGTCTTTACCAAATATATCCGTAACACTAGTCCTCCCCAAAGTGTACTTGTTCGAAAAATCTAAGCGAGGGGTGAGTTAACCGCACGTTTCTCTTGGTTCGAGAACAAGTATCGTTCTTCTTAGTTGGCATGTCTACGTAGGCGTAGGCTTCGTGTACGGTTACTTACGTCTAAAGTACACGTGTTTTAATAGGTGACCGACGTTTACTGTGTTATCCTTTCGCTGTTATCGAGGTAGATTTTTGTTCCGGAATTTCCGTCTATAGTGTCGATAGGTTCTCCTATTTAAGGGCTTGTATGGATGGCGAGTTTGGGCAGAAATCTTTTGTACTCTTGTATTTTTGTATCATGGCTCAGCGCTTGTCTTTTTATAAGTTTTTTACTTTTTCTCAATGTTCCCGACACTTACGAATCCCCAGCTCTTTTTACGAGCACCTATCGGAACTAAGGACTGGGGTGATTCACTTGGTAAGTCCGAACGGCTGTGTGTGGCCGGCTATTCTGTTGATTGACAGGGGGGTAGGTGAAATGAGCATCGACGCAGGGTGGGAAGCTTTTCATGTCGATCACGACGTGGAAGCGGGGGACCTCTTAATTTTCACTTATGCGGGGGGGATGCGTTTCGAAGTTGAGATGTTCGGAGACGACTCCTGCCGCAGAGAGGTGGGCCCCTACCTTCTCCCCCATGCCGAACCTAGTTCCCCTAGTAATAATGGGGACAGTGACGGTTGCGGAAGTCCGTGCGTCTCTTCTGAGTCGTTTCCGAGCGTATCCTCGGACGGGTCTGCGGATATTTAGCTTTAATCCATCGGACAATATGTTTTTGTTATGTTTGTTTTGTTTGCGTTCGTCATGTAACTTGAATAAATGGTGTTTGTCGTTTTGCTTCTAAATCCTTTGGCTTTTTATGAGGCCTTTACTGGCGATCCTATGTTGGAGTGTGTGTTTTGTCTCATGCAGTGCATGTGCTCTACCTTCCACGTAACGCTCATTACTCCCTAGGATGACACGTGTCCCCTCTACTATTAGCATTAAAGGGGAATAGTGCCGCGACGTGCGCGGCCTGCGCTTTTGTCAACGTCATGATGGGTGATGAGCGTGGCTTTCCATGTGTGTCGGTGGCTTGAATGCTGGCGGCGTGGGCAGAATTTTGAACTGTCTTGAGGAGGTGTAATGATGGTTATCTGAACGGTTCAGATTTGTGGACCCTTGGTTCAACAGTTCTGATCGGAATATGATCCTAAGATCTAACGGCCACGAATTCGTTGCCTTTGTATATAGGCGAAATCGTACAGGCAGAAAAAGGTTACTTTGAAAATTGAGTCGCGTCTTCTTCTTAAGGTTTCCTCTTCTCCGGCGAGCCCTGGTTTTGAGCTTTCTGCGTTTTTCTTGTCATTTTCCTTTCCTAAGGTAATGGCTAGTGCTGCTTCTTCCTCCTCTAGTTCTTCTCATGAGTCCTCGATTCCTTCTCCGTCCAACCCTACGGTTTCTGTCGCGACTTCGGGCGAAGTTGGAGGCGTTCCAGTTCAGGGTTCGCGGTTCACCCTGCCTCTAGGGCAATGGGTAGAGGGTCGGACACGTTCATATATAGCCTTCTAGGGCAGAAGGATGTAGACGACCTAGCAGAGAGATATGAGATAGACCTCTCTTTATTCGAGGTTAGGGTTCCTTGTTCAGGGGAGAGGGCGAGTGCCCCCAGGGAGGGGGAGATAGCTGTTTACCAGGATGCGTTGCTAGGCGGGCTTAGGCTTCCTTTCCCTGATTTTACTAAGGCGATCCTAGAGGAATATCGTTTGTGTCCTTCGCAGTTAACTCCGAACTCTTGGAGGCTGCTCAACGGATTTGTCATGGTTTTTAAGAATTATGGGGTAAATCCGACCGTCCGCTGGTTCCGCCTGTTGTTTAGCCTTTGTTTGGAGTCTAATGCCGATTGGTATTATTTCTCGGCTCGCCCTGGGAGAAAGTTTCTAGGGAAAGTTCCTTCTTCCATCAAGCGATGGAAGAGCAAGTTTTTCTTTGTTAGATGTAAGTCCGAGTGGGATATCCGAACAAGGTGGGAGGTTCCCCGTGCGGACATTACTTGTGAGGAGATGTCGGAGGAAGAGGGAAATCTTCTTAAGTCAATGACAGGGCTATCTAAAGTTTACATAGATAGGTTTTTGACCAAAGAAAACCTCGTTAAGTGTCATTTAATAGTGTCTACTGGTAGGACTCGTTCGTGTACCTAATTTGGTTTGATTTTGGCTTGTGATGTCTAACCTTATTCGGAATTTGTTTTGCAGAAAATCCGATGGAAGACGAAGACTTGAGCTATGTTAAGGGTCTTCTGGCTTCTTTCGAAGGTGAGGTTCATCCGCCCTTGGCTCGTGGGCGGAAAAAGAAAGAAGTGGTACCTAGCCAAGGCTTGATACCTCCAAAGAGGAGAAGAAGAAAAGGAAGAGAAAAGAGACCACTCTTCCAAGAAAGGGGGTAAAGGTGACCCTGGTGCCGGGTCCTCAAGGGAGAGGAGGACAAAGAGAAAGAATTCCGAGGACGCATCAGTTCCCGGAATTGTAGAAGAACAAGCGAGGGTGCCTCAGGAAGAGGTTCGCGCGGAAGAAGTCCGCCCGGCTTTGTCCCCAATTTCCGAGGGTCCTTCTTCCAGCCGGCCGGAGGACATCCTTCTTATAGAGGTGAGAATTTCTATACACATATTTTCTATGGGTGCTTCATGCTTCGTTCAGAACCTTTAACTTAGGCTATTTTATAGGCGGAGGCGGGAGAAGCGGCTCTCCTGGATAAACTGCGAGTGGCGGACTCGGTCTTGAGGGGATCGGCTCCTCAAGAGAAGGGGGTGTCCTCCGAAGACGTCCCTTTTCGGGATGCCGCTTCCGTGAAGACTGTTTTGATGGCAATGAGGCCTGAACAGCTCTCCTCCAAACTTCATAGAGCTGGGAGGGAAGAGGCCATTTCTCAACTATTCCGTTCGGTCATGCTGGTGAGGATTATCCTTGTATTAGTTTTACTTTTTGGCTCGGTATTAATGTTACTAACTTATTTGTTTATTATTTCGTAGACTGCGCACTGGGCGGACCGAGTCGGCAATCTTTGCCAAGACGATTCGGCAAAGATGGAAGCGTTTAGGGCGGAAATCGCCCAGTTGAACTCTAGGGTGGCGGCCCTGGAGGGGAAAAATGAAGAGCAGCTCGCCATTATCCACGCTTTTGAAAAGGATAAAGCCGAGCGGCTTCAACAACTGGCCGTTGTGGGAAAGGAGAAGGACTATTTGGCGGCCAAGTTGTCTATTTCTGAGGGATCCCTCCTTACTGCTTAGGAGAATGTTAAAAGGTTGCAGGAGAACTCTAGCAGTTTGGAGAAGGAGCTCAAATCTGCCCGAGAGGGGCAAAATTTGAAGCGATGGGGCTGAAGCTAAAAATCTTGAACTTCGGCTCACATTGGTGAGTGAGGAGCTAAAGGGGGAGCGCGACACCCTAAAAGAAGACTTAGCTTCCCGACTGACAACTCCTAAATCCGACTCGCAAGAAACCAGGGATTTAGCAGAGCGAGCGGATAAACTAGAGAAGGAGGTCGCCCGGCTTAGGGCGAAAGCTAAAGAAGGGGCCACCCGCATTTATTCGGTGGTACAACAGGTGGGTCGTCATATCCCTCCTACGGAGGTTTTGTCCATGGGGCTGGCGGGAGTTTTGAAGAAGTTCACGGAGCTAAAAGAGCAACAGACTATTAAGACTCCAGAGGCTTCTGCCCCCGCCCCCTCGGAGCCTTCAACCCAAGCTCCTCCAGAAGCAGCTGGCTGCCCTGAGGGTCCTCCTAGTTCTTAGGATGTTTTTAGCATTTTTGAGAAATGTTCTTGTAAATTCGCAATCTTCTGGAATGTAATTTCTATTCATATGAATGAAAAAGCAAACCTTTATTTTGGTGAAGATTTATTTCCGAGTGATGGTTATCCTTAACTGTGAGAAGTATTTTATGAAGTCCTTTGTAAACTTCTTCCTTCTTCGTTTGGCTTGTCAATCTTCGTAACGAGTTCTTAGTCCAATCATGGGACTTTAAGCTGTTGAGTGAGGTACTCGTTTTTATAAATGAGATTGTTGCCTCATATTTCGATCGGGATTTTTGCCCCTTGTTTTTTGGATAAGAGTTGTCGTTTATCCTTATAGGATAATTCCGACTCATCTTCCAAGAATGGGAATTTCACCGCATTCTCGTAGGATGGGAATTTCACTGCATCTTTATAGGATGGGAATTTCACCGCATCTTTGTAGGATGGGAAAGGCTT
Source organism: Dioscorea zingiberensis (assembly GCA_026586065.1). NCBI lineage: Eukaryota > Viridiplantae > Streptophyta > Magnoliopsida > Dioscoreales > Dioscoreaceae > Dioscorea > Dioscorea zingiberensis. The sequence continues at coordinate 38,495,141 of CM048821.1, read as the reverse complement.
GAGCTTTATTCCATGAAATTTAAGAGACGGCTACAGATTTTACTGGTAGTAGCGTCGCAAGTGTTCAGCATGGAATGGACGTTTGAACGTTTTTTCGTCCATACTTACTAGATAATAGGTGTCCGCTCGGACGATTCTTTGTATGACGTAAGGGCCTTCCCAGTTAGGGGTTAGCTTCCCCGTTCGGCTTTTATATTCATAAAACTCATTTTCCCGTAGGACTAGATCGCCGATTTGGAAGAAGACTCTTTTTACCCTTATGTCATAGAACCTTTTTACTCTCTGATGATAGATGGCTGCCTTTGTTTCCACAGCTTCTCTCCGCTCTTCGAGTAGATCAAGTTCTGCTCAGAGTTTTTTCTCATTCTCTTCTGATGAGAAGGTTTGCTGCGTTCGTAAAGTAGGTATTCCTATTTCTGCAGGGATGACAGCCTCCGCCCCATAAGTGAGAGAGAATGGGGTTTCTCCTGTAGGAGTTCTTGTTGTTGTCCTGTAGGCCCAAAGGGCGCTCGGGATTTCTTCTACCCAGTTAGTCCCATTTCTGGATACCCAAGTTTTCAATGTTTGAAGCAGGGTGCGGTTCGTCACTTCTACTTGGCCGTTGGCTTGGGGATGTGTCACAGACGTTAGTCTGGATTCAATTCCGAGCTTCGAACAAAAGCTTTTGAAAGCCTTGATATCAAATTGTCGCCCATTATCAGAAATGAAAGCGACCGGAATTCCGAATCGACAAATAACCGTTCGCCACAAGAATCCCTGACAAGCCTTCTCCGTGATTTTGGCCAAGGGTTCAACTTCCACCCATTTGGTGAAGTAGTAAATAGCGACTATTAGAAACTTCATTTGTCGAACTGAAGTAGGGAATGGTTCCAGAAGATCAACTCCCCAGATGGCAAATGGTCGAGGGCTAACAATTGGTGTAAGCTGCGCCGGTGGTCGCCTCTGAATTTTGGAATGCAGCTGGCAGGCGTCACATTTCCGAGCGAACGCGCGCCATTGCATCTTGAGTTAGTGTTAGCCAGTAATAACCTTGTCGTAGGACTTTGTAACTCAAGGCCTTGCCCCCTATGTGTCCTCCTCCAATGCCTTCGTGAATCTCTTGAAGGATGTAGCTAGCTTCTGTAGGACGTAAGCATCGCAAGAAAGGCTACGTATAAGACCTTTTGTATAGTTCTCATTGATGATGGTGTACTGAGCGGATTTGTAAGAAATCCGTCTGGCCTCTGCTTTGTTGGGTGGTGCAAGCCCTCCTTGTAGATAGTTTCTGATGGGGTCCATCCAACTTGACTCTTCGGTTGCACTTTGTACCTCCCATTTCAATCTGTCGATGGTCTTTGCGGGAAGGTACTGTAGGTTAAAGGAAGACTCTGTACCTCCATTCGGTGCCGTGGCTTTTTTAGACAGGGCATCCGCCTCTTCGTTTTGCGCTCGACAGATTTTCTCAATTTGGAAGTAAGCGAAGTATGGAACTATTTTCTTCACCACTCCTTGGTATTTGACCATGTTATCTTCCTTCGCTTCAAAGCTGCCCAAGGTGTGGCTCACAACTAACTGTGAGTCGGAATATACGTGCAGATGTTGAATTCCGAGCCCCCGTGCCATATGTAGTCCTGCGATGAGGGCTTCGTATTCGGCCTCATTGTTGGTTGCTCGGAATTGGAACTTCAGTACTGTCGCAATTTTCCACTTAAAAGGAGAGTAAAGGACAAAACCTGCTCCTGACTTCTCTTCCGTTGCTGATCCGTCAACATATAAGGACCATGGGACACTAGGGCTTTCTTCCGAACTCTGTGACGGGGGTTCGCCCCTATTTGCGGGAAAAGTTAACTCCGCGACGAAATCTGCCAGTACTTGAGCCTTGATTGCCGTTCGGGGTTTATAGGTGAGGTCGAACTCGCCTAATTCTATTACCCACTTGGCTAGGCGTCCGGAGTTTTTAGGCTTATGAAGAATTTGCTTTAGCGGCTGATCAGTCAACACTGTGATCTTGTGGGCTTGAAAGTACGACCTCAATCTCCGTGCGGATGTGATAAGAGCGAAAGCCAACTTTTCAAGCGGCAGATATCTTGACTCCGCTTCGTTAAGGATTTTACTTGTGTAGTAGACTGGTTGTTGAATTCCGTTATCTTCTCTCAAAAGGACTGCACTGACTGCATGCGGGGCGACTGCCAAGTAGACGTAGAGTTCTTCTCCCACTTGTGGCTTAGCTAGTAGCTGAGGCGATCGGAGATAATCTTTAAGCCTCTAAAGGCTTTTTCACATTCTTCTGTCTACTCCATTTTCGGTGCTTTTCGTAGGGCTTGAAAAGTGGGAGATTTTTCTCTCCGGCTTTGGAGATGAATCTGCCAAGTGCGGCGAGGCATCCATTAAGCCGCTGAATTTCTTGAAGACTCTTGGGCGACCCCATGTCAAGAATAGCTCTGATTTTTTTTTACTTTGCTTCTATCCCTCTTTGTGTCAAGATAAATCCCAAGAATTTCCCTGATCGAACGCCAAAAGAACATTTATTCGGGTTTAACCGCATGGCATAAATACGAAGAGACTGAAAAGCTTCTTGTAAGTCTGACAGGTGTTCATTGGCCTTTGGGCTCTTTACTAAGATATCATCCACATAGGCTTCAACATTTCTGCCAATTTGTTCTTTGAAGACTGTATTTATGAGCCTCTGGAAGGTGGCTCCAGCATTTTTTAGGCCGAACGGCATCACCTTATAGCAGTAAGTTCCCGTGCTCATAATGAAGGACGTTTTTTCTTCGTCATCTTTGGCCATTCGGATTTGGTTGTAACCTGAGAAGGCGTCTAAGAAACTTAGCATCTCATGTCCCGTTGTAGAGTCAACCAAACCATCAATTGATGGTAGGGGAAACGAATCTTTCGGACAAGCTTTGTTTAAGTCCGTGAAGTCAACGCACATCCTCCACTTTCCGGACGGCTTTTTTACTAGAACCACATTAGCCAACCAATCTGGGTAATGCACCTCTCGGATAAACCTAGCCTTTAGGAGGTTTGATACTTTTTCCTCCGCGGCTTTCTGCCTTTCTGGTGCGGAATTTCTCCTTTTCTGCTTCGTAGGTTTAAACGATTGATCGATATTGAGACGGTGCTCGATGACATCGCGTTTTACGCCCGGCATATCTTCTGAAGACCAAGAGAAGAGGTCGGAATTTGCTTTCAATACTTTCATGAGGTCTTCTCACGCCTGGCCAAATCTGTCCCCATTCCGCACCGCGGCGGTCCGCTCGGCTATGTCCGGGGGGATCAAGTAGCAATTCTTCAACGGTGTAGGTGAAGCTCTTCATTTTCCCGTTCGGCCATTCTGCTGACTAGCATGGCTTCTGAAACCTTTGTCTTGCTGCTGTTGAGGGCTTTCCCTTTGAGGGTTGAGACATAACATTGCCGTGCCAGGGGTTGATCTCCTCTCACTTCTCCACTACCACTCTCAGTAGGGAATTTGAGGAGAAGATGGTAAGTAGAGATTATGGCTTTCAAGGCGTTGAGGGTTGGCCTGCCAAGGATCACGTTGTAACTTGAAGCACAACGCACAACAAAGAAATTTGTTGTCACTGTTGATGATCTTGGCGAGTTTCCTACCGTAACTGCTAAGGAGATCATTCCTTCCGGCTGTACTACCCCTCCGGAGAATCCTACTAAGGATGAATTTACCGAAAGCAAGTCATCCGCGTCATACCTCATTCTTTCGAAAGCACTTCAAAAGAGGATATCAACTGAACTTCCACTATTTATCAGAACTCTCTTCATCTGGAAACTGGAAACTTTGATAGCAACAACCAATGCGTCATCATGAGGGTGGCGAACTCCGCTGACGTCATTGTCATAAAAGATGATTGGAGCTGTAGGTCGAGATCGTCTCCGGGGCGTTTTTGTTTCCTGTGTGGTTCCCACCATTCGGGAGTAACTTTTCGGAGAGGCTGAACTTTCACCACCGCAACCAGGACCTCCACTAATAAACCCCACCATTTCTCCTTGTTCTTCTTTAGGTTGTGAAGCTTCAGGTTCCTCTTGAGTCTCAAAGTTGATGTATTGTTCCAATTGTCCTTTCCGAACGACATCTTCTATTGCGTTCATCAAGTGGGTACACTTTTCCGTATCATGTCCTCTAGATTGATGAAACTGACAATATCTATTCTTTTGTCATTCGGTATTTCTCGTGGGTTCTGGCCATGCCAGAAGTTTTTGTTCTTTGATCTGCATAAGGATATGGCTTCTGGTTTGGTTTAGGGGGGTATGGTGATCATATCTGACAATTTTTCCTTCCTTTGAAGGTTCTCTGGGCTGTAGCGTATGTCGTTGGGGCCGTGTTGAGGTTTCCGGACCTCTGTTTGCACCCTTGTTATCCTTATGCGATCCTCTTTCCTTTCGTACATCCGGAGGCCTTCTTTTGACATTGTGGTGGGGTTTTCCCTTCTGGATGTCCACAGGTCTACGTCTATCTTCCTCTTCCCAACCTGTATAAATTTCCTCGGAATTGATATATTTTTGGGCATGGATCATAAGGGCGCGAATGGTTTTTGGTGGATCCAAAGTGAGGGAAAAACGAAAGGGGGATTCTAACAGTCCCTCCATTAAGAAGGTTACGGCCATTCACGGAAGGAGGTCTGCGACATTCGCTGTTTCGTCTATGTAGCGATTTAAATAAGCCTGGAGCGTTTCCCCTTTCGTTGTTTAACATGCAGAAGGGTAGATGGAGTTTTCTTCTGCTTCGAGTAATTGGAAAAATAGGCTAGAAAGCGATCTGCTAAAATCTGAAACGAAGTAATTGTGCTAGATGGGAGATCGACAAACCAGTCTTGCGTTTCCCCTCTAAGGTGGCGGGAAAAGCTCGGCACATGCGAGCGTCTGTGACTCCGGTGAGGAGCATCTTCGACCGGAAAGACCTCAGGTGACCAGACGGATCAGTTTTGCCTTCACATGCGATCATAACTGGTGGCCTGAAGCTATCAAGAACTTGTTCTCCCAATATTTCCTTGACAAAAGGCGAGCAGATACTAAGAATATGTCGCTCGGACTTCCTGTTTCTTTGAGGAAGGTCCTGTTGTTGAGTTCTTCTATCAACCGTTTGAATAGATGGACTATTCCGCTCTGTCCTTGTCCGCTCAGTTCTTGTAGTGGCTGCTTTGTTTCGCGTCGAGCGGATGGGGGTTACGAACTAAGCGGAAAAGGCGGTCCTTTCTTTCCTCTCCTTATGGGTGCGGGTTCTTGTCCTCCCCTACTTTGGAATTATCCGGTGGAAATTTGTTGGTATGTTTGGTGTTGGAACTTGTGCAGGAGGAGGCGGAGGGTGGGTCAAAGTATGAACAGCCTGAGTCAACCGCTCCAATTGTTGCTGTATGTTAAGATAAAACTCCGGAACAGATTCTTGGGGTTGGACGGAAGGATTTTCCGATGGAGGTAAGATGGGTGGATTATCTGGCCGGATTTCCTCATGTCTTCGGACCTCGCCAGGCCCTTCGGGATTATTTGGGGCTCCCTGTTCTTGGATTCGTTTTGACCTTCTGGTAGTGGTCATTTGGCTTTTCGTAAGGGTCCCCACGGACGGCGCCAAACTGTTGATGCCAAAAACTGGTCCACGCCCCGCTTCGGCTACTGTTGCCTCGAGACCTGGCCTCAGCTTTCGTCCAACGGTTAAAATTTATAGTTGGTGTGGACGCTTACTTCTGTTTACGAACAGGGAACGCAGAGGACATCCTGAAGTTCCAATCGGAATTACCCATAGGCGAACCTGTAAAAAGGAGAGGGCAGTGATCGGAATTGGGCCTCTCTGCCCGGATTCAACTCCGATGCTTAAGTCAGAAAACTTGAGTAAAGAGTCTTGGATTTAGGCAGTTCTTTGTGTCCTCAGTTTTTTCCCGGATCCCCTTTCTTCTATTAACGCTCTCCTTTTATAGCGCCTTAAAGGAGGTTCAGGAAAGACGGTGGAATACTGGCGCCTAGGGCGTAGATGCCACGCAGGTAAAATAGGATAAATATCTGCCCACTGTAGTAAGTGGATAATGCCTACTCACTGTGGAGGCGTTAGATATTTATCTCTCTCTCCCCCCCTCAGGCCCTGTATAAGAGGATTGCTACAATTCCGACGGGCTTGTTCGCAGGATTTAGTCCTCACGTTATTTGCCCGACGGAATTGTGCAAAGGGGGTGATATTGCCATGTGGCCAGAGGAACAAGTGGTCCTTTAGGTCAATGACACCTGTCTTCACCAAATATATCCGTAACACCTGGTTTGGTATATCCTTTGCTGGTATCGTGATTGTGCTTGTGATTATGATTTGGATATCTGTTGTTGATTCCCGGTATACATGTTTTGTTTGATGCTTCCATATCGGTTGATTGGTTGTTGTATGAGCTTGCTTTTGGATGCTCACTGAGCATGCCACCGTGGACCGGGACATTACTGTGCGACTCATGGTGCTTGTGTTTAGGTTGGGTTGGTATGTCTCAGGGATGGAGTATGCGTACTCAGGGAGCATAGCCACCTGTCGTCCGGCACTTGACCATTGAGGCACACGGCACTTGTGCTGACCGTGGAGGTGTGATTGGTCGGGCTTAGGGGGCCCCATTTGATTGACTCATTATGTTGACTGATTGTCTTGATTTGTCTATCTTGACTATCTGGATTGTGCTTATCTTGATTTCTCTGCAGGGTACTTACTGAGCTTTCCTTTCGAAAGCTCACTTCACTTTCTTTTTCTCTTCCAGGTTAAGAGGAACAGATGGCTCAGGGTTTGGAGCTGCGCATGGGACTGGGATAGGTTGGAGAGGTCCGAGGACCTCAAGTTGTGTGAGAGTTTCACTTGTAGGACTCTTATAGGGCCTGATTTTGTATAGAGCTTTGTAGGGTACCTGAAACCCTTCATGATTTTTTTTTAATTCCGTTGTATAACTCTGATACTGTTCTTTATTATTAATGAACATCTGATTATTATTGTTATCTGCTTATCATATTTAGGCCTTGTATTCGATTGGGGCTCGTCTTCTTTCGGGTACGGCCGATCTGTAGACGTGCCCGAGGTCCCGGGATCCGGGTCGGGGCGTTACACTCCGGGAGAACAAATTCCAGGGTAATAAAAGCCAAACAGGGAAGCTGAACACCAACTGGGAAGGGCCATACATTGTTAAAGAAATTGTAAGGCCAGGGACATATGGTTTACTAAAATGGATGGGCGAAGTCTCAAACGGCCATACCATGCTGAGCATCTACGGATGTACTATCAATAAATCTGATTACTTCTCTACAAATTATTAGCTCCCTTGTTACTCTTCTTTTTTTTTTCAGATGAACAAACAACATTCATAAAGATCGCTAGAAGTGCCTATCACAACCACAACTTATGCCTGAAGACATAACAACTCGAAACTCATCAAAGTAAAAAGAACCAAGCCAACCTTCTACATACAAAAAGGATCATACCGATCCGATAAAACAAAAAGGATTATACCGATACATCAAAAAGAATCATACCGATTTGATACAACAAAAAGGATCATATCGATCCGATACATCAAAAAGGATCATACCGATCCGATACATCAAAAAAAGGATCATACCGGTCCCAAAATATCAACGGGCCATACCGGTCCTTCATTACAAAAGACCGCACCGGTCTACTACGACAATGGGTCATACCTGTTCCCACGAAGAGGACCATATAGGTCTAACACATCAGAAAAGACCTTACCGGTTCGATACATCGAACACTCCTTCATATCCAGAGACGAAACGTACTCCACTTCTTGGAAGGTTTTAAGAGATTTACGTCAACCACAAAGCAAAAGGAGTAAAAGGAGTGATTCATTTCCTGAACCATTAAGACAGGGAAATGACAAGAGCATGAAAGCACCAATTACATTGAAAAATTATGGAAAGTGCAAAGGAAACATCCAAATCAAGGAGAACAAGATGATTCTTCATCACTAGCAGAACTCGGTGCAATAAAATCTGGTATTTGACCAGGAACAACAAGAAGAGTAGACATCTTCTGACACTCATTCCACCCAAGCATGTGAATCTCGAAGCATCCGCTTTCACGAAGGACAAACACAAGGAGATCCCCTTCCTCTACTTGGTGGTCGGCTACGAAGTCCCGCCACCCTCCTGTAAGCTTGGACTCTCCAAGCTCTTAGAGGCCTGATAGCATAACCCACTAGAAGTTACCACTTGGCCCACGCAATATTATTGGCCCATTAGGGACAGATGTCATACGCGGATGAAAAGACCTAGGAATCCATAAGCTCCGAGTATGATCGCTAGGAAGGAAGAATTTGTAAAAGGAGGGACAACTATTATCGCCCATATCGTTCGACTAAGTGATCTGTAAGGGACTAGCATCCCCTTATTCCCCTTTTATACTATCTCGACAAGGAAGCCAAGGGAAAGCAGTTAATGTCTGGGCGAATTGAAGCGCCTTAATTAATGGTGATTCCTTGATCAAAGACACGATTTATGAGGACGATTCAAATCCCTTAAGTCGTTCCTCTGAAATGACGTGCCGATCTCTTGAATCGACATCAAAAAGACGTTATGGGTTCAAGATGATTAACAGATTCTTGTTACTTATTGTGAAAAGCATATTGAAATTCCTTGGAAACAAGTGCCAGACAATGGTCAATCAAAAGAACGTCCAAGGAAGATTGACTAAATTAAATCACACAAATTCCAAACAGCGGAATATCGCAAAAAGAATATGATTCTCCAAACGATCGTTGAAAAGGAAACAAAGATCAACACATGCGATTAACAGAGCAATGACCAAAAGTACAAACATAAAAGAGCAAGTGATACTATCAAGCAACATATCGAATCTAGTGTCTAGAAAAAGTCATATTACAACAAGTAAGTCAATAACATCATTAAGGAACGACATCCCAGTTCCCGGGAGGATTATAAATTACAAAGTCGAGACCGCTATGGACCCTCTCTTCTGGATCCAACTCCTTCCAAATTTTTCTGATAAGTGGAGCATAAGGTTCACTATGCAGGCCCAAAACAGGCATGGATCCTACCGCAGCTCTGCGGTCAATCAGCAGCTTCTTAACCCATTTCACCAATTCAGCTTTTAAAGACTTGATTTCTTTGCGAACGGCTTCTGCCTCTGCTCCACCTGCGTTGGTTAAGGAAGTCAGTCAAGGTTCATTAAGAAGAAATTGGATGAAAAAGAAGAAACATTTTACCTCTACGAGGATGTCTGGCTTGTAAGATTCGAAGGCCGAATTTGAATCCTTCATCTCTAAAATCAACGGAAACTAGTTCAACAATGGCCACAATTTTGAGTAAGCTGCTTTTTCCGATAAACAAAGAGAAGGATCAAGAATAAAAGACAATACTCACCTGTCCTCGAGTCAAGCCTCGAAGACTCCCCAACTAATATGGGACCAAGAGTATCCTTCTTAGTCACATCGCCAGGAATCACATTAGGCGAAGGGGCAGCAGTTGTTTCCCCAACTAAAAGACAAAATAAAAGAAAATAAAACACCATTCAAAGAACAGACGAGGAGGAAAAAGGAGAATTAAAAGCCAAATTCTGACCAACAGCGGCATCAACAAAAGCATCGATTTCCCCCGGTTGCTCATTAGAAATAACTTCTGGTTCTTTAACAACCGATGAGGAACCAACCAGAACAACTGAAGAATCTTCTTTATCGGCCACTCCCGATGAACTAACATCTTTAACTTCGGCGATGGAAGCCATCTCATCGACCTTAGCATCCGGCCTAGCGGTAGCACCGATCTCCACAGCTCGCTCACCTATAAGGTTAGAAGGTTCATCAGGAGAAACGATCAAGCTCAATTCTTCCACGACCCTATCAACAGCAGCTTCATCTATCACCGGCTTATCCTCGGTGGGAGCAGAATCGTCTGTTCAAACGAAGTTCGAAAAAGGAAAATCAAAAAACCTTGAAACAATAAGAAAGTCGAATAAGGACACAATGAGACACACCTTTGTGACCGAGTTCCTCATCTTCAGAAATTGGGGAAGACGGTTGTCCTCGACATTTTTTGAAATATTCCTCCAGAGTGTCCGCATAACTCAAATTCTTGAAAACAATTGAAGGATCAGCGGATTGGAAGTTACTAAACATTTTATGAATGTCTTCCCCGAGCCTCTGCAATTTATCTTCAGATATCTCTCCAGCACCCTCTGCTGATTCCTCCAAGGTCTTAACTCGAGTCTCCAACTCAATAATCCTCTCCCTACAGTGTCCAAGTTCATTCCGATAAGAAGACAGATCGGCTAAGGCCTTATCCTTTCCCGCCTGAACTTCTGTCTCCCTAGTCTCGGCATCAAAGAGAGCAGTTTCTAAAGATGCTACTTTTACAGTGAGAACACTCTTCTCAATCTTTACAGCTCGGACCTCATCTTCAGCACTCTCAGCTCTCTCACTAAGGAAAACATTCTACTCTTTCAAGGATGTATTAGACAGTCTAAGCGCATCACATTCGTTCACAACACTTGATAAATCGGAAGAAAGTATCCCCTTCTCCTTCTTAATCTTATCAAAGTTCCACGACAAAGCGGAGGTACTCTCTTCCGATAAACGAACAGACTCTCGGAGAGTATTGAGCATTTTCAAGGACTTTAGAGGATTCTTCGAGTCCTTTACACTTCTCCAAAGCTTGATCTACTTCATCAGCCATTTTAATAATTATTTCGTCTTTACGGAGCAACTCCTTTATTAATCGAGCATTCTCGGCCTGTATCTTTTCCGAACGAGAAGAAGATTCAGAATTCTCTCTCTTGAAGCATTTCTTGGCTTGATCGATCCATTTAAAAGACTATGAAAGAAATGCATGGATGTAAGTTTTGAGAAAAATGGAGAAGAGCACAAACGAAAGACCATCCACTCACTGAAGCAAGTCGGAGACGAAGATGTCCCATGAACTGAGGACCGTTGAATTGACTCAAATGGGCTTCAGCTCTCCCACCTCTCCAAGCCCGCACGGACTCACCAATCGAATGGTAATCAATAGGCAATACGGAGTCGCGACGGTTGATCCGTTTACGATCTCTTGCCCCAGATGCTTCAGAATCAGCTTTAGAAACTTCCTCATGGAAAGCTTGAACAGTGGGACCTCCTGTCGAATGAACAATCACTCAAAAATCCGCATATGAATTCAATTGAGGCATGAAGGAGAAGAAAGGAAATACCTGGAATAGGAAGAGGATCGACTATCTCTTTCCCTTTTTCGGCCCCATCTACCAAGGATAACCCTTCTCCCAATCGACCAGGGACAAGAGCTTGATTAGACACGACGGTTGGTTGGGGAAGGAGAAGTCCCGCATCTGAAGACATGGGAATGGGAGCCTCAGGAATTGTGAAAGAAGAATCAGAAACCACCGTAGGGGTGGGAACATCCCCTTCGTCATCATCGTCGAACAGCACCAATCTTCTTCTTTTAGTTAAGATCGGCTCAGGGACCGGAATTGATAGAGGTACCACAACGGGCACATGTACAGCTGAGAATTCGATTCTTTGATCAGCTCTAGGAGCATCATGACTCCTCCCATCGGACACGATTGGTTCATCGCCCGAAGGTTGTCCCCTCTTCCTTGATGATAGCCTTTTCAAAGGTTCTTTTCCCCTCACAGTATCAACATCAATTACAATAGTAGATTTCGGAGGACCCACCATGGTTATGGCCTTTTTACCGTGCTCACTGGAGATCTTCTCCACTCCTGCCTCTGAAGGGGTCCTACAGGATACTTGGCCTTTATTATTCAAGGTAGCCTTCTCCTTCTATGTTTTGGCTCGTGAGACAGCCCTCAACCTGTTAGTGATATCTACTCCCTTATCGGAATGCATCTTGTCACCTGATGATTAGAAAAAATAAATTGTTAACCTTTGGATTAGAGAGCCGATGAATCAGTAAATGACATGAGAGGTCCTAAGTGCCCCTACCCATAGCGGAATATAAACCGTTGTCATGAAGTTGACGATCAGTCAAATAGTCATTAATTGGACTGAGATGAAGCCCCTTTAGCTTCTTCAATATCTTCACTTCATCGGGACTAAGTTTCTCCCTATTTGCTACGTGGGTCCGAGGAGCACCCCACTTAATAGAAAATTCCCAGCCCTCGCTGCAAGAAACAAAGAAGAATATACTCTTCCAATCCTTAATAGAGTCGGGAATAGAACCAAGAAATTGTCTACCTTGTCTAGCACAAAAGTAATACCAGTCCGTATTCCTATCTTTGTTCAGACTAAAAAGGAGATTGAAAAGATGAACAGAAGGCACAAAGTTGTTTTGGGACAGTACCATCACAAAACCACAGAGGATCCTACAAGAGTTGGGAGACAATTGTGAAGGACATACGTTAAAAAAAACGGAAGATATCAACAAAGATTTGAGGAAAAGGAAGTCTTAGTCGGGCGAGTAAGGCATCATAGTAGATCACTAAATCTCCCCCTCGAGATGGTGAACAGCCTTTTCAGTAGAAGCAGGAACTCTATAATTAAAAGGGGAGATGGATAATCTATAATGGTCTGCGAGCTTCTCAATCACGTTCGCCGGGAGCGTATTCGCGAAAGAATCCGAACAAGCTTTAGCTCCTTTTGACTCAAGCTTATTCCCAAATGGTGAAAGAACTCAGGAATAGTTCGAGATCCCATACCTGAAACAATGTACTCTCTTGGCAACCGGAACTCTTAGAGGAGAAGAAGGAGATCTCGCACGAAAGACAAGTTCAGGATAAAAGAAGAACCACCGCCGCAGCAAGGTTTGAAAAACGCTTCAAGCACTAATCATCTATAGGGTTTAAATCGACTTTGACGAGGTTGATTCTTAACACGTGGAACAAGGATCAGTTAACCCATTATTACATAAAAAGACCCCATACCGCTGATACGCCTTTTGATCCTTCCTCGAAAGCGGTACCCAGAAATGAAACGATGGGTAATAAATGACCAAGGTAAAAGACCTATTTGCCCATCCGTAACTTGTGGCTCAAGAATCCACGAAACGATTTAATCAAAATGTTAAAGTGATCATGACTCGGACACACGACGATGAGTATGAAACCACTAGGGGTGTGCTATGAATAGACAGCCTAGGAATACATATCGGAATGAAAACAATTTACTGAGATAGTTGTATGCTTAGCTCATCGAAAGCCTACTCGAGGGGGGGCTTATGATGGGAGGAAAGACGGTAAGACACGTGAAGCCCATCAGAGCCATCTACGTATCCACATTAAAGAGCCCCTCATTAAGGTTAGGCCGGCCTATACTGAACCAGCCCATATCACAACAACCATCTCTTATACCATATCGGATTAGTTACATAATATCGGAAATGTAATCACAGCACATCAGATCAGATTGGGCCGATGAATCATCTACGTGGCACCTACCGGTATACAACACCGACTCATCAACCTGGAAGCGCTCCTTGCTTCATCAACCTAAAATGTTTGCAACTCATTGGAATAATGCCAGTTATCACAAGAAGCCTTCTAGAAGAAGCTTAGCTGTCACCAGGCTGGCCTTCTAGAAGATTTACAGCTGTCGACAACTCACAGCCAGCTGGATGCTTAGCTGGAGCCTAGCTGGATGCTTAGATGGCAGAGCACGTGGCCTAATTCTATGAGACACGTGTTGAAAAACCAAGCTTCTTCTCCAAGCCATCGAAGCCTATAAAAGGCAGTGATCACGACTCATTGGGGACAGGAGAATCTGCATAACAACGAAACTCTGCTTCTTTGAAGATTGATGGACTTTTTTCATTTTCCACTTCTAAAATGGCTTTCAAGGCCCAAATATTAGAGAATTTCCCCCTTTCGTCCATGTTTTTTCCCTACCAAGGGTTTTCCACGTTAGATCTTTGTCTTCTCGTTTTCTCTTCACTTTCTCATTGTTCAAAGCCCCGCAAATCAAACAAATTCAACTGTTGACTTGGAATTGGGGTTGATCTTAAGGCAAACTGCATTTCACACAATCAGCGGGACACATGCTGCTTGATTTACATTTTTGTTAGACTGTGAACATTTTGAATGTGATTATTTGGACACCAATGTGATTTGTTTTATTTGGTTTTCAAATGTTTTTGAACAATCAGACTATGATTTGATACCCTTCCAATGGGGGCAACATTGGAAATTTGATACCTGTCCAATGGGGGCAATATTGGAAATTTGACACCCGGCCAATGGGGGTAACATTGGTAATTCGACACCCTCCCAATGGGGGTAATTATTGGGATTTCGATACCCAATGAACGGGGTTTATACGTTGACACATTAGATACCTAGCCACAAGGGATAATATGGACTTAGCCTGATTAAAGTTTTGAATGGTGTCCAGTTTTGAAACTTTTAATTATTGAATGATTTTATAACATGTGATTCCAAACTTATAATTTGAAAAATATACTTTATTATGAGCATGTTTGAGACTGATTTTGAAGTGTTTTGAAATTGATTTACCTATTATGAGCATGATATGAATTTTATTGCATTGATGTATTAAAAAACCTGTTTGATCCAGCTAGACAGGTTGTTGGTTCTTACTGGGCTAGTTAGCTTACCCCCCCTTACTATTTTTCAGGTTCAGATCAAGAGGCTTAGATTTCAAGGAAAGTAATAATCTGGGCGGCGGATTGAGTCTCTTGATGTTAGTGATTTAGTGTTTTATTTTGGATTGTAAGAACAATATTTTAGTTTTTATTATTGAGATGTTGGAGGAACTTTTTTATTGTCTGGATTTAAGAATAATTCTATGGTATATTAAGGAATAAATAAGTCTTGTTATTATTATTATTTGAGGATTTTATATTATGTGAATTATGATTACAACTGGTTTATAGATTGTTTCCGTGCCTTGCATACCTATGGGGGAAACCCTATAACTATGCGGTGTTGTCTCGTACTCGAGCCCAAGTAAGGTTTGGGGCGTGACATACGGGGCTTCATACGAGCCATATATGGGCCCGTATAGATTTTATGTCTTCTTGTATGACCATATGTCAGACCGCATAGGACCCCGTATAGCCTCATACGGGATGGTGTACAACCTTAGGAGATTGATTGCAGAGACCTCCAATTCGCTAGGTTCATACAGGCCTGTATGCCTTGGTGCTTTCTCCAGAAATTCTACATTTTCGTCTCAATTTCCCTTGAAAAGCTTCCTTTCTCCCAGCGTCTCAATATTTTTAAGTACTCACAAGCTTCCTTTCCCCTGTTTATCAAAATAAACACTTTTTAAGTACTCACAGGCTATAATACCCCAAAATAGCCTAAAAATACACATGAAGATGGTATAAAATTACGCTCATATGAACACTTATCACATATCTCTACACTTAAAGGTTTGTTTGTCCTCAAGCAAAACAAAGAAATTAGCAAATTAAATGATAAGTGTTCATCCTCGAGCCATAGAGTTCATGACTCAACTCTATTTCAAGTTCACCACCAAAGTGTATGCCCACCTATTTCCACACCAGGGCTTAGATTGATCTTGTGATATTTGTCAATATAGCTCTAGAACAATCTTGTTCACTCCACATGCCATGGTCTAAAATCTTTACAAGACAAGCATTCCCTCAATAGACTCTAGAGAATCCTTGGGGCCCTAGGATCAAGAAGACTACCCCACTATTAGATAAATAGTTGACAAACTTGAAGAACTCTAAATTATTATTATTATTATTTATCTATTTTTTAAATTCAGGTAGGGCATTCCTAATGGATTCGACTTTCCCCCAGTGAAGATCAATGTAGAGTGTAGTTCCTTCTTTCTATAAGATGCTCATGCTGATTAGACACCAGATCACTTAGCTACTAAGATAGATACAACTCTATATAATTTTGCTCATGCTAGTAGTGATTTTTCGAATTGAGGGACGCTCAGATCAGGAGCCAGAACCCCAAGCTATTTTATCACAACAAGCAGCGAAACACTGTCTTTATTGTTCTACAACTACTATGTACAAACTATTTTATTCTTCTCTTACTTGTCCACTAGGTTATATTATAAGGAGTTAAATGTTTCAATTAGTGCCACGAAGTCTCTTGGAGCCATTGAACATGATGCTTAGCTATTAAAGTCAAGAAAACATGGCAATGGGTTATCTATTGTCTCTAGAGATTATGAGTGTCACAAAGATGGTCTCTAGGTGACCATGGTGTTTCATAGGAGAATTTGACAAAATTATGTGCTAAGATGGTGCCCTATGAATAGAATTTGTCAAAGTTTTTTCTTAAGTCCTTCATCAATGCATACTAGACATGAATTATGAACTAAAGATTTGTAATGAATTTCACTAATGACTACCTATCTCCACACTTAAAAATTTCAATAGATATATAAATGGATAGGTAGCCACCCATTCCCACAATTAAAGACGTACATTGTCCTCAACATACTTAAGAAGTCTAAAATAAAATGAGTATGGAGAAAGATAAACGAAAGCTTTCCCGGTTAATTTGTTTTACCACTTGAATTCCATGAATTCATTGCGTGGAAAATATTGGGCAATGTGGATTTGTGTTCCATATCTGCAAGAGAGGGAAGATCATCATAACTCCACAAAATATGGAAATCAAGAAAAAAAGCAGAAAGTGAAAATAAAGATAAGTTTAGCAGGGCGGTGTCGTAGCTATCTAGTGCAACTATGCACAAATAAATGAGATAAGTCCACATGACATAGAGAATAACTAAAAACAACACATGAAAACAAGTAATAAAATATATGTTTCAGTCCTCTATGAGGGGCTAATAATGGAGCCTAGAAGCTGAACGTCGCACTTTGAGGAGGGACACTCGACCAAGTTTATAAGAAAATAGATAAGCTTGTAGGCTAGAAGCAGTGCCTTGAGGAGGGACGCATGGTCGTGCTTGTAGGAGAATAGTTGGACCGGGAAGATAGAAGCCTCATCCTGAGGAGGTACGTTAAGCTGTGCTTGTAGATGATTAGTTGAGCCTGGAAGCTGGGGCCATGCACTGAGGAGGGACGTGAGTGCGCCTAATGCTTATGCTTATAACTCAAGTATACGGGTCGTATCAAGTAGTAAAGTGGACCATGGAAGTCGGATGTGGAATCCACAAGGAACGAGATATTAGTACTAACTGTTCGTCTATTATCTAGTCCAAATAAAGATTTGTGGAGGTTTAATCTAATCTAAATTCTAACTCTAGAAAGCAAGATAAAATGCGATGTGATGAAGTTCCAAGGGTAATCAATAAGGAGAAGAGGTATCCAGGCAATGATATGTATAGATTCTTATTTAAAGATTGCTAGTTTATGGACCAAGCATTCCTATAATGCTTTCACACCCTCCGTCGAGGCAAGTTACTAACCTAATATTATTGCATTAGCATTCTAAGAACATACATCTTGGAATAATTGTAGGAATTATACATCTAAAGGAGTTTCTCCCCTAAGCACTCTCTCGGCGTATTCACAACCCCCACCTATTGAAGTAAATTTATATGTATATAGAGGGAGTGTTAATTGTCTACACCCCTATAGATCTAGATTGAAACTCATAGCTGTTGCAACGTAGAGTATCAATGCCATACATTACATCCAATAGGTTCTCAAACAATTGAAATATTCATTCAAATATAAAAATCCATAACAAGTAAATCAAAGTTCACACATTGACCCAATGGTTCCACAATGCCTAAATACCTAAAAGATTAATTCCCCATCAAAGAGGAATACAAATCTAATATAAATAAAGGAGAAAATAACAATAAAAAGAAAAATAAACTTCCCTCTGATGTTCCCTCTATTGTTTACGCAACAAATCCTCCTCCAAACCTCACTGCTGAGAAGCCTTGGCGATGAACCTTGATGCCCTAGTTGATGGCGTGTGGGAGGGATGGTGATGATGACCAAAGGAGTAGCCCCCAAAGGGGATCGTCCAAAGATACACCAAAACCCTAATTTCTTAGGTATTTATAGGCTTTACAATGATAGAGAAGTGTATGACACATGTTGGTCCGCATTGTTCGAGTTTGGGCTAAAAAACCATGAATATCGGGCCCAAATACGCCCCGTGCGGGCTCCTGCATGCCCATACAGGTGCATAGGTGGCTGCATGATGCTCAAGAAGGCCTTCAGAACTCGTCCAGGCATTCGTGCGGGCGCACGAGTACCCGTGCGGGCTGGATTTCTGGATCGTGTAGTCTTCATCAAACGTTCGATCGGATGAATAGTTTACGTCGGATTGACTTGAAATTGTAACTAAGTGTTCCTGAGTTGTTGGTCTTTAATCTGAATAGTGGGGATTTGATATAAAGTACTGTAGCTCTTGTAATAAAATTCTAATCTTTGCTGCTCTTTTACAATTTCTGCAGTGTCTCGAGTTTCTTCCTTTTTCGTTTCAAACGATGTCAAATTTCTTCCTTTTGATGCTTGAGGCTTTCCATCGCCATATAAATAAAGATTAACACAAATTAAGTACTAATTGGGTAAAACTACTCCAAATCACATGCATAGTATACAAGAATATGGTATAACAATATGATTAATTGACGCTTATCACAAATATCCCCACACTTAAACGTTTTCTTGTCCTCAAGCGAACAAAGAAATAAAATTTCAAAACATGAGAAGTGTTTGACCTTAGGCTAAAAAGAAATTGTATTTTGTTCTATTCAAAGCATTCATAATTGGTATATGTATTTTCCTATTTCAACACCTCGGACTTAGGTCAATTCCATGACACATTTTAGTATAGATCTAGATGAGTATTTCACTCCACTTACCATGTTCCCGAATCTTAGAGTGGCAAACATACCCTCAGTGGACTCTAGAGGTTCCTTGAAGCCCTAAGTACAAAACATCTAGCCCTTTAAGAAAAATAAACTTTCTTTTTGTTCTTTCCTTTTCAATTTTTCACTTTTCTCTTTTTCTTTTCATATAAATCCTAGTAGGGCATCCCTAGTGGATTTGAATTTTTGGGGACTAAAGATTAACATAGAGTGTAGATCTCCCTTTCAGAGATATGCACATGCTGGCTAGGCATTAGAGCACCCACCTACGCAGAAGATTACAACTCTACATACACGCGCTCATGCTCACAAGTGACTTTTCAGCTTGAGAGATACTCTGATTAGAGGTAGAAACCCAAGCTTACTTTGTCATCAAGAGTAGAAAAATACTATCTTGGTTCTTATTTTCACAGTCTCTATGTATAAAAATTTATTTACTATATATAACTTTACTTGCAAGGGCTAGAAGTTTGAACTAGTGCCACGAAAACTCTTGGAGCCATTGAAAATAATAGTTAATAATCTAAGTCAAAGAAACATAGCAATGGATTATCTAATGTCACTAGACAGTGTATAATAGTCATGAAGATTTTCTTTAAGTGTCGAAGGTGTTTCGTAGGAAAAATTGAGAAATTTTGCTAAATTGGTACAAACTAAGAGTATAACAAAATTGAAAATAATTTTCTGAACATGCCGTCATTGGTGCACACTAAGAATGTATATATGTAATGATTTGCAATGAATTTATAGAATACTATCCCCACACTTAATGATTTGCAATGAATTAATTTGTAGAGATATGCAATGAAGTTCATAGCTACACACATGTGTACCCATCCCCAAACTTAAAACTTTGCATTCTCCTCAATACAAACAACAAAGAATGTAAATTATAAGAGCATAATAAAACAATTACATGGGCAAACTGAAACTTCCCATGGTATTTGGTGATGCTTCCAAATTTGAAGTCGAACTCGAGGTAGTCATCAGTTTCGGCCAAAATGTGTGCTCTCTCAAGACCTGCTAGGTAAGGAGGAATCCCTATAGCTCCAGAATAATAAAAACAAAACACAAAAGTTACTTGTAAACTAAAATAAAAAGATGAGTCCTGAATCTCTAATGTCTAGCTTCTCCTCGTCAGCTGAAATTGTGCAAATGATGAAGTTAGAGTTAATGATACTTGGAGATGAAAGAGAAGGTCCTGGATGGGTGTGTGAGGAGGAAGAAAGTGAAGCTGTGTCACACTTAGAAAGGTTTTGAATTGAATTTAAAGAGGTGCGCCTATTTTTGGAAAATCTTGCGCGTTGTGCGGGCTGGTAAGCCCGCATCTTTGGTCGCTCTACGTACCGTGAGGGCTGGTGCGCCCGCACTATGGTCCGCACGAGGTAAGCTACGGGGTTGGTATATGATATGTGCCCGCACGATGTGCCCGCGCGGTCTTCCCTTCACAATCCAAGGGGGGTACAACCATTGGTGCGCCCTCATAAGCCCCCGCACGACTCACTGTTAACCACTAGTCTATAAAATTTGCAGAGTAGAACTCCAAGTATCCATTCGTTGAAATCATAACTCTAATTCAAGCTTTTAAAATCTACCCAACTAACACAAAACTAAGGAATCAAAAATTTCGGATCATGGAATCCATCAATTTATTGGAAAAAAAAACTAAAACTAAACTAACTAATGAAAACTAGAAATTTTTTTCTAAAACTTTGGTTGCCTCCCAAGAAGCGCTTGTTGAACATCACGAGCTTGACGTACCTTATTCATACCTTATGGAGGCTTGAAATGAGTGTATTCTTCCTGGCTACACCGCGCATAATTACTTCCAGAAAATGGAAAAAATACTTGTTGGGGTAGAGCTTTTGTGGAGGTTTCTATACTGTTACTTTAGGCCTCCATTGAAATAATTTGGCCCGAAAATTGTTCAATCTTGGCTTGGGAGGATCCTTGGATTATGTAATCATCCTATTCGCTTCTATTGTTGTCCCGGATATTTCTCTTCTATGCTCAGTGTGCAAGACAAGTTCTAGGTCGAGAGCTTGTTCAAGTGCGATTGGTTTTGCTCTGTCGACCTCTTTATCACATTTTTCTACCACTTTTTTCTTTTCATCTATACCAACGTATTTTTTGACACCTTCATCCTCTCTACCTCCATCTTCATCAGTGTCATTCCCAAGTGGAACTTCTACTGGTTGTTTACGACTTGTTTGTTCATCACGACTTGTTTATTCATCAAGACTTGTTTGTTCATCCCACCTGGTTCCCAAGCTTGTGATGTGAGGTTTGTACATTGGCAATTGTGGTATGAAGGGCTTCAAATTTGGCATTTGTTTGCAGCATAATTTTCGTCAACACTTCCTCGGTACAAAATCGTCTTCATTATAGTGGCTCATACTGAAAACATGGAGAGTAATTTTGTCACTGCTCTTGAGGTGGGGGATAAGGAAGAAATCCTTGTTGAGGACACCCCTATTGTGGTTCATATATATAACTTGGATAGTTTGGTTATCCTCCCCAATTAGGTTGGTAAGCATTGTTGCATGTATTTCTTCGAAATGGTGGGTTTCTTAAAAGCTCGTCAATTATAGCTTCCAACAAAGCTAACCTTAAGGAATTCATTATACCTTGCACAGAAGAGAATAAAGAAAACACATCAAATATATATATATATATATATATATATATTCCTTTTATATAAATAAAAGAAAAAAAAAACCTAAAACTAATGACTAGATTAACAGATTTCAAGTGTTCCTAACAAAATCTAAGTCCCTGAAAACAATGCTAAAAACTTGATGTGAGCCTAATGCTTATGCTTATACTGCAAGTACACGGGTCATATCAAGTAGTAATGTGGACTATGGAAGTCGGATGTCGAACCCACAAAGACCGAGATACTAGTACTAGCTGTTCTTATATTACCTAGTCTTAACAAAGATTGGTGGAGGTTAAATCTACTCAAAATTCTAACTCTAGAAAGCAAGATTAAATGGGATGTGATGAAGTTGCCAGGACAATCAATTAGGAGAAGAGGTATCCGGGTAGGGTATCCCTCTCGGTTACTTGTGGATAATGATATGTATGGATTCCTATATGAAGATTGCTAGTTAATGGACCAAACGTTCCTACAATGCTTTCACACCCTCCGTTGAGGTGAGTTATTAACCTAATATCATCATTGCATTAGCATTCTAGAGAACATACAACTTGGAAGAGTTGTGGAAAATAATACATCTAAAGGAGTCTCTCACCTAAACACCCAATCTCTCAGCGTATTCACAACCCGCACCTATTGAAGTAGTTCTATATGTATATAGAGGGAGCGTTAATTGTCTACACCCAACTCAGAGTTGTCGCAACGTAGAGCATCAATACAATACATTATATCCAATAAGTTCTCATAACATTGAAACATTCATTCAAATAAAGGAATCCATAACAAGTAAATCAAGTTCATACATAGACCCAAGGGTTCAACAATGCCTAAATACCTAAAAGATTAGTTTCCCATCAAAGAGGAAAACAAATCTAATGTAAATAAAGGAGAAAACATCAATATAATAACAAATAACTTCCCTCCGATGTTCCCTCTACTGTTCGCAAAGTAAATTCTTCTCCATGCCTCGCCATGGAGAAGCCTTGAAATTGAAGCTTGATGCCCTAATTGATGGTGTGTGGGAGAGATGTTGATGACCCAAGGAGTAGCCCCCAAAGGCGATGGTTCAAAGATGCTTGACGGGTCGACCATGCTTGTAGGCGAATAATTGGTAGACTGTAGAAAGTAGAGCCACAGTTAATGAATTAGGCAAAAAGATTCTTAGTTTTATTGATAGTTTAGACGTAGGTGGTCTGCGTGATACGGGTGCTTATGTTTTTGCTAGTTCATATTTTCAAGTCAATAAATACCAGGCTGGATGACTTCCTTTACAACATAAGGACCATCCCAGCTGGGGGTTAACTTTTTAGTGTAACTCTTATTACCTTGGAAGTTGTTCTCTAGCAGAACTAGGTCGCTAGGCTCAAATTTGACTTCTTTCACCTTGAAATTGTAGAAACACATGACTTCATGGTAGTTTGTTATGGCTCTAATGCGGGCGCAATCCCTTTTCTCCTCTAGGAGGTTGCGCTCAGCTCTGAGCCTCTCCTTTTTAATTGTCGGGTCAAACTTCTGTGTCTGAGGGGTAGGCATCCCGATTTCTACCGGGATCACTGCTTCTACACCAAATACGAGAGGGTGAATTGGGTCTCTCCGGTCGGTGTTCATCTAGTAGTTTTGTATGCTCATAATGCCCCAGGGATTTTGTCTACCAAGTAGGATCGATTTCGTCGAACCCGAGTCTTCACACCATACAAGAGAGTTTAGTTGGTTGCCTCCACTTGTCTATTTGCCCCAGGATGAGTGACCGAAGTGAGCCTTGCTTCGATTCCGAGCTCCATACAAAAGTTCTTGAATGTTGGGTTGACGAACTAGCACCCGTTATAGGTGATGAAGGCCACTGTGATTTCAAAGTGATAGATGACAGACTTCGATAGGAAACTTTGACATGCTTTTTCCCTGATGGATGCCAGAGGCTCGACTTTCACAAGCCAGGTAGATGTAGATGATCCGTTACAGCCAGGTAGATGTAAAGATCTTCTCCGAGCCTGGGCTTGGCCAGTAACATTGGCGATTGAAGTTAATCCTTGAGTGGAACTAGAGCTTGTTCACATTCTTCTATCCATTCCATCCAGGGTGCCTCCCTTAGGGCTCGAAAGAAAGAGAGATTCTTTTCCTCACACTACGAGATGAATCACCTGAGTGTTGCTAGTCTCCCGTTGAGCTTTTATATCTCTTTGTTGGTTCTTGGAGACCCTATCTCTAAGATCGCTCGAATCTTCTCATGGTTGGCTTCGATGCCCCGTTGGGTCTCCATGAAGCCGAGGAACTTTCCCGAGCTAACACCAAAGGAGCATTTATTTGGATTGAGCCTCATACCATGTGTTCATAGTGTTCGGAATGTCTCTTGGCGGTCAGTTGCGTGATCCTCGACTTTCTCACTGATTGTGAGTCAATGTTATCGCAAGTGTACGGGTTGGAACGAGTAATAAAGTGGACTTAAAGAAGTCGGTTATCCATCCTCAGCGACTATGTTATGTACTAGTACTAATTGCTCACCTATTATCTAGTATACTCTGGATTGTGGGTTGAGTACTAATTAAACCTAATTGCTAATTCTAACAAGAGAAATTAAGTTTAAACAAGAGAGTGGTAAAATCACAAAGGCAATCAATCACAAAAGGAGGGCATCCGGGCGATAAATCCCCCTCGGGTCCTCAATAAGATGAACAATGAATGCCAAGACTAATGGTTGCAATCTACTGGACCATGGATTCCTAAGGTGATTTCGTTCCCTCTCTCGATGCGAATTACTAAACTAGTACCCTTACTGATAATGTTATGGGGAATCAGTCCCTTGGAAGGATTATGGGAACAATGCATATGAAGGAGTCGCTCTCCCTATTGCCCGATCTCTCAGAGAACTCACAATCCCCTATATTGAGGTATGCCCGCACACGGGAAGGCATTCACTTCTTCCCTCGGTGAGTCCGATTGAATAATCCGTGCGGTAGCAACGTAGATTACTCAATTGAATGAAATAAAACTGAATAGATAACAAGATTAATAATCAACCAAATAGTAATTAACATAAAATTTCGAACATTAAAATACAACCCAAAGGTTCATCATGCCCAAATACCTAGGAAGTTAGTTCCCCATCAATGGGGAACACAATCCAATACAATAATGAAAATAAAAGAAAGCATAGGATGGTGATACACCGTTGCCTCAACCATTGGCGAGGATTGTTTGTGAGATTCCCTCCTATCATCCTCCAATGAAGCAATCCTCCATTTTATACCTATGATGCTCTAGATGGGTGGTGGTTGATGGTGAGGAGGAGCTCCCAAGGGTGGTTTATAGAACTGGGAACTTGGAACACCTCTCAAAACCCTAATAAAAGTATTTATAGTTTCCAAAAGTTCATGGTTGAATCGGGTTCGCAATGTCTTTTTTAGTACCCAGGTTCCCGGTATACTTACAATCCCCTCTATTGGAGATAGTCTACACGCCGGGAGGCGTTCGCTTCTTCCCCCATATGAACTATGAAAATCCCTCCGGGCTCTCGCAACGTAGAGGGATTAACATACATTAAAACATCCAACAGACTCAATGAGATTCAACCAAACAATCAAAGATAGATAACATTAATTAAAAATGTCCAAGGGTTTAACAATCATCCAAGCATCTACAAGATTAGCCCTCCATCAAAGGGAGGCAAGAATATAAAACAAATATGAAAGCAAACAAGGAAATCATATTGAATGACACTAATGAATGCACCGTTAATGGCTTCCTTGATCCTCCTCCAATGATTCCCCTTTTTCTTGCTCCAATAACTTCAAGATGACAATCTCCAAGCTTTCCCTAAGATTAGCTCCTTTCACCAAGCTACTTCCTCTTTTCTTCACCCTCATTAGTGGGATTTTATACCTCTAGGGTTTTATAGGTGAGATTTACCAATTTGCCCCCTTCTAAATCTGCAGATTCGCTGAAATTTATGATGTAAGGGCCGGCATACAGGCTTATATCAGCCTGTATACGGGCCAGCCGCCTCCATACGGTCTATCATACGGGCTGTATATCAGCCCGTATACGTGTCATCCACATCCATACGGTCTATCGTACGGGCTTTATACTGGCCTGTATTCCCTTCAAGTGCCAGTATATGGCATGTGTGATAGCTCTAGTACTATTATCCTGACCGACAATCGAATGGCTAATAATAGCCTGCAGGTAATGGTGAACCAGGTCGGCGATGTAGGATGACTTCGCAGTAAGTAATCTCCCAAGAATATTTTTCAATGGACCTATCCGATGGAAAGTCCACGGACAACTCCTTATACTCTTCCTCGAAGGTGTAATTCCAGTCATATAGCCCCATACGCACTGAGAAGCCCATGATACTCATCCGTTGCATCTTCCCCTGTAACTAAAATTTAATAGCATATGGTTTCCCCGCGCTGAAATAGGTCCAGTCGACCTCAAAGCTACTCACCACCACCAGTACTAGGTCATTGTATATCGGCTCTGAAATGGCGAAGACTCAGTCCCATCCCCCAAAGGATATCAACCCTCGTACTGCTGCCTCAGTGCCAAACTCAAAGAGTATTATCCAGTTGATACAGTGGGTAGGGCATAATAGCTTTGTGACCAAGTTTTCGTAACGCCCCTTGTACCGTCTATGAAGGAAATGAAGAGCTTAGGATTATGGGACCTCGCCCTTCTTACGTTTTGGCCCGTGCTGGTCACATTCTTGCTCCTAAGCATACCTTTATTGAGGTAAACAAATGTGAGATTAAAAATGAGGAGTTACCAATGCAAACTGGGCTGCATACCGCAAAATTTGACTACCACACAGGCGCAC
The DNA here is from genome assembly GCA_026586065.1 of Dioscorea zingiberensis. NCBI lineage: Eukaryota > Viridiplantae > Streptophyta > Magnoliopsida > Dioscoreales > Dioscoreaceae > Dioscorea > Dioscorea zingiberensis. The sequence continues at coordinate 38,468,941 of CM048821.1, read as the reverse complement.
GGGCCTGCCGCGTGTATGCAGAGTGGTGCTTCTGCTAGGTGATTGGCATGACGTGCCCCCGTACAAAGATACCACGTATGAAAATCGAGAGGAAACACACACTCTATTCAGCATGCAACTACATGAAACCACAACATCTATCCAATCGCGCGTAAAATCCATACAAAGAGAAATTAGGGCATGCTGTGTACCCTATAAAACCTAGAAATGAAATTGGTTGTATCAATGCTCTTACCTATGATGTGAGTAGATTTTCCTGCGGAATTGATGCTATAATAGTAGGATGGTGCAAAGAGAGGCTCCGAGAGACAAATTAGTGGCAAAAAGGGTGAAGCAAATACAAAGAGGTACCTAGGGTTTAAATAGAAGTTGTGGGGGTAATGAAGTGATGCACCCGCACCCAAACGTCTTTTACATACCACAAATGCACACACACTCGTGTGAGATATCGTATAACTTGGTTTATAAGCTCAGCGGGTGCTAGTTCCCCTGTGCAACCCATAGCGCCCCTTTTCTTTTCAAATTCTATGACCTTTATGGTACACATGCGCTTGCGTGGCCCCCCATGAGCACTACCCGAGAGCTCAATGGTTGCTTAGGCGCCCTGCGGAGACTCTTGGATGTGCATCTCGAGCGATACATGACCACTCAGGCGCCCGTGTAGACTCCCGTGTGCGCATCTCGAGCTAGGCTACCTAGGGTTTGACACAACACGATACTAGTAACCCATTCTTACGATTATGATTCTATCCTTAGGCTCAACTCTAGAGGGCTAAGTAATTTGGATCAGTGATTTCAGTGAAGTATTAGAGAGCTAAGCCTAATCTATTGTAATTAATGAAAATCAAAAGAACTTTCTAAAGGACTTGGGTTGCCTCCCAAGAATCACTTGTTTAACGTTACTAACTTGACGTACCTCTGAGGTTTACCTCATGGTGGTTCAAACAAATTAATTACTTGACCCGTCTTTTTAGGAGCGCTTTGAACAAGGTATATCTTAAGCCGGTATCCATTCACCTTGAATGTGCCTTTTTCCTTGTGTCTGATTTTTTCGGCTCCATGTAGGTAGAGTTTTGTAACTGTAAATGGCCCTGACCATTTGGGTTTTAGCTTACTTGGAAATAGATTGAGCCTCAAATTGAAGAGCAAAACCTGATCCGGTCCCTTCTCTGAAGTGACTTTCCTGCTTGATTAGCACGTCATGTTGCTGCTTAACTCACTCCTGATACAATATGGAATTCTCATTGGCCATGGAACGTCACTCATCCAATTCATTCAATTGCATTTTCCTCTTTTCTCCTCAGAGATTTGTCCAAATTGAGGAAATTAATAGGCCAGTATGCTTTGTGTTCGAGCTCCACAAATAAATGGCAAGCCTTCCCATAGATGAGTCTATAAGGGTTGCTCCCTATGGGTGTTTTGTATGCAGTGCTGTAGGCCCAAAGTGCATCATCTAGTTTGTCGGCACAGTCTTTCCGATGATGCGTGACTGTTTTCTCAAGGGTCCTCTTTAATTCCCGATTTAAAATCACTACTTGCCCACATTTTTGGGGTAGTAGGGGATTGAGGTCCTATGTACGACCCCATTCAATTTAAGGACCTTTGCGAAATGTGTGTTGCAAAAATGGGTACCCCTATCACTGAAAATGGCTAGGGGTGTACCGAATCTAGAAAATAGTTTTTTCAAAAATTTAACCACCCCCTAGAGTCATTGGGGGTAAGAGCTTGTGCTTCCACCGATTTGATACATAATCAACTGCAACTAGGATATATTTGTTCTCATGAGAATTTGGAAAATGCCCCATAAAGTCTATTCCCCATATATCAAAAACTTCGCATACTTGTATGGATCCTTGCGGCATTTTATCGCAATGAGAGATATTACCCATGTATTGGTACTTGTCACATGATTGTACATATCACTGTGCATCTTGAATCAATGTGGGCAAATAGAAACCATAGTCAAGGATCTTTCTAGTAGTCGTGTTTGGATTGTAGTGGCCACCCATCTGTCCGGCATGACTATGCTCGAATATCCCATCCCTCTTCTCTTGAGATGCATCGTTGAACTATTTGGTCAGTACATAGCAAAATTAGATATGGGTCTTCCCCCATATAGTGTTTCAAATTTGTGAAAAATTTCTTCCTTTTCTGTTAGGTATAACTCTTAAGTAAGACTCCTCCAACAAAATAGTTAGCATTACCGGCGAACGAAGGTGGCTCTTTTTTTCTATTCACTGTGTTCAATTCTTCATTTACTACTTGTATACTATAGAGATGCTCCTCTGAGAATGACTCATTGATGTCCACATCCATCAGAATGCCCCTGCTTGGAGCCTCAAGCCGAGATAAATGATCGGCGACCATATTTTCCGCCATTCTTTTATCCCTGATTTCCAAGTCAAACTCTTGCAACAATAGGACCTAACGAATTAACTATGGTATGGCATCGTCCTTGTTCAAGAGATTGTGCAACGACGAGTTGTCGGTAAAGACTATGACCTTCGACAACACCAAGTAGGAACGATATTTATTAAAAGCAAATACTATAGCTAGGAGTTCCTTTTCAGTAGTTGTATAATTTTCTTGTGCATCCGTGAGGGTCTTATTAGCATAGTAGAAAGCTTGGAAATGCTTGTTTCTACATTGCCTTAACACCACCCCAACTACATAATTGCTTTAATTGTACAAGACCTCAAACGGTGTGTTCCAGTTGGGTGTAATCATGATAGGAGCTTAAACAAGTTTCTCTTTCAAAGTAATAAAGGATAACTAACATTCAGTGTTGAAGTCAAACAGAGTATCCTTTTGAAGTAGCTTAGTCAATGGCCTCCCAATCTCTGTGAAGTCCTTAATGAAACACCTATAAAATCCGACATGTCCTAGAAAACTCCAAACTGCCTTGATTGTGGTAGGTGGGGGCAGCCTTTCAATTATCTCAATCTTCACCTTGTCAACTTCAATACATTCTTTTGAGATTTTATACCCCAAGGTAATTCCTTCTGAGACAATAAAGTGACATTTCTCCCAACTTTACACAAGATTTGTTTCTTCACATCGCGTCAGCACCTGATTTATGTTTTCAAGACATGAATCGAAGGAACTACCGAAAACAGAGAAGTCATGCTTGAACAATTCCATAATATCATCCACAAAATCCTCAAAAATATCAAGCATGCATCGTTGAAATGTACCAGGGGCATTACATAGTCCAAAAAGAACTCCGGCGGTATGCAAATGTATCCTATGGACAGGTAAATGTAGTCTTCTCTTAGTCTTCTAAGGCGATGGGGATTTGAAAGTATCCAAAAAATTCATCTAGGAATGAATAATATGGATGTCCCACTAAACGTTCAAGCATCTGGTCGATGAATAGTAGTGGGAAGTGATCTTTCCTTGCGGCATCATTGAGTTTCCTATAGTCGATGCAAACACGACACCCGGTTACTGTTACGTTAGGTATTAGCTCATTCTTTTGATTTGTTATCACTGTCATCCCCCCTTTCTTCTTTATGATTTGCACTGGACTCACCCAAGCACTGTCTGAAATGGGTTAGATCACTACAGCATCTAGGAGTTTGATAACTTTTGCTTTTACTACTTCCTTCATGTTATAATCAAGCCTCCTTTGGGGTTGAAGTGCAGCCTTATAGTTATCCTTCATCAGAGTTTTATGTGTGGAGAAGGATGCGCTAATACCTTTGATATCCAAGATCTTCCATGCAATAGCCCTCTTATGCCTCTTTATTATTGTAGTAATTTCTCATTCTGCAGAGCAGATAGGTCTGCAGGAATGAAAACATGTTGCTTTAATCCATCCCCCAAAAATGCCTACTCAAGGTCCTTGGGAAGGTCCTTTAATTCTATCTCAGGGGGCTCCTCTATAGATGGCTTTATCTTCTTCTCGTTATCTTTCACTGCCTCATTGAATTCCTTGTTCAATTCCATGTCTTGGTGTTCCTCTGAACACTAATCCATATTACCCCCTTCCTTTTCAGAAGCTTGGAGAGGTTCCTCCTGTATATGAATTGAATCTAACTGATCTTCAGTATCCATACTGCATATTAACTCAGGATTCTCTGCACCTAATCTTTCCTGATCATCTGGTTGCTTGTCTTCATCCATATAGGGTATTAGATGTGGCCATGCATACTTTGTGTCAGATGTTAGTTGTTCAATGCAAACTCTCTAAAGCTCTTGGAAGTATTCATATTCTTATTGCATGAAGTTATTGACGACCTCTTCCAAACTAACATCTGCTGAAACTGTTGTGGGCACTTGGGGTGGTTGATTGTAAGTGTCCTCCAAGCAGTGGGAGTAGCAAATTGTGCATGCATAGTCACCTTTGTGGCATCTTCCCTAAACTTCTGATAAGCTGACTAAACTGTTTCTCATCAATCCACTCATCCATGAGTATTAACATAAGGGCCAAAAGCTGCTTCTTGCGGGCCATGAATCTATGATGGTTATTTCGCAGTCCCTCGTGAGATACAAATTAAAGAATACGATTAGTGCAAGGGAGCAAATGAATTAAAGAATGCAATATGTAAGAGAGAAAAAGAAAATCCTAATACTAATGACTACGTTAATAAGCCCCTAGGTTCCCTAGTATCCAAATAGTCCCTGACAACAGCGCAAAAAACTTGATTGTGAGCCAACGCTATCGCAAGTACACAGGTCGGATCAAGTAATAAAGTTAACTTAAAGAAGCTCGGCATCGATCCTCAAGGACTATGTGAAGTACTAGTACTAACTGCTCACTTATTATCTAGTCTACTCTAGATTGTGGGTTGAGTACTAATTGAACCTAATTGCTAATTCTAATAAGAGAAATTGAATTTGAACAAGAGAGTGGTAAAATCACAAAGGCAATCAATCATGAAAGGAGGGCATCTGTGTGATGAGTCCACCTGGGGTTCTCAATATGGTAGACAATGAATGCCAACACTAATGGTTGCAATCTACTATACTAAGGATTCCTAAGGTGCTTTCAATCCCTCTTCGAGGTGAATTATTAACCTAGTGGCCTTACCGATGATGTTATGGGGAATCTATCACTTGGAAGGATTATGGGAACAATGTATATGAAGGAGTCCCTCTTCTTAGTGCGGATCTCTCACAAGACTCACAATTCCCTCTATTGATGTATGCCTACACACGAGGTTAGTAATTCATCTCAAAGAGAACAAAAGGGAACAAAAATCCAATACAATAATTAAAATAAAAGAAAGCATAGGATGGTGATATGACGTTGCCTCCACTATTGGCGAGATTGCCTCCTATCCTCCTTCGATGAAGCAATCCTCCTTTTTATGCCGATGATGCCCTTGATGGATGGTGGTTGATGGTTAGAAGGAGCTCCCAAGGGTGGTCTATAGAATTGGGAACTTGGAACTTCTCTCAAGACCCTAATTGAAAGTATTTATAGTTTCCAAAAGATCTGGGTCAAATCGGCTTCATAATATGTCCAATACTAAGAAAATTACAATCAGGTTAGCCTAAATCTCGATCCACATGGGCAGCTCCATGGGTGCTTGAGCGCCTGTGTACTCCTCAGGTTGTGCCGATATATGCTCACGCGGGGCACCAGAGCATCTATGTAGCTCTCGAGTTGTCCATACGAGATGCTCTACGGGTACGCTTCTTCCTGTGTACTTCTCGAGAAGGCCATACGGCTGGTCACATGGGGCACCTGAGTGCATGTGTAATTTCACACGAGATCGTGAAATTGCTCACACGCCTGTGTAATCTATCCTGCAATGGATTTTTCCTTGTTTGATTTTAAAATGCTTCCAATTTGCTCTTGAGGCTGTCAAATGGCTTGTAAATGAAAATTAAACATAAATTGAGTACCAATGGGCCATAATTGCTCTAGGTTGCATGCAAGAACATACATGAAAGTGAGATAAAATTATAGTCATTTGAACGCTTATCACTCACTCTTCACAAGGATGTCGTCTACATAAGCTTCAATGTTCCTCCAGATTTGCCCTTCAAAGACTTTCTTCAACAGCCTTGAAAAGTCGCCCCAATATTCTTTAGGTCGAATGGTATAACATTATAGCAGAAGGTGCCTTTATCTGTATTGAACAAGGAATCTCTTCATCCGACCTTGCCATTTGAACCTGATTGTATCCCGAGAACGCATCCAAGAAACTAAGAATCTTATCATTGAAAGTCGAGTCAACCAAGCTATTAATTGGAGCAAGGGTAGTAGTCTTTAGGGCAGGCTTTATTTAGAACAGTGAAGTCTACAGACTGATAGCTCTCGAAAGAGGACTATTTAGTTGAAATATATTCTAGGTTGAGACCAAATATGAGCAATTAATGATGTATTCAAGAGCCAATTTTTTTTTTTTATTTTGTATAAAGCTTACCTTAAATAGCATGTACACCTACTTTAATGAATCTCAATACTTAATTGATCAATTTATGATAGATGATGAGTCCATTGGAGAACAATTGGGATGATTATTGGGTAAAAAAGAAAGGTGTTCTATGACAAAGGACCCAAATGGGAGCATCCTAAAAGAGCAGCTGAGATCAAGTATTTATTGGAAGACTTACAGGAATCCAAACCCAATTTTCACTGTTCATATTGAAGAAGGAGAAGTCAGGAACATTTGGTTAAAATTTTAGCTCAATCCAAGTTGAAATAGTCATCCGATCGGATACTTGATGAAGACTGCACAGGTTGAAATCACCATAACATCGCGATATGAATTTGTACATAGCGATGTAAGCTCCAGTTCTAAAGACAACATGCTCTGTTTTCTGACATCACGATGTACGCATGTTATATTATGATGTCAGCAGTCCTGGATAGAAACCTGAGAGTGCTAAGTGCTAACATCGTGATGTACGCTTCATACATCTTGATCTCAATTCCAAAGGGTATAAATAGAGGTTGTTTTTAGGGTTTAGGGGATCTCTCATTTGGGGTGGTGGCTAGGGCTCCATGGAGGCAATCCGGAGGGTTTGGAGGTTGAATCTAGCGGGGAGAAGCTCAATACAAAAGGGGGAACTATTTCTTATCGTTTATTCTTAGATTTATCTTCTCTTTGTACTGTAATCATGGATGTTTGTCATGAAACTTGCTATACTTTGTTTCCTATGATTGTGATGTGTGATTAAACTCTATTCAAGAATTGTATGGATCTTTAGACTTGAAAAAGTTAACATCTTATGTTTCCTTTGATTGATATGGATATGCCTATGATTCGATACTCTTTATATTGATTGCCGATGGGTGACGATAATCTTCAGTACTCTACGCATAGACATATGTATGTGAGGACAGTATAGGATCGTAAAGTGGAGTGGAGCGACACCCAAAGTTTCCAATAGCTTAGACATAAGTATTGGGAGTCCATGGTGATGGTTAAGTCTAGGTCCTATAATGCTTCCGTTTCACCATAGACACATGGGAAGGCTTAGAAGCATGTTCCTTAAAAATGAGAAACTTTTAGGTTGTACCCAAAGTGCACACAAGTACCGGACCTGTCATATCTTAACCCTTATCCGTATAAACCATTAGAGCCATACAACCTTAGAATCTTATTTGGAAAAATCCCTACAACCTTCGTTATCCATCACTTCTCTATAGGATTAGTTTAGATTAGTAGCCTTCCACTTTATCAATTGACTGAATTTACCAAGCAACTTAGTAGGTTAGCGCTCATCTAGACCAAGTAAGCCTCCCCCGTGGATTCAACCGCGTACTCACCTATTATTTGTATTACTAATGACCACGTACGCTTGTGTGCCGAGGCCTGAGTGATTACACTCGTAGCCACCGGTCAACATACACATTCTCTATTTCTCGAATGATTTCTTAACAAGAACTATATTTGATAACCACTATGAATAACTAACTTCCCTGGTAAAGCCTACCTTGAGGAGCTTGCCGACTTCCTCCTCTGCTACCTTTTGCTGTTCTGAGTGAAGCTCCTTCGCTTCTGCACTATTGGATTGTGTGCTTGGTCCACATTGAGGCGAGGCTCTATGACGTCTCGGAGGACTCTAGGCGTGTCATTAGGAGCCAGGAAACTAGGTCCAAGATGTCTTTCAAGAGGCCCATGATTTCCTTCCATTACTCGAGTTTGAGTTCGAGTTCGACTCCAATTTGGATAGTTCGGTCGGGTTGATCCTCTGTAAGGGGCAATGCTTTTAGTTCCTTGACTGGGCTTGGTCATTGTGCTCACCTCCCCTCTCTCTCCTCCACTTTCCGTTCTTCAACGGTCAGTATCTCAGAAGTTCCGCTACCTCCTCCACCTTTGCCTTTAAGGAGGGTTACATAGTACTGCCGCCACGTTAGTTGACCCCCCTTCAGTTCTCCACAGTCTTTCTAAGTGGAGAACTTCATTATCATGTGGTAGGTTGACGGTATAGCTCTCAATACATTGATTGTCGGTCTCCCGAGTATCATGTTGTAGCCCGAGGGACAGTGGACGATTAGGAAGTTTATCATGGTGGTTGATGTTCAGCGGGAGCTGGTGACGATTAGGGGGAGAATGACCTAGCCTTCTGGCTGAATAGGGCTTCCTGAGAACCCTACCAATGTTGACCTCACAAGTAGTAGATGCTACTGGCCAAACGTTATTCTTTTGAAGGCATCCCAGAAAATAATGTTCACCGAGCTTCCGGTTTCGATTAATACTCGCCTTACTTCAAAGTTCCCAATAGTGACCGTAACGACGAGAGCGTTGTCGTGTGGGTGACAGGAACCTTTGAGGTCATCTTCCAAGAATTTAATTATCAGGGATGGTCGCGGCCGCTTCTTCCTCGAAGATGAGCTCTCTCCTCCACACCTCGGACCACCTGCGATGTACTAGATGACACTGGTATCTGGTGGTTCATGTATAGGGGACGACGATCCCTCCTTTTCGGATCCTTTTGTAGGAATTGTACAAGCTTTCCATCCCGAACGATGTCTTCAATAGTATGCTTCAACTTGACACAATACTTTATAAGATGTCCCCGTACCTGGTGAAAGTTGCAGAACTTCTTGTTGTTCTTCTTTGATAAAGGATCCTCAGTGGTTCAGGATGCCTTAAGATTTTTTTATCCTAGATCCGCATTAGGATATTCTCTCGTGAGGAGTTAAGGGGAGCATAGTGGTCATACCTGGCCATCTATTTGGGTCTTCTCGATTCTCGAGGTTGGAGTTTCAACGTCTTGAGCCGAGGTGTATGTGCTCAGCTAGGACTTGCTTCCTTTCGAGGCTTCGCTTTCCTGGGTTCCTCCCTATGGGGAACTTTGTAATAATCTCATTGAGGTTCTTCTTTTCAGATATCTTTCACCTTCTAGTGAGCTCCCTCTTTCCAGCATCCTTTGATCTCCTCGGAGTTAATAAATTTCTCTACCAGGGCGAGAAGCTTGGTTAGGTTGTCTAGAATTCTCTGTGTGAGGGCGTTGTGTAAGGGGCGGTCACGGAGGTCCTACATCACGGTGGCCACGACTACTGTTGAGTCGAGTTTGATGATTCCTATCATCTCCGAATTGAAGTGGCGAAGGTATTAACACCGGTCCTCCCCTACCTGTTGCTTGCACATCATCAGACCGAAGGAGTTTTTTGATTTAGCATAATTCTTATGCTTATACCGCAAGTGCATGTGTCGTATCATGTAGTAAATAGACCATGGAAGTCGGATATCGAACCCACAAGGACCGAGATACTAGTAATAACTATTCGCCTATTATCTAGTCTAAACAGAGATTGGTGGGGGTTAAATCTAATCTAAATTCTAACTATAGAAAGCAAGATAAAATGGGATGTGATGAAGTTGCGAGGGCAATCAATAAGGAGAAGAGGTATCCGGGGAAGGTATTTCCCTTGGGTTCTCGTGGATAGTGATATGTATGGATTCCTAATTAAAGATTGCTAGTTTGTGGACCAAACGTTCCTACAATGCTTTCACACCATCCGTCGAGGCGAGTTACTAACCTTATATCCTCATTACATTAGCATTCTAGGGAAGATACATCTTGGAAGAGTTGTGGTAATAATACATCTAAAGGAGTCTCTCACCTAAACACCTGATCTCTCGGTGTATTCATAACCCCCACCCATTGAAGTAGATCTATATGTATATAGAGGGAGCGTTAATTGTCTACACCTCTATGGATCTAGATTATCACTCAGAGCTGTCACAACGTAGAGCATCAATACCATATATTACATCCAAAAGGTTCTCAAAACATTGAAACATTCATCCAAATATAGAAATCCATAACAAGTAAATCAAAGTTCACACATAGATCCAAGGGTACAACAATACCCAAATACCTAAAAGGTTAGTTCCCCATGAAAGAGGAATACAAATATAATGCAAATAAAGGAGAAAACATTAATATAATAACAAATAAACTTCCCTCCAACGTTCCCTCTACAGTTCGTGCACCAAATCCTCCTCTAAACCTCTCCGCCGAGAAGCCTTTATGATGAAGCTTGATGCCCTAGTTGTTGGTGTGTGGGAGAAATGGTTATGATGACCCAAGGGGTAGCCCCCAAAGGGGAGGATCCAAAGATGCCTCCAAACAATAATTTCTCAAGTATTTATAGGCTTTACAATGATAGAGAAGTGTATGAGTCGTATTGGGTCCGTGTTGGTCTCATCTTGGCTATAAAATCAAAAATATCGGGCCCAAATACGCCCCGTGTGGGCTCATCTGGGCACTTGCACAGGCGTATGGTATTGTAGAAGGCTCTGAGAACTTGTGCGGCCATCCGTGCGGGCGCGCGCAGGCTAGTTTGGTTGGATTTAATCATCGCGCAGACTTCATCAAGCGTTCGATTGGATGACAATTTAATGTCGGTTTGACCTGAAATTTTAACTTAGTGTTCTTGATTTGTTGGTCTTCAATCTAAATAGTGGAGATTGGATTTAGAGTTCTGTAGCTCTTGTAATAAAATTATGATCTTTGCTGCTCTCTCACGAATTCTTCAGTGTTCTCAAGTTGCTTCCTTTTTCACCTCAAATGATGTCTAATTTCTTCCTTTTCATACTTAAGGCTCTCCAATACCCTATATATGATAATTAACAAAAGTTATGTATCAATTGTCTAAAATTACTCCAAACCACATACATAGTATACAAGAAGATGGTATAAAAATATTGAACGCTTATCAAATATCTCCACACTTCAGCGCTTGCTTTTCCTCACGCAAAAAAAAAAAAAAAAAAAAATTCATGACATGAGAAGCGTTCAACCTCAACCTATAAAGTACTTGGATTTTATTTTACTCAAAGCATCCACTATTGAGAAGTGTATTTTCCTATTTCAACCCCTGGGACTTAGATCAATCCCATGACACAATTTAGTATAGCTTTAGATGAGTGTTTCACTCCTTTTACCATGTTCCTGAGTCTTAGAATGGCTAGCATACGCTCAGTGGACTCTAGAGGTTCCGTGACGCCCTAAGTACAAAACAACTAGCCAGTGTAAAAAAAATAAACTTTTTTTGTTCTTTTGTTTTCAATTTTTCTACTTTTCTCTTCTATTTCATGTAAATCTTGGTAGGGCATCCCTAATAGATCCGACTTTCTAAGGGACCAAGGATTAACATAGAGTGTAATCTCCCTTTCTGAGAGATGCACATGCTGGCCAGGCACAGGAACACCCAACTACTAAGAGGATTACAACTCTACATATACGCGCTCATGCTCATAAATGACTTTTTAGCTTGAGGAACACACTCTTTAGGAGCCCGAACCCTGAGCGTACTTCGCCACCAAGAGTAGAGGAGCACCATCTTGGTTCTTATTTCATAGTCTCTATGCCCAAAATTAACTTTTTCACTATTTTCAACTCTACTTGCAAGGGCTAGAAGTTTAACTAGTACCATGAAAAGTCTTGGAGGTATGGAAGATAATACTTAATAATCTGAGTCAAGGAAACATTACAATGGGTTATCTAATGTCACTAGAGAGTGTATAATGGTCATGGAGATTTTCTATAAGTGTCAAAGGTGTTTCATAGGAAAAATCTAAAATATTTTGCTCAAATGGTGCAAACTAAGAGTAAAAAAAAAATTGAATACAATTTTTCAACATGCCGTCATTGGTATACACTAAGCATGTATTTCACAGAAAAGATTTGCAATGAATTCATAGAATATAATCCCTACACTTAAAGATTTGCAATGAATTAATTTGTAAAGATATGCAATGAATTTCAATGCTACACATTTGTACCCATCCCCATACCTAAAATTTTTCATTGTCCTCAATGCAAAAAATAAAGCATGTAAATGATAAGAACATAATATCATAAATAGATGGGGAAACTGAAACTTCCCCGATTCCAATAAGTTTAGTTCCAAAATTTGTGCAAGCTAGAGGTGAAGTTCAGTTTGAGGCCAAAATGTACACTTTCTCAAGACCTGCAAGTTAAATATAGCTCAAGAATATTAAAAACAAAACACAAAAGATACTAGTAAACTAAAAGAAAAGATGAGTCCTAATCCTTGAAGTTTTCACTTCTCCTCATAAGCTGCAATTGTGTAAATGATGAAGTTAGAGTTATTGATGCTTGGAGATGCAAAAGAAGGACATGGGAGTGTGTATGAGGAGGAAGGAAGTGAAAGGGAGACACACTTAGAAAGGTTTGTAATTAAATTTGAAGAGATGCGTCGCATTTTGGAAAATTGTGCGCGTTGTACGGGCTTGTGCGCTTGCACAGTGGTCCATGCAAGTTAAATTACTGAATGGGTACGACATTGTGCGCATGCACGGTATGTCCGCGCTCTCTTCCCTTCGCTACTCGAGAGTTATACAGGCATCGGTGCACCCGCACAAGCACCCGTATGACTCATTGTAAACCCCCATTCTATAAAATCCTCACAATAAAACTCTAAGTGTCCATTCGACTAAATTCATAACTCTAATTCAAGATTTAAAATCCATCCAACTAACATAAAATTGAGGAATAAAAAATTTGGATCAAGGAATGAATCAATTTATTGGAAAACCTAAAACTAAACTAACCAATGAAAGCTAGAGAAAAAAAAGAATGAAAAAAAAAAAATTCTTAAAACCTTGGGTTGTCTCCCAAGAAACACTTGTTTAATGTCACTAGGTTGACGTACCTTGTTCTCTTTTTCAGAATACCACCCAAGAGACATGGTAGACCACCCTGGGTGCTGCATGAGGAACCTGTAGAGGAGCCTTATGTGGAGTCTCCTGAGCAAGAAGAACAACATGGTGAAGCTTCCCATGTGCATTTTGGACGGAGAGAGAACCCTGGAATGCAAGAGACTCTGGAGCAACTAACGGAGACACTTCAGGGTTTCAAAATTACCAACAGACCAGATCCCGGAGACAAGATTATGTCACTTTAGCCGAATAGATGGAAGCCACACAGTTTATTAGAACTCACAACTCAACCGAGGTTGAAGCATGGGTCACTCATCAAGAGCTAGTCTTCTAGTCCTTAAGGTGCCCAGAAGAGGAGAAAGTGACTACGGTTACCCTATTACTGGGACAGGGAGCTTTACACTGGTGGTTGACCATTAGGCGACGTCAGACAGATCAGACAGCTATTACATGGGCTGATTTCTACAAAGATTTTGACCAGAAGTTTATATGCAGGGTGTCACGAGAAAGGCGGCAAGCAGGAGTTTATTTGTCTTGTATAAGGGAACCTCTCTGTGGCCGAGTATGAGACCAAGTTTACAGATCTGGGAAGGTATGAAGCCGCTTATATAGATGATGGGTCTGAGAAGTGCAGGAGGTTCGAGGATGGACTCTGAGATAATATCAAAAATATTGTTACTATATCTGGGTTCGATAATTTGATTGAGTTAGTCGAGGGTGCCTTTGGAGTGGAGATGGGTTTTGAAAGACCAAAAAAGTGCCTGGATAAATTTAATAAGAGAAACGCGCCCAGTTTTCAGATGGGCGACAGCTCAAGCTAACCAAGAAGAGCAACAGCAGTAGTGGTGGCTCTGCTTCGGGAGGACAGGGACAAAAGGGGCCTCAATTTCAGACCTGCCTAAAGTATAATTTTTGAGTATGTAGTGCTGGTATCCGCTTTCAACGTCAGCAGTAGGGACACCATGTGAAGCAGTGTCTTCTACTAACTTAGGGAAGTCGCACACCTCCTCAATTCCTCGCTGGAGGCCAGGTGCCTGACAACCGCCCGAGTGGTATTCTCATTGTAGGCAAAGATTTGGGAGCAACCGAGGAGGATTTTACTGGCGATGGTCTAGAGGAGGAGGTCGAGGGGTCCAATCCCAACAGCAGGCCTAGGCTTTTATGATGACACAGCAGGAGGCTGTGAACACTCCAGATGTGATTGCAGGAATGACCCAGATTTTTGGTATTGATGCCTGCATTCTTATTGACCCTGGTTCTACGCATTCCTACATTGCTACATCATTTACTATGCCAGACGATATTTATGCTACTAGATTGGTACAACCTATGGTTGTAGCATCACCCATAGGTTGTTCCATTACTGTAAAAGTGGTGTATAAGGGATGCGATGTGAGATTAGATAATCCGGAGTTGGCAGATCTGATACCTATGAGGATCCTAGATTTTGACACGATCCTAGGGATGATTAGTTATCGGTCCACCATTTTATTATCAATTGCTACATGAAGATGGTGAGATTCCAGCGACCAAGCAAGGCGGCAATTCTCTTCTATGGGAGGCGAGCTCAGACAGAAGAGACGGAAGAAACCTGCTTGGCGAATATGGTGTAAACTGAAGCCCCCAAGGGAGATTAACGGGAGATCCCAGTAACGTGTGAATTTCTAGATGTATTTTTAGACGAGCTACCAGGATTGCCCCCGCATAGAGGCATGGAGTTCACTATTGAGTTGTTCCCAGGATCAAGTCCGATTTCCAGAGCACCATACAAGATGGCCCCAGTAGAGCTGAAAGAGCTGAAAGTTCATTTGAATGAACTACTGGAGAAGGGGTTCATCACATCTAGTATCTCTCCCTAGGGTACGCCCAAACTATTTATGAAGAAGAAGGGTGGCTCCATTAGAATGTGCGTTGATTATAGAAAATTGAATAGAGTTACCATAAAGAACTAGTACGCATTGCCATGTATAGATGACTTATTCGATCAATTACGAGGGGCATGCGTATTCTATAAGATCGATCAAAGGTCGGGCTACCATCAGTTGCGGGTACGAGGGGAGGATGTGCCGAAGACTGTATTTTGGACCTGATATAGGCATTACGAGTTTCTAGTAATGCCCTTTCGGTTGACGAATGGACCATAAACATTCATGGATATGATGAACAAGGTGTTCGCACCCAACTTAGACCAGTTCATGGTGGTGTTCATCGATGACATCCTAGTGTATTCCCGGAGTGCTGAGGAGCACATCAACCACCTCAAGGTAGTGCTGCGGACTCTGAGGGAGCAGTAATTATATGCCAAGCCCAGCAAATGCAAGTTTTGGCTTGACAAAGTGAATTTCTTGGGGCATATCGTCTCAACGTCAGAGATCTACGTGGATCCCCAGAAGATTGAAGCAGTAATGAACTGGCAAGCCCCAATAACTATAAAAGGAAATCAGAAGCTTCCTGGGGTTGGTTTGTTACTACATGCGGTTCGTAGAAGGGTTTTCATCAATCGCCCAACCTATGACGAAGCTACTGTGGATGAATGCAAGGTTCAAGTGGACTAAGGAATGTGAACAAAGCTTTCAGGAGTTGAAGGACCAATTGGTGTCTGCTCCTATTCTCACTTTACCTACAACTGGAATATGTTTTGAAATCTATAATGACGCTTCGTATCGGGGCTTGGGTTGTATCTTGATGCAGCAGATCAAGGTTATTGCCTATGAATTTAGGCATCTCAAGACTCATGAAGTAAATTACCTTGTCCACGATCTAGAGTTCGTGGTGGGGGTCTTTGCTCTTAAGATATAGAGATACTATCTTTATGGTGATGGCTGTAAAATCTTCACCGACCAATAGAGCCTGAAATACTTGATGAGCGAACTGAATATGCTACAGAGAAGGTTGATGGAGTTGCTAAAAGATTATGATTGCACCTTCGAATATCACCCCGACAAGGCGAATGTAGTAGCAAACGCCTTAAGCAGGAAAACCATGGCATAATTGGGGACCACCAACTTTGCCTAACTTCATGATTTGAGATCCACTAGGGTCCAGTTCTCAATGGATGAGCAAGGGGTGTTGTTGGCAAACTTTCATCCATGGCTGACGCTGATTGCAAATCAAGGAAGCGTAACGACAAGACTCCAGGTTGATACAATTAGCCGCGCGAATGCATAATAGATAACATGGTGATTTTCCCTATCTTTCGATGAAGCGATGATGCTAGGTACCCGGCTATATGTACCAAACAATGAGAGCCTCAAGCTGCAGATCATGGAGGAAGCTCATTATTCTGATTATGCTATGCATCCGGGGATCTCCAAGATCTACCGCAATATCAAAGAAAACTACATCTGGAGGAAGATAAAGAAGGAGATAGCCGAGTATGTGGCCAGGTACTTGATTTGTTAGCAAATCAAAGCAGAGCACAAGATGCCACCAAGGTTACTGGTACCCTTGGAGATTCTGGATGTGAAGTGGGATAGGATAGCCATGGATTTTGTGACTAGTTTACCTCGGACAAGTCAAGAAAAAGATGCCATCTAGATTATCATAGGTAAACTGACCAAGTCTGCCCATTTCCTTCTTATCAAGGTAACTTATTCTCAGGATCGGTTAGCACGGTTGTTCGTGGACCAGATTGTGAAACTACATGGTGTACCCATGTCCATATATATATATTTTGAGTTTCCACGTGTTAAAGTGTCCACTATAGGATGGCTTCCACTAAACCCCCAGATGTTATCCTTGCCCTTGATTTTAAATGAGGTTATCTCATGCATGGATGATAGCAACCATTTAGCAATAAGGCCCACTTTTCTTTTACAACTAACATGCAAGCCCCCAATATAATTGTCCATAAGTGATTACTTTTGTATTTGAGCCCTCCTATTCCCATATTATTACCTCTGGGTCCCCTTCTTACTTTAAGCCTGTGAGGTAGTGTAATTTGCCTTTCAGTACACTCTTGTCCCAATATTTACAAACAAGTATTAGTCAATTAACACCATCAAATTATATCCTTCTTGCATTTAAGGCCCCTATCTTATTCATAATAAATCCAAGCAAAACTATGGGATATTTTATTAATTAACCAAATAATTAGGGAATAATCAGGGAAAAATAATTTAATAAAATTCTTAGGTTTTACCTTACTGCTGAAAAAGATAAGACTAATTCTTAAACATTCAAAATCCATAAAGAATTAGATGTGTTTGGCTACGTTCTTGTTAAGCAACCAAGTACGAGGCATTATCACATCGTCTAATGGCAATACATGCAAGCATGCCCTCTCTTTGTATGCCTTTGGTGCCTTAGACTTAACCGCCTTAGCTCTTTTCGATCAAAAGAGAGTTACAAAAAAATAAGGAGAAGAAGCTTGGAGGCTTACATCGAGCCTAAGCAACATCCACTCCTACGTCTTGGTGTTAGTGGACCAGTGGGAGTGGAGGTCAGGACCTGGACTGCGATCGGTTGAGAAAGAAAGCAGAGGTCCTCGACAGCGATCGAGAGAGTAAGAGGGCTGGAGGGGTCCTTGGAGGAGATCAAGAGAGACAGAAAGCTGGTGGGCTCCTCGCCAGCGATTAAGAGAGAAAAAGGGCCGGAGTAGTCCTCGGCGGCGATCGAGAGAGAAGGGTTGACTTGTTATCTCACGAGGTAACTTTATCTCAGAATAAGGGTAGAGGTTTTACGATATTCCCACTCACGGCCAAATCGCCTGTGGTGGAAATGCTACAAAAGGGGCCTTTGAAGTAAGTTGACTCACTGGTAAGTGGGTATTTTACATCAATCCAAATACCAAAAGTGCTATTTATAGGTGAGTGGACTTACTTCACAGCCACTTACTACATACTAAATAGGCGACAATATGAAATAAAGAAATGTGGGAAGGAACAAATGGGTTATTTGAAGAAGTTATATAGGGAGAGTGGATGGAAACTAAAAAGTGTATTTATGTAAAAGTAGAGTTGCGATTACTCTATGATGTCAAAGTGTTCTGTATTGGTAGTTTTAATAAAAAAAAATCAGTGATTTATGAGTTAATAAGTTCAAATGCTGACTATTGAAAAGAGAGAGCAACTCCTAGCCTAGAAAGGTATTTTTGTCACTAACTTAATTAGTGGATTTTAGTAGTAAGAGGTTTTTCTAGACACATACTAGAAAGGTATTTTTGTAACTGAATATAAAATTATGCTAAGTAGTTATAACAGATAAACAAATCTCTAAGAGCTCACCAAACTCCATAATGGTCTTTCTTGTTCTGAAGTAGTCCCTTTTGCATTTATCTGTAATGTGAGAAGTTATTCTTTAATTGAACACCTTTAACTGATTAAAAAAAACTAGAATACCTCTAACTTATTAGAAAAAGGCATACTTTCAATCACAAGCTGATAATAACTAGAACACTTGTTTTACAATGGTATGACCCCATAATTGGTATGTCTTCGTCATTAGTTATCCTTAATATTTGCCTTATCACCCACCCAGTATCAAAGTTGACTTCTAAAACATCTTATCATATAAGCTGCTATAGAAATATATAATAGAATCTTAGTAGTATATCACTATAACCCAACAACAAAAGGAAAAACTTATAGATAAAATTGCCAACAAAAACAATATGCACAAAATAAGACCAACAATCAAAATAATTTCTTGAAGCATAGGATCTACATAGTTCATATTGCCAAAATAGAAATACTTATGCTAAAATGGGTACAACTAAATTTTCACCACTACAGCTTATGAATTATAAAAAAATTATTAAAGAAACAAACATTGGCATGGATACACTTGACAATCACAATTTTATAATAATTTACTGGACATAAAAAAGTATAAGGAGAATTAAGACTAATTAAACATACAAAAGATATTGCGCTTGACAAGCATATGATGGGATTGTGAAAAATATAGAATCTTTTGGCATTTTCTTTTTTAGATTGATTTTGAAATTTAAAGTTTGTTGGAACTTATTTATGATTTGATTTGTTGACATTTGAAACTGGGGGCATTATGGATTTAATTTTAATAGGAAAAAAAATACATTTTTGGTCCCTAAATTATAGTATATTGTTCATTTTGGTCCTATATTATGAAAGTGTTCATTATGGTCCCTGTATTATTGGTGTTTTGGTAATTACGTTCCCTAGGGCTGATGTGGCAGCCAACTAGCATACGGGCTGAATACATGATTTTTTTTTTAATATGACGTGACCTCTACGTGGCATGTTGACGTGGCTAAATATTTGAACTCTCGAAATATTAATCATTTAATAATTACATGGCATACCACATGAGCATGCCACGTCAGTTATGCTTACGTGGTATGCTGATGTGGCATGCCATGTGTCAAAAAATAAAAAGAATTATTAAAATTTGTTGAAATATTCTAAAAAAATTCTTAAGAAATCTAAAAAAAAAATCTAATTCATCATGCCATGTCAGTTGACACGTAAGCATTAATTTTTTAATATATTAGAAAATTCGATTTCTGTGCTACGTCAGCATGTTAAGTCAGCTACCACGTCTTACTAAAATATATCTATATTCAGCCCATATATTATGTGGCTGCCACGTCAGCCCAGGGATCGTAATTGCCAAAAATCCAAAAATACAAGGACCATAATGAACATTTTTAGAATGCATGGTCCAAAATGAACAATAAATTATAATTCAAGGACCAAAAATGCATTTTTGCAATTTTAATATATACTAGCAAAACAATCGCATTGTTTAGGATTTATTTTTTTTAATCTTGAGCAATAGGAAAGGTCATTTACTCGTAATTAACTAGTATTAAATAAAACTCACTTATTTCTATATCTCATATAAACCTAAAATTACAACCCACTTGCTGGTTACTTTGATTACATGTTGAGTAAGAAAATACAAAAAACTTTTCTAAAATATAATTTGGTTAATTGTTTTCACACACCTGTACTTTATCTTTTTTGCACTTTGATACCTCGTCTTTCTTTATAACCTATGATACCCTGCATCTTTTGTTAAGTGCCGAAGTGGCATGTTACACAAAAATACAAAATTATGTGGCTTGTTTTGCAAAATCTGTTAAGTTCTTAATTTGGAAAATTATTATATTTCTTAACACTTTAGAAATATGGGAGTAGTATGCAAAACATATTTTGGACTTTAACATGCAATTTAAAACCTCATATATTGGGGACTATTATGAAAACTTCAAAAAAATTACCCTGTTGAAACGACACCCGTTGAACGGAGGTACGTCTCACGAAATGAGCTCGACTAAGTGCTATCCGTTGGAGCTCTCTGTTAAACATGGTTCCAGTCAGGAGAAATGAGTTAATCAATCTTTATCTCTTGATCTTTTGGTTTTCTTCTCATCTTCCTTATTAAATAAAAGTTCCTACTTTCTTGTCATGTTTGTTGTTGTGATGTATCAACGCCAACCCTCGACCCCTTCTGTAACGTGCACCTCCAGAGGGAGGAGAAGTATCTCCGTTAACCATCGCCGTGGAAGCCTTGCACGAGGCGGTGAATAGTTTTTCTAGGATAGCATTTCTACGAGCCTCTCTATTAATTTATCTTTGTGAGGCATTTGGTAAGATTTCTATTTCCCGATTATCCACATATGCTTTAAATTCACGTATTCGTATGAATTTAAATCTTATCATGTTAGGTTTTTTTTTATTATATTCCAAATCTGAAAATTAGCATGTTGCTAGATTTAATCTATAAGGTTATTACATATCTTATCTATTTCATATTTAAATATATCATTGCTTATCTTGCTTTGCAAATTATCATGGTGTCAGGGTTTTATTTATAATGTCATTATAAATCTTATACATTTGATCTCTAAATATTTTATTACTTGTTATGTTACGAATACGTAAATGAGCATGTTGTTTAGTTTTCATTTATAATGCTATTATATGCTTTATCTATTTGTTTTCTCAACATGTTACTGGTTATAATATTCTGATTTTCAAATATAGCATGTTGTTGGATCTCATTTATCATGATATTATTATTTGTTTAATGCTTCAACAACTCACTACTTATCATATTCTGATTATGCAAAATAGTATAATTTGGGATGTAATTCATGATGCCATTATATGTATTAAATCCCTGATTTTTCAACAATCAATAAAAACTATAGAGTTTGCAATGGCATCTTCTTCATCCCATATGAATAATAATGTATTAGCCCTAAATGATTCAGCGATGAGAACTTTATGAGGTGGCAGCACAAAGTTTAGCTTTGGCTCACATCTGTTAATGTTCTCTGGATCATCACTGCATTCCCTCTTCAGGATCCCTTGAAAAAGGATGAAGAGAAAGAGAGGGATCAGTGAATGTTTGAATTTGAGTGAGGATTCTCGTTGTCCTTTCGGACTAGCTATTTGATGTGTACATGCATTGCACATCCGCAAAGGACTTATGGAAGGCCCTGGAGAAAAAGTATGACATGTCTTATACATGTCAGGAATTGTACTTGGTTGAGAAGTACAATGAGTTTTTGAATGGTCTCTGAGAGTTCTGTCGTCGAGCAAGCTCATGAGCTCCAACTCATAGTTAGCGAACTCGGACAGTTTGGGTGTAACACCCATCTCCTGAGAGGTAATGAGTGCCACACCAGCCAGGTGGGGGGTGAACCCTGGGCTTAAGGTTGTATAACTTGATGAATTTAAACGTAGACAAACACTATCTTATAGATAACCAAACTATCAAAATAACACAACCGAATATATCTTAAGTCATACAAGCATAAGTCTAGAGTAGGAGTCCAACACTCGCATAAAATACCAAATACACAAAATTAAATAACAACGAGCGATCAAGCGCCGACTATGGGTGAAGCGGGACCTCACTCCTCTACTCTAAATAAAATCATAGTACCTATCTACTACCTGCAAAATAACTTATGCACAAAAGTAGGATGAGTTACTTGAGCTCAGTGAGGAAAACAGTACGGTCAGATATACTATACCTTTGTATAATACATAAGAGTATTTCTGAAGTAAATTCTTAAAGTGCACAAGATATCAAAATCTAAAAGTTACAATGCATTTAAAATAATATGCTAGTCAATGCATTATCTTCAATCTAATATAAGCATGCCAATATACATAGAAATCTTGGTAATATTCACATGCATATTTGTCTTAATCAATTCAATCATCGATACAGTGAATAATTTCTATAATTTCTCTTGGTGGATAAAATCAACACCAATAGCCTCCATGGTTCAACTATACGCTGCTGTGTAGTGGGCAAATCTAGAATCATATTATAATCTCAATAGTATCGATATCACCTACACCCCTACTTCAATTCCTGCGAAACCAGAGTGTACTCAGAAGGAACCCTCACGGTTCGATTATGCGTTGCCGGGGAACCATCCCTACCCTCACAGTTCGACTACGTGCTGCCATGTGGTGGACAATAATATATATGTTTTACTTCTTGAAAATTGGATGTTTTAAAAACATATAGTTTGGACAAAAAAAAAAAAAAACAGAGTTTTACAAATTTCCCCTTTCCTACCTAGTACCGTACTCTCTGGCTCCATCAAGGAGCCACCACTGGTACAGGCAAGTATGAAAATACGGTGCAGTGATTCGATACTTCTAAATATTTCTCTTGTCTATTTCATATTTCATTTATTCAATTCTTTCCATGGATTTTTCAAAATTCGTTTCCATAACGGAAATCTATCATTAAGCAAAATACGGTTTCCAAAACTTCGGAATTTTCATCAAAATATCTATTTCATGCTTTTCAAGTTAAAACTATATACTGCGAAGAAAATATCATAAAAATACGGAAATGTACAGTTTCGTTCACTCACCTAATATCTCGACTCCGACTCTCCCGCGGAGTCCACGATGCCTTTACAGTGCCCTACACATGATAATATACTATATATTAATAACTCCCACCATTCGGAGATGATATAGTTACAAAAATGTACTATTCTAACTAAACCTCGAAAAGTAGGCTTTCTACCTTATAACCGACACTAGAAAGGGCCTTGGACACCTAGACTATTTGATTTTATCACTTTAATAAGCTCTATCTGGGTACTCAGAAACTCATTTTGAAGAATTTGAAAAATTACCAATATTTTACATTGACTCGCATTTTCTGCAGCTACAGTAACTAAAAAACTCTTGGAATAACTCAATTTGAAGCTCAAAATCTTTACTATTCCTTCCCAAACTTCAGGTACATTATATTTCCAATATTATATTTTATTTCCGCAAGAATTGGGCTCATTATTACCCCTACATGGCCCATGTTAAAATGAATAAATTGATATTCTGCGGTTGTTACAGTATTTCCTACAGAATTCCTTTACTTGGAGTTCAAGCTCTACAAAGCTTTAATTCTTCAAATTAATGATACATACTTTTCATAACATTATATTGAACCTGAAATTTAATCTATCAAGCTTTTCAAATGTCGTATGTATCTTCCTCTAACTACAATATACCTATGTTGCCAACTAGTCATCATGCTTTGCTAGATGGTAACTTTAACATCCTTTCTAATCTTCCACACATGCACCTGAGACTTGTAGGCGGACACCACCATACATTTCCATTGATACAGAATTTCTTGAACATTAACTCCTAATTTAGTGTACTTCTTGTATGATGACTAATTCTGATTGACAATGTCACCATTCTTGTATTTCATGTGTGCCTTTACCAAACTAGTCAACCCAATACTAGCGGTGTTCTAAAAGTGCTATAGATTATATCTCGGCTTGCTAACCCTTCCATTTACTCCTTAAAATAAAGCAAAAATTCATAGCCATGTTGCGAAATAGTTCATAATACATAAACTCATGAAGAGCATTAACCATGGTCATAACAAAACTCACCATGAACTATTAACTTCAGACCCCTTACTAGCCATCGGAATATGGGAGATAAATCCAGTAAAATCCAAGGAGTGAAATCATATAAGCCCAATTTATCATCCAAGGGTTCTATCAAGCTCAATAGGTTTCATACTTGCTAGTCCTTAGTATACCATGAAGCGAGTAAGAGTTCAACCTTCTAAATTGAAAACCATGAAATGCAGTGCTATAGTAAATACGAAATGGAAGATGCTTAATTAGAGCCCTATAATCTAAGGTTCGTTCCAAATCTTTCATTTCACCAATTCATACCTATTTTCCTCCATTTATAGCTTCATTTCCTCCACTAACTGCCCATAACCTCACCAACATACATTCAATTTATACTCAAACACTAGAATGCATGTCATGTGTAATTTCACTAACTTAATTGCTTCCATAATTTAATTTTTACTTGTTTGTTTATGCCTAACAGCTTTCGCATCCCCTAATGCTGAATCACCTCTCCATTGATCTTCTTCTCAAACCCTATGTCATGTAGATAGATACATTCATAATGATGAAAATCATATCCATAACAAAGAGGATTTAGCTTTTAATCCATCACCCATCAATCCTTTACATTGATTAGATTTAAAACCTTAATACCCGTCGAAATTCTCTCCAAGGTTCCTAAGTTGACACTTCCCTATCCATCGGCTCCATGGAAAAAATGAGAAAAGTCTCATTCTCGCTCTCTTCACTCATGTGTATGTGTGTGTGTGTGTCTATATATATATATATATATATATATATATATATATATATATATATATATATATACATATCACTTCTAGGGCATATGGGTCATTTCCCAATTTCCTTCTCATTCACTCATGCTAATCACCCAATTAACTTGTTTAATCCCCAACTTCATTACATTAATTCTTCAAGCCTCAATAATCATTTATTTAGTTGCTAATAAACCCAAATTTATTATTCAACATTAAACAATAATTACAAGGAAAACTCAAAGCGTTACATTGGGTATACCATTTAGGAAAGATTCCATGTCGGTGCTATCATTGCCAGCTCCCTCCCTCGTGGAGGGATTTTGCGACCACTCTGAAACATCGTAGGGACATCATATTTATTGAGGACTTGATAGCCTCCCTTGATGTTCAGGAGAAGGCAAGGGCAAAATATAGTCGATTACAAACACAAGATTACCACTCCAAGGCCAACTTGGATGAGGCAAAACAGAAGGGTAATCAGAAAGCCAAGACAAAGATCAAATTTCAGAATAAAAACAAAGGGCCCAAGCAAAGCAAAAATTTTAAGAAGAAGAAAGACATTGCATGCTATGTGTGCTGCAAAAAGGGCCATTGGGATAGAACTTGCTCTCACAGAAAGGACAAGCCTTAGAAAGAGGCTAATGTGACTATTTGCGACGCTAATGCTTCAGGGTATGTAAATACTCCTGTTGTTTTCTTGGCATGTCAATCTACTGATCGGTGGGTTGACACAAGAGCTAATGTTCATATTTGTTCTGAAATGTCCCTCTTTTTCTCTTATCAAGATACACCAAGTTCCACAGTCCTAATAGGGAATAGAACGGTTGCATCAGTACGAGGGACAGGTTTAGAAAACTGAAGCTTACTTCAGGAAAGACTCTTACCTTGAAGAATTTTTTGTATATGCCAGAAATAAAGTGCAACTTGATAAGTGGGTCACTTCTGTGCAAAGAAGGCTTTAGACTTATGTTTGAGTCCAATAAAGTTGTATTAACTAATTTGAAAACTTTTTTGGTAAAGGTTATGAGTATGGAGGCTTGTTCAACCTTTCTATTCTTGAAATTTGTAATAACTTATATGCTCTTCTTACAATATTGATAATAACTCTATCATTTGGCATTCTCATTTGTGTCGTGTTAATTATGATTGCATCATACGACTTGGGAAAGTTAGATTGATCCCTGATATGGTTAACTGTTCTAGGTGTGAAGTGTGTGTGCAAACAAAGCAACTCACATAAACCCTTTAAGAGTATTGAGGGAGAAATCTTTGTACCATTAGAACTCATCAATTACGGTTTGTGTGAAATGAATGGAGTGTTAACCAAGGGAGACAAGAGATATTTTATAACTTTTATTGATAATGCCATATGATATAGCAATGTATACTTGTTTGAAAACTAAAGATGAAGCACTAAACTACTTTAAAATCTATAAGGCGAGAGGTTGAGAACTAACTAGAAACAAAAATTAAGCGGCTAAGGTTTGATCTTGGTGGAGAGTATACCTCAGGAATTCATCCAATTCCGTGAGACTCATGGAATAGTCCATGAGGCAGCGGCTCCCTACTCACCTCAATCAAATTGGGTGGCGAAAGGAAAACACGAATTTTAGCTTGAGGCTTGGTCAATGCCATGCTTGAGTAGTTGAGTTTACACGAGGAATAGTGGGGAAAGCCCTTCTAACACAATGCTTCATCCTAAATAGGGTTCCCTCTAAACATAGTAAGGTTAAACTGTCTGAAGGATGGAAGGGAAGATGACCAAATCTCTCATTTCTGTGCACGTGGGGATGTTTGGCTAAGGTTAATATACCAGAACAATAAAAGAGAAAATGGGGACCTAAATATGTTAATTGTGTCTTTCTGGGATATGCACATAATAACATGGCCTATAGGTTCTTAGTAGTTGGTTTCGAGATTGGAGAAATTGTTGTTAATTCAGTGACATAGTCTCGGGATGCTTCATTCTTTCAGACGGTCTTTCCTATGAAAGACAACACTGCAATTCCTCGTGATGAGTCACCACCTCCTTTATTTGTTTCTGTAAAGGATACTCCTGAGAGCTCTGTGCTTAAAAGGAGTAAGAGATAGAGGACTACAAAATCCTTTTGTGACGATTTTGTAATATACCTAGTGGATAAGATGCCTAGGAACCTTCTATAGGCATATGCATGCGCTGAGATGTAAAGTCTTTGGAAGAAAGCAATCCGTGGCGAGATGGATTCTATCATTGCCAACCGTACATGGGAGGTCAATGATCTTCTATTTGAGTGTAAGCGATGGGATTGTAAGTGGATCTTCAAAAAGAAGTTAAGGCCTGATGGAACTATTAACAAGTTCAAGGTGGACTTGTGGCTAAGGGTTCACTTTCGGAAAGAAGGTGATGACTATTTTGACACCTATTCTCCTATAGCCAAGACCACTATGATTTGAGTACCTATTGCCTTTGAACGCTTCATACGGTCTCCTTATCGATCAAATGGATGTGAAAATAGATTTTCTTAATGAAAAGTTGGAGGAGGCGATCTTTATGGAGCAATCTGAGGGATTTGTAATTCCCGAACATGAGAAGAAGGTATATGGATTACTAAAGTCCTTATATGGTCTGAAACAATCTTGACTTTCTTTGGCATCTAGAGAGCAAACCTGTATCCACACCCTATAATCATGTTCTAAGGTTGTGTAAGAACACTGGAGTTGTAAAGGATCAACTGAGATACAGTGAGATCATAAGGATCTTTAATATATCTAGCTGGTGCGACGAGGCACGATATCTCCTATGCTGTTAGCAGGCTTAGTCGTTATACATCTAACCCTGGAGATGATTACTGGCGGGCACTTGAGCGTGTACTTAGATACCTCAAGGTGACTATGATACATGGGTTACACTATACCGTCTAACCTGCGGTTCTTGAAGGGTATAGTGATTCCAATTGGATCTCGGATTCAGATGAGATCAGAACTACTAGTGGAAATGTGCTCACTTTGGCAGGAGGAGCAGTTGCATGGCAGTCTATAAAACAGACTATCTTAACATGCTCCACTATGTAGGCTGAACTTACTGCACTCAAGATAGCTGCTTGTGAGGCTGAGTAGTTGCAAGAGCTCTTGATGGATTTAATTATGCTGGAAAAACTAATTCCAGCTGTTCTCGTGTATTGTGATAACCAAGCTGTGATAGGAAAGGTTAACAGTAGTAAGGAGAATATAAAATCCTCAAGGCATGTGAAAAGAAGGTTAAAGACTACCAGGAATGTTCGTGGATATGAAGGGATCACTGCGGAGTATATCCAAGCTGAGAAGAACCTAGAAGATCCCTTCACTAAAGGGTTATTGAGTCGGGCAATCGGTGAAGCATCAAGAGATATGGGTTTGAGACCCATTGATTAGTTGCCAATAGTGGTAACCCTTCCTATCTAAGGGGAGATCCCACAATGTAGGTGATGTGTAATATCCTCAAATTATGCGAGTGAATCAAGTAGTAAGCGGACTAAGAAGTCGGGTTATCGATCTTCAAGGAGAAGGAAGTACTAGTACCCACTAATTGTCTATTATCTAGTCGATCAAAGATGGGTGATTAAACTAATAATAAAACCTAGAAATTAACAATGTAAATTGTGGAAGCAAATTACACTTAGAGATAATTGATGAGTGTTAAATTGAATATACTTTCATATCATTTTCCTATATGTTTTGCATGCCATTTTGATGAATTATAGCCCTCCGGTACTTAAAAAGCTTCATATTTGTTAAACAAGACATATAGAAGCCACTCCTGAAGAAAGGAAGCATTTTGAGTTAAAAGAGGTTGAACGGTAGCTATTTTGAAGCAAATAGGAAGGCATAGAGGGTGCATACGGCCGTATGCTACTGGCAAAAGTGAACGACCTACACATCGACCCTCCCTGGATGGTA
This sequence comes from Dioscorea zingiberensis, assembly GCA_026586065.1. Taxonomy (NCBI): domain Eukaryota; kingdom Viridiplantae; phylum Streptophyta; class Magnoliopsida; order Dioscoreales; family Dioscoreaceae; genus Dioscorea; species Dioscorea zingiberensis. The sequence continues at coordinate 38,440,310 of CM048821.1, read as the reverse complement.
TACACCCTATATGATATCATATGGGGTGTTTTATGACCGTATACTAACCAATATACTCTAACCTGTACTGTATACGGACTGTTATACGACCATATACTGGGCATTAAGCTTCATACGGGCTAGTATACGGTCGTATATGAGCTCGTATACCCTAACCCTCTCTTTTTATTGCGGACCCAAGCAGGGGAATAAGTGTCATTATCACTCCTAAAACCCTAAGTTGAGGTATAAATAGGAGGTTTTAGGGTTTAGGAGGGAGAGGTTGGCTTTAGAGAGAGTTATTTGTTGAGATTAAGGATTGGGCTCTTCTCCCCCAACCTTGGAGAGAGAGAGAAGGTAGGAGATAGAGAAGGGGATTAATCTTATAGAGTACATTTGTCGGCGGTATTCTCTATCATGTCTATTTTTAGATTGTATTCTTGTTGATTTGGATTGGAGTTCTACATTAATGGGGAACGAATCTTATAGATACTTGGGTATGAAAAACCTTTGGATATTGCATTAATGACATATTGATTTCTAAGTTTTGAATGATTAGATGCATGCTTGAATCTCTATTGGATGTTTTGTATTGATTGTAATCTCTCTACATTGCGGGATGCTCAGAGAGATTACTTGGGTGCGATACAAGGGCTAGAGCTAACGCCTTCTTGTATTAGGAACATACTCCATTAGAGAGGGTTATGAGTACGCTGAAGGATTCAGGTACTAGAAGGAGAGTGACTCTTTAATACTATTCAATCTCACAATTCTTCCAAGATACATGTTCCCTTAAGCTTAAGACAATCCTAGGAAATTAGTTATCCAATCGCCTCGGAAGAGGGATTGGATATAATTTAGGAACCCTTCTCACAAGCATCTCCAATTGTCTTCATAGATTTCTTTATGTATCCTTAGATTTAAATCCAAAGGGGACTCATGCTCAAGTATCTCCTTCTTATGCTATAGTTTCTATCAATTAATTCTCGATTTCCAACGTTCATCTCCAATCTTTTAATTCTTTATATTTAGATTCAAAAACCACCAACTCTTTGAAAATACTAGATAATAGAAGTTTAGTTTATACTAGTAATCTATTCCCTGTTGGTTCGACACTCTACTCTTATAGTTCACTCTACTAATTGATCACGACCCGTGCACTTGTGGAAATCATCATCAAGTTTTTGGCGGCGTAGCCGGGGATTAGAATTGCTAGTTAGGCTAGAATTTTAATATTTTAGTCATTATTTTCATGTTTTGTTTTGTTTTCTTTCATTTGATTTCTTTGATACTCACTTTTTTCATTATCTCTACTTGCGAGGAATTATTGCATGATCTATCAAAACTCCAAGGGTCTACTTGAAGTTTATAGTGAGATTGAAAGAGCTCTTCACAGAAGGTTGAGAGATATAGAGGCGCCACCTCCAGGCCCCTCTTCAGAGTCAGAAAACTTAGTTATAGTTGAATTTTGCACTGAAATTGAAGAAGTGCCCATCATGGCAGAAAGAAGGCGTACATTGGCTGCGTATGAGAGATCTCAATACACTAGGGAAGAATTCAACATGCCCCCCCCCCCCCCAAATTTCAACATCAACATGTTTGAGATCAAGAACACCATGCTGAATATGCTCCAAAATTCGGCTGAATTTGATGGAAGACCGGATGAAAACCCTCATGCCCACATGGAAAAGTTTCTTTAGATTTGCAACGTATCCAAACCGAACGGGGTCTCCGCTGAAGCTATTAGATTGCGACTCTTCCAATGGAGTTTGAGAGAGGGAGCTTTAGTTGGCTCACTTTACTTCCCCCCAGGTCCATTCACACATGGACTGACATTCTTGAAAAATTCCTTGGCTGCTACTTCCCACCAAGTAAGGCCGCAAAGCTTCGATCCGAGATCAATTCTTTCAAGCAAAATGGGGATAAAACATTTTTTGAAGCTTATAAAAGGTTTAGAAAGCTACTTCGTCGTTGTCTACAACATAGCCTCGACCTTTTCAACAAGGTTTGCACCTTTTATAATGGGTTGGATAACGTCAATAGGCAGCTTGTCGATTGTGCCACAGGAGGGTCGTTGAGTAACAAGTATCCCGAAGATGCCGAAATGATATTTGAAGACATGGCAAGAAATAAAGCCCATTGGTCCACGAGGGATAAACAAGCCAAACTTGTCGGATCAATGGAGGACCCCCTTCCATAGACACAGCTCTTGGTGAGAAGTTAGATACATTGACCAAGAAAATTGACCTCCTCACATTCAGAAACCAAGCTCAGCCTGGCAGCAGTTCGACCCTTGTTTTAATGTGGTGGCGGCGTGACCTCCTCACATCAAGATGCCCAATTGCAAGCACGAAAAGACCCTATGAAGAAACCACAATACATGAGAAATGCACCAAGAATGTGGACGGTCAATATCGGCCGCACCTCCCAAAATGGAACAACCCACTTCGTATCATATGGAAACCCTCAAGGCGGGGCAATATTCCCCGGGATTTCAACCAACTCTGAGACCTCCGTAAGAGAGAAAGCCCAACCAGGAAGATCAAGTAGCAAAATTGATGCAGGACACTAGCATGGCAATCAGAAATTTGCAAGCTTCATTCCAAGGTTTAGAGAATCAAATGGGACAAATAGCCAAGAACATAGTGGAGAGACAACAAGGTAGCCTCCCGGGGAATACCGAAGAGAACCCCCGGGAACAGTGCAAAGCTATTACTCTAAGAAGTGGCAAAGAAGTGGAGTTACCCATTGCAACACCTTCGGTCGAGAGCACCGTGGAGGTTGAAGAAGTAGAACCGATGGTGAATTCTGATGAGCAACAAAAAGAGAAGGAAAAAGTGGTAGAGCAGCCACCCGTACTCGCATATCAACCTCAAATCCCATATCCGGCAAGACTCAGGAAGGATAAAGAAGATGCTCAATTTGCCAAATTTATGAGCATGATGAAGCAACTACATATTAATCCACCATTGGTAGAAGTTCTATCCCAAATGCCTAAATAAGCCAAATTCATAAAGAAACTCTTATCCAGCAAGAAGAAATTAGAGGATGTAGCTACCGTCACCTTGAATGCCCTATGTTCTGCGGTGTTGCAACAAAGATGCCAAGAAAACTAAAGGATCCGGGGTGTTTTGTAGTCCCTTGTATACTAGGCAAAGGAATTACAAAGAAGACATTGGCCGATTCAGGGGCCAGCATTAATGTAATGCCTTACAAACTATACATGCAGTTAGGCCTTGCCGACCCAAATCCAGGGGATGACACTTGACTTCGTCGATAGATCCATGAGACACCCCAAGGTGCTAGCCGAAGATGTGCTCATCCAGATTAATCAGTTTGTCTTCCCTGCGGATTTTGTACTTCTCGATGTGGATGAAAATGTTGATGCACCAATTATACTCGGCCGTCCTTTCTTGGCCACAGCTCAAGCCTTAGAAGACAACGCTCACGGAAGATTGGCACTTCGAGTGGGGGAGCAAGAAGTAGTGTTCAAGCTCCGTGAAGCCATGCGACACACCATGGATCATGATGACACATCCTATAGTATCGATGATGTTGATAAAATAACTGCCGAGTGCATAGAAGACCTACTGCAAACCTACCCAATGTGCCAATTTGTGGAAGAACTGAATGAGGGTCTGAAAGAGCTTCTAAATATCTCTACAACATCAAGGTTTTCCTTGAAGGCAAAGCAAACGACAAAGTGGAAGGAGCAAACACTCATCGCTTGTAGATATTCTTGGAGAAAGGTGAAGAAAACGGGGGTAACCGCTAATCCTTCAGCTAAATCACCATATGAGGATACTTAGCGGTATAAAAGCAAAAACTTGTTCAATTTATACCAACTTGGGGGATTTTGTTTGGTAAGTGCTTTACTGGAAGAGCTGATGGATGCTTTCATATGTATGAGCCCCCATAAGTTAACTCGAGGTACATCAAGCTCGTGACGTAAACAAGCACTTCTTGGGAAACAAGCCAAGTCTTGGAAAGTCTTGCTTTGTTTCGAATCTTGTTTTATGTTAGTTAGAGTTGTTTGGAATAACATGATGATATATCTCAGTCTCCGCATTTGCATCATTAGACTCATCATGCTAGCGGTACTTTCATGAGCACCATATTGCTAATTTCTGTTAAGTTGTGTTGTAAGAACCCAGAATGACCCAAAGTTGGCTTCACAAGCCAACCCAGGTCTTATACGGATGGGTATACGGCTGTATACAAGCCATATAGACTCCCCTAAAGACCATATGAGTGTTTATACGACCATATACTGGCCCGTATAGAGGGGTGCATGGGCTTAAATTGCAGTCCATACGGGCATGTATATGGCGTATCTTTGGCCCGTATACAACCGAAGTGCCACCATACGGGGGTTTATACGACCATATACTAGGCCGTATACTCCCCCACATTCATATTGAGCGAAATCCAGGGACATACGGCCTACCTTACGGCCGTACAAAGACCTGTATGCTTTTAACTGCACACCTGTATCTTCTCCATCTTTCCAATATACTAATATACTCTTGAGTATTCTTTTTTGCAATTATATTGGTGAATGCTAACCTTCAAAAGAGCAAACACTCCATGGCCAGAACAACCTGCGCGTGAGGATACCATTACTACTCCCCTATCAACACTTTCAGGTTGCCTCACCATCAACACCACCTCGAATGGAAGGCCCACGCCCATGCATTGAAGACGATGAAGGGGATGATGAAATTATTACACTCACTTGTGCATTCACCATCATGGCAATTGTTAGCGAAGTTATGGCACCAGCACCAGCATCCGATGAGCAACCACACACGGACGAATGAGACACTTTATTTAGACTTTTGTTTATTCTGTTATATTTTCAGACTTTTATATTTTGTGTACTTATAGGAAGGGTTTTCCCTGCTAGTCTCATCCTGTACTTCTCCTTTCTGTAGTTTTTAATCTCTTGATTTGTCTTGGAGCTATGATAATCTCTCTTCCTTTGCAGATTTACGCACAAACAAGAGACACTCCGGTAAAATTCCACACGATCAAATCCTCAACCATTACGGTGGTCATCATCTCAAGGGGAAGTCTCGGTTTACCTTTCTCCATGCTTTTTCCCTTTTACGTATTTTACTTGAGGCTTGATTCGCGTACATTGAGGATAATCGCCATTATAAGTGTGGAGATGGGTAGCTACCTATCCACTTACAGGGTTATTGCAAATTTTTAAGTGTGGAGATAGGTAGCTAATAGACTTTTGGAATTCATTGTAAATCTTTCTATATATGAGCAATTTTGGCATGCACCAATGATGGCATTGTTAGAGAATATATTGATTCAGTCTATTCTTAGTGCACTATCTTATCACCAAAATTTTTTCGAACATGCTATTGACATCTAGAGACAAGCCTTGTGGAATTCAAACTCTCTAGTGACAATAGGTAACCCATTGCCATGTTTTATTGACCTTAATTGATAAGCATTACTCTCAATAGCTCCATGAATGTCCATGGTACAATTTGAGCCTCTAACCCTTCATAACTTAACGTAGTGGACAAGTAAGAGAATAAAATAGCATGTATATAGTAGTTGAGTTGCTACAATAATAAAGACAATGTTCCACTACTTGTTGTGATGAAGTAGTTTGGGGTCACGAGCACTAATCGGGGTATTCCTTAATTCGAAAATCACTTCTAAGTATGAACACATCTAGGTAGAAGCTGTAACCCTTCTAGTACTTTCGGGTGCTTTCACGGTCCCTAAGCGACATGTGCATCCTAAATAAAAAAGGGCCTATACTCTACAATGACCTTTAGCATGGGAATGTCGGATCCATTAGGGATGCCTTAAGAAAAAAAGAGGGGGGAGGGGGGAGGGGGGGTTGTGTGCACAAAACTTGAAGTTTCTCAAACTTGTCCACTATTTACTCAATAGAGGGTTGGTTGTCTTGAGTTTAGGGCCTCAAGAATCTTCTAGAGTCCATCGAGGGAATGCTTATCTTGCTAGGACTTTTGAACATGGTATGTGGAGTGAAGATGGTCATCTAGGGCTGTGAGAAACCGAAACACAAGATGAAATCTAGGTCCTGGTATGGAAAGAGGAGAATGCATCTTTGGATAGTGAACTTGGAATAGGGTAGAACCAATTATTTTATAGTCGGAGGTTTAACACTTAGCAATTCCTTTGTTTTAATTGTTCTATTTGCTTGAGGACAAGCAAACACTTAAATGTGGAGATATTTGATGAGTGTTCAAATGAACATATTTTCATATCATTTTCCTATATGTTTTGCATTCCATTTTGATGAATTATAGCCCTCCGATACTTAAAAAGCTTTATATTTGTTAAAAAACAGGCATATAGAAGCCACTCCGGGAGAAAAGAAGAATTTTGACTTGAATCGAGACCGAACCAACGCTATTTTGGAGCAAACGGGGAGGCATACGGGGTGCATACGGCTATATCTTTGTTGGCAAAAGTGAGCGACCTACACATCGACCCTCCACGGATGGTATACACCCCGTATGATTTCATAAGGGGTGTTATATGGTAATATACTAGCGGTATACTTGAACACACTTTGTATACTACATTATCTGACCATATCTTGAGCACTTGAGTTTCATACGGGATAGTATACGGTAGTATACAAGCCAGTATGTAAATAAACCTCTCTTTTTATTGCGGACCCAAGCGGGGAATAAGTGTCATTGTCAAACCTAAAACCCTAAGTTGAGGGAGTATAAAATAGGAGGCTTTAGAGTTTAGGAGGGAGAGGTTGGCTTTAGAGAGAGTTATTCATTAAGATTAAGGATTGGGGGTCTTCTCCCACAACCTTGGAGAGAGAGAGAAGGAAGGAGATAGACAGGGGATCAATCTTATAGAGCTGCCGACGGTATTCTCTATCATGTCTATTTTAGATTGTATTCTTGTTGATTTGGATTGGAGTTCTATATTAATGGGGAACTAATCTAACAGATACTTGTGTATTAATGACATATTGATTTCTATGTTTTGATTGATTGGATGTATGCTTGAATGTCTATTGGATGCTTTGTATGGGTTGTAATCTCTCTACGTTGCGTGATGGCTGGAGAGATTACTTGGGTGCAATACAAGGGCTAGGGGTAGCGCCTTCTTGTATTAGGAACATACTCCATAAAAGAGGGTTGTGAGTACGTTGAAGGATTCTGGTACTAGAAGGAGAGTGACTCTTTAATACGATTCAATCCAACAATTCTTCCAAGACATAGGTTTCCTTAAGATTAAGACAATCCTAGGAGATTAGTTATCCAATCGCGTCGGAAGAGGATTGGATATAATTAGGAACCCTTAGCACAAGCATCTCCAATAGTCTTCATAGATTTATTTATGTATCCTTAGATTTAAATCCAAAGGGGACTCATGCTCAAGTATCTCATTCTCATGCTATAGTTTTATATCAATTAACTCTTGATTTCCAAAGTTCATCTCAATCTTTTAATTCTTTATATTTAATTCAAAACAACCAACTCTTTGACAAGACAAGATAATAGAAGTTTAGTTAACACTAGGAATCTATTCTACGTGGGTTCGACACTCTACTCTCATAGATTCACTTTACTACTTGATCACGACCGGTCACTTGCGAAAATCATCATCAATTTTTTGGTATTTGGAGTGCAGGGGATTAGAATTGCTAGTTAGGCTAGAATTTTATTATTTTAGTCATTTTATTTTCCTGTTTTATTTCCTTTTCTTTTTTTTTGATTTCTTTGTTACCTACTTTTTTCATTATCTCTACTTGCGAGGAATCATTTATGCATTGTCCAAAACTCTAAGGGTCTACTTGAGAGATGATAGTGAGATTGAAAGAGCTCTTCACGAGAAGGTTGTGAGAGATAAAGGCGCCACCTCTAGGCCCCTCTTGAGTCGAAAACTTAGTTATAGTTGAATTTGGCACTTCAATTGAAAAGTGCCAATCATGGCGAGAAAAGTACATTGGCTAAGTATGAGAGATCTCAATCTTTGCATGGAAGAATTCAACATCCACCCCCAAAATTTCAACATCAACACTTTTGAGATCAAGATCACCATGATGAATATGCTCCAAAATTCAGCTCAATTTGATGGAAGGCTGGATGAAGACCCTCATGCCCACATGGTAAAGTTTCTTTAAATTTGCAACATATCCAAACCCGAGCGGGGTCTCACGATGAAGCCATTAGATTGCAACTCTTCCCATGGAGTTTGATAGGGGAGCTTATAGTTGGCTCACTTTACTTCCCACAGGTCCATTCACACATGGAATGACATTCTTGAAAAAATTCCTTGGCCGCTACTTCCCACCAAGCAAGGCCCAAAACTCCGATCCGAGATCAATTCTTTCAAGCAAAATGGGCACGAAACATTTTACGAAGCTATATGAAAGGTTTAGAAAGCTACTTAAATAGATTGTCCCACAACAAAAGTCTACGTCCTTTTCAACAAGGTTAGCACCATTTATAATTGGTTGGATAAGCGTCAATAGGCAACTTGTCGATTGTGTCGCGGGGAGATTAGATTAAGTAACAAGTATCGAAGAAGCCCGGAAATGATATTTGAAGACATGGCATTGTTTTGGCCTGAATTCTCCTTGAAAAGTTTCCTTTCTTACGGAGTCTCCATATTTTAACACATTTGTTTACAAAACAAACCCATTTTAAGTACCGGTGGGCTAAAATTCCTCCAAAACTCATGATAAACATGCATGAATATGGTATAAAATAATACTCAAATGAACACTTATCACATATCTCCACACTTAGCGGTTTTCTTGTACTCAAGCAAAGAAAAGAAATCAACAAAAGAAGATCAGTGTTCGACCTTGGGTCATAAAAAAATTATGCATGGATTCCATTCCAATTTCACCATCACAATATGTTCTCCTATTTCCACACTAGGGCTTAGATTGATCCCGTGATATTTTGATATAGCTCTAGACAAAGCTTGTTCACTCCACATGCCATGTTCTAAAGTCTTAGCAAGACAAGCGTGCTCTCAATGGACTCTAGAAAGTCCTTCAGGCTCTGAGATCAAAAGAATTAACCCCTAATAGATGAGTCGTGGACAAGTTCGCAGGAAACTGGGTCTTTTTTTTATTCGGGTAGGGCATTTCTATTGGATCCGACTTTCCTGTGCTAAAGATCATGGTAGAGTGCAGTTCCTCCCTTTTGCAGAACATCCATGCAGATTAGGCACCCGAACCCTTAGCTACTTAGGTAGTTACAACTCTACCTATAGGTGTTCATGCTAAGTAGTGATTTTTCGACTTGAAGAACACTCTAATAAGGAGCCAAAACTCGAAACTAGTTCATCACTTAGCTTGGCGGTATGTAACACTGTCTTCATTAATTGATAACTATTGTGCAAAACTATTTTATTTCCATTGTACTTGTCCACTATGCATATAACGAGGGATTTAATAAGTTTGAACTAATGCCACGAAATTTCTTGGAGCCATTGAAAGCAAAGCTTAGCTATTAACGTCAAAAGAACATGGCAATGGGTTATCTATTGTCCTCAATAATTATGATTGTCACAAAGATGGTATCTAAATGCCCATGGTGTTTCAAAGAAAAAATTTCATAATCTTAGCATATGATGGTACATTAGGAATAAAATCCTGTCAAAGTAGTCTCTCAACAAGGCCATTATCGGGGCATACCATACATGCTAAAAAAATTTTTGCAATGAAGGTCATTAATAGCTACCTATCTCCACACTTAAAAATTTGCAATAACCCAAAAAAGAGGAGATAGGTAGCCACGCATCTCTGCACCTAAAAATTTACATTGTCCTTAATGTATGAAAGAAATTAAAACATGTAATTAGTGGAGAAAGGTGAACTAAAACTCCCACAGATATTCAATTGAATCGAGTTGTTTATATGAATTGATAGGTCGTTGAACATGGGGAGTATTGACCCATGTTCCAAATCTCTGAGAAGAGAAAAATCATCATAACTCCACAAAAGATAGGAAAATAGTAGGATCCACATAATGAAAATGAAAGATAGGGTAGCGAGGGCTATACCTTTGCTAAAAAGAAAATTACCGCTGATGCCACGAAAATAAGAAGTCAAATGACAAAATCACTCAAACATATCACATGAAAACAAATAATAATGAAAGTTCATGTCTCATTTTGTCCAATGGGGCTCATCGTCTACTTATCTTTGGTGGTGGAGGAGGTGTGAGCATTTGCATGTCCGCGGATAAGCGGTGAGAGCTTCGGTGAACTAATCCCTCGGTATTTTGCTTTCTGCCAAGAATGGTGTCACAGGGCGGCGTGTATCTCTAATATACGCTCCTTCATCCTCGTAGGCGTGGCTACTAGATGTGGAGGGATGCGATGGTAGGCTCTAGTAGATCGAGTCACCGAGGTGGGATCGCATTACTCATCGAAACTATCCAGGTAGCTTGGCGGCGAGTGTGTAGCCGCGCCAACACGCTGATAAGCCTCATGCGGCCGAGGATGGTCATATCAGTAGGCGACAAGGCTGAAGAGCGGCTCCCCTCCGGTATGTCCTTAAGACCCATCCAATGATGAGTTGTGTAATGTATGGTCCGGCATGGATATCCGTGAGCACAGTGGTGCTCTGTCACGATGTACTTAAATAGTCAGCGAGCACATATCCTAAATGAATTGGTACTTCGCTCTATAATGATGTAAAGAAAAAGGCTATTAGTGAAATGCGACCCGTGATTGTCACTACTACCGCGATCGTGTAACTAAAGTGCATGGATGTATAGGTGCACGAGATCCATCATCAAGGGCGCCTTATTTGCTATACGTGGCGCCCGTGTAGCTTGATATCCGGGACTCGGAGGAGATAGTGCTCTTAGGGAAAGGCTGTAAGGAGCTTCATTACTTCGTGCTTTCGTAGGTCTACTAAGCGTTCATACAACCCCATATAAAAGTGCAAAGTAGGTGTAACTCATAGTCCGTTTCTCCCCACAAGGCTCTTATGCGCCTCAAAGGAGCTAAGCACCTCAATGTTGCATTCTGACCACCTCGTAGTTCAAGGAGAAAATGCAGTCTCATCCTCGGAAAGAGATCATCTTCCAGCCTCGAGCGGCAATGCCAAGTTGGGTGAGGACCCCCGATCAATGACCGTGTCTTGTGGCGAACCATCGGGAGGTGAGAATTGACGAGCAATATCGGCGATGGAATTCCTCATCGTGAATTGGGAGTGCGTTGGATAAGGAACCGCTCCGTGTCGCTTCTTTCTTTGGCGGCCTTTTTGGCATGTCTGCAAAACAATTGAGAGGGATATCGCTTTGCAAGTGAAACCATCAAGATTGCATAAAAAATTTCATGTGAAACAACCGAAACTACCCTATCTGGGGTTGTATCACGGTACAATGTCAGGGGGTTCATATGGAGCGCCGAGGGAACCATATGGTATAGTATAGGAGTCCCGTGTATCCTTTGGCGGCAGCGAGGTTGGCCGGTGGCCATGGCGTTTCTTGCCCTCAAGTTTAAATACTACACATCCATTTCACCCCTAAAACTTCATACATGCCTTGAATCAAGATATTATGATGAAAATCAAACAAAATTTTAAGAATTTTGGTCACAATCTCTTTTCAACATACGATCCATACAATCCTAGAGTTCTAAAGATAGAAAAGATGAATGTAATTGGTGAGTGAAGAGCCATGTGAGGCGTACCTAAGGAAGATGGAGGCTCTAATACAAAAGAAAAGGTCGTGAGGAGTAGAAGGTAAGGTAGATTAGCGTGATAGGGATTGGCTAGGGTTTAAAAGTGGGTGAGGTGGGCTACTTAGGCGCCTAAATTCCACGACCTCGGCCGACCCCATCACAGGACTCCTATCACGGAGGGCATTATGATACTCCGTATATCTTTCTAGGTAGGGTTATCTGAGGACTAATGTCAATCTATATAAGACCTCGTATGAATCAAGATTGGGGCCTATCAGCCCCTCTAGGGATTCTTTCATGTACCCCTTCATGACCCTAATAAGAGTTATCATTCTAGGGATAATAGAAAGCATCGGCACAAAACAATATAAGGGCCGGACATGAGACTTCGTCATTCATTTTATTTCAAAACACACAAACTAATTAATCAAAGAGAATTGTACAAAGAAACAAAGGAAAAGTTTTAGAGCTTGAGTTACCTCCCAAGAAGCGCTTGTTGCGTCACTAGCTTGGCGTACGTTCAACTTACCTCCTTGGAGGTTCAAATACCTTGAAGCTTCTATCGGCCTTCCCATTAAAAGTATGCTTCATGGTATAGTTTGAGCGATGACCATTCACCTTAAATGTACCCCTATCGATTGGTAATAGTAACACATGATCCCCTGCATTGAATTGCTTGTGGCGTCTCAATGTTTGATCATGTTGCTTCTTTATTTGTTCCTTATACAACCTTGAGTTCTCATATGTAGATAAGCGCCATTTTTCAAACTTTCATCCAAGCAGAAATCTTCTTTCTTTACCGGCAAGAGTTGTGTAAAAATTGAGAAACTTGAGTAGCCGAGTAAGCTTTAAGTTGAGTTGACCCGGTAGGTATACGATTTCTCATAAACAAGTCTATAGGGGTATCCCTATTGGTGCTTCATAAGGTATGCGATAGGCCCAAAGTGCATCATCCAATTTATCTCCCCAATCCTTCCTACTATCACGAAGCAGGTCCTTCAAGGATTTTCTTTAATTAGGTGGTTTGATACTTCCACTTGGCAGCTTGTTTGAGGGTGATAACATGTAGTTATGCGATGCACAATGCTATATCTTTTGAGGATTTTAGCAAAGCGAGCATTGGAAAAATGTGTTCCTCGATCGCTAATTATAGCTTTAGGTGTCCTCAGCAGAGAGAATAATTTCTTGAGGAATTTAACTACTCTCAGCATCATTAGTGGGTAAAGGGCTTGTGCCTCACCCCATGCCTTGGGGAGTATATAATCGACCCGCCACTAAGGAAGCCCGAATGCAATGTTACAACAAGAGTTTAGGAATGGCCCCCATGGAAATCTATTCCCAAACATCAAACACCTGCGCGCATACTTTCATCGAATTAGGGAGAGGAGAGCTGACTCATCACGTTGTGGCGATACTTGTTTGCGAGATCATTGACATATGTCCACCAAGATTAAGAGTATATTTCTAATAGTCTTGAAAAAGTGTTTGGCCAATAGAAACATGAATAGAAGGGACCTTCGGGCTGATTTATTTGTGTGCTTTGTAATGTCCTCCTATGGGTCCTATGTTGACAATGCTCTAGAATCTGCCACACCCTATTTCCCTCCCGAAACCACATCTCCTTACCTACTTGGTCAACACTGAAAGCCGAGGAATAGATATGGGATGCGTCCCATTTTATAATACTTCAACTTCACAAAGAATTTCCTCTTTTGTAAATAGTCACTTAGGAAGTAGGAAGGATCCTTACTTTCACTAAAAGGTGAGTTAAGCTGATACTCGGTGAACCGAGGAGTCTCCCTTCTTCATTATGTCCGGTCTTAATTTTGCTCACGATATTACTTGGAGGCTACACCAAAATGTTTGTCCAGGAGGCACAATTCTTCATTAATGTCATTTTCGATTCAAATGTTTCCCTTCACAGGTTCTCCCAAGCGGGAGAGGTGATCGGTACTTATGAAGATTTTTTAGCACCCTTTTTGTCCTTGAATCTTGTAGAAATCAAACTCTTGAAGGAGAAGTACCGCGCGAATTAACCTTGGTTTAGCATCTTGCTTGGTCGAAGCAAGTAGCGTAATCTTTGAATGATGAGTGTAAGACCACAGGTTTGGAAAGAGTATTAGATAAGGAATGAGGTTTTGTTCAAAAAGTAAAAGACTATTGCAAGTAACTCCTTTTCGATGGCAAAGTAAAAATGTAGTTTGCTTGAAACGTCGGTTAAAGTCCACAGCTAGCGTAATAAATAAGATCTGGAAATGCTTACGCGATTTCTTCCGATTGTCCCAAAAGCCTTTGCCCTCACGTCATGATCCACTTGCATCCCACCAAATGAGTTCAAAAAGGAGATTCCAATCCGGAGGCTGTCATAATGCAGTTGCTTGCAAAACATCTTGTCTTTCAAAGTGGTAAAAGCGCTCAAGCATTCATATGTCAATTCAAGATGGAGTGACATCCTTTTCCAACAATTTTGTGAGAGAGCTTGGCTATTTTGGGGAAAAGAAGTCAGCTTTAACAGATAGATAAGCTTATAAAGAGCACTTTGGGCATGATCCGGAAGGAAACTTGAGAATAAGCTTGAGTGGAGATTAAAGGGGTGGTAGTAGTTTTCAATGATAGTATGTCAAAACCTTTGCTTTATCCACCTCAGAAATTCCTTTGAATTTAGAGATCTTGTGCCCCAATGCATGATTCCATCACACTGCACTCTCAAATAGGTAAATTTTACTCATGCAACTTCAAAAGAAAACTAAGTTGGTTTCCTCGCATCTTTTAGGGACCTTCTCTAGGTTCTTAAGGCCAGAGGAATCAAATGAATCCCCCAAAAAACTAAAAAAGTCATGTATGAACAGCTTCCATGATATCCTCCACAAAGTCTTCAAAAATGGCCAACATGCATCTCGACGAGAAGAGTAGGTACAGGGGCATTACACTTAGCAAGCGAAGAAGGTATGCGTCGGTAGGCAAACCCAATGTATTGCCATATATGGATAGATGAAGCGATGGTTTTCTCTCTTGATCCACTCATGGCCAGATAGGGATTTTGGAAGTACCCCAAAGAAAGCCATCAAAGAAACAATGGTAGGAGTGTCGGGCTAAACCTCCTCAAGCATCTGAGTCGATGAATGTAGTAATGGAAAGTGATCCTTCCTTGTAGTATCACATTGAGGTTTCCTATAATAAATGCATACTCTCAACCCGGTAATGGTTCTTGTAGGGATCAATTCATTCTTGTGCGGATTTCCATGTTACCGGGGATCAGATTTCATTTGCCTTACGACTTCACAACTTCCACTACGACACCATATTTGGATTAGAGTCTCTCCTTTGGTGTTTAGGCCGGATGGTTGAAGGTAGTTGTCTTCCATCTAAGATTTTATGAGTGCAAAAGGATGGGTTAATTCCTTTGATATCGAAAACTTTCCATGCACAATAACTTCGCTTGTGTCTCTTGAGTACTTTTGCAACAATTCATCCCCTTTTGTGAGTCTGCCTTTATACAGAAGTAATTATGGCGAGGGGAGTTGTGAATCTTTATCTAGAAAAGCATACTACTTTTCGAGATGGCCCAGGAAGTTCCTTCAATTCAAGCTTTGGAGGTTCTTCCACTGAAGGCTTCATGTTATTTATGCTCATACATCGCGTAACTTCTCCTATTTTCTCTCGACCTCTAGAACTTGGTTGTCAATCCAACTATTGGTCTATAATCATTGTGCTTAGGGTTAGTGGGATGAATTTCAGCCTTCATGTACTATGAGTAGCATCATGTTGATGGAGTTGCAAATTTGCTTGGATGAGTGGAACAAGCGGTGTTTGTATTTCTTCATATATCCCTTCTTAAGGTGTATTGATGCGATACAAGTTGCAAAGTGTCTGCAATTAAGTAACAAGTAATAGAAAGTGGACTTGAAAGTTGGGTTATCGATCCTCGAGGAGATGGAAGTACTACCACCAACTATTCATCTACTATCTAGTCTATCCAAAGGTTGGTTGATTATGCTAATTCTAAACTTGTCCAAGGGTTTGCATCAATTATCCAAGCATCCTGAGATTGAAGGTTGCTGCTTAAAGGAGTTAAACAATCATAAAAAGGGAGGATACTCGGACAATTGAATCCCTCTTGGACTTACAAAAAGATAAATGCTACTCTCTATCTGCGACATTTTGGTTAATCCTTGGCCCAAGGAGTTCTTATGGTGCTTTCACTCCCTTTGTTGAGCCGAGTTACTAATCCTGAGTACCACTTTCCGATGATGTTTCTAGGGAACCTAATCCTTGCGGAGGGATCATGGGAATAATACATCTAAAGGACTTCGCTCTCCTTAGTACCCGGGGAGTTCCCAGTATAATCACAATCCCCTCTATTGGAGATAGTTTACACGCGGGGAGAGGGCGTTAAGCTTCTTCCTCCATATGGACCTCACGAAAATCCTCAGGGCTCTCACAATGTAGAGGATTAACATCACATTCAAAACATCCAATAGACTTCGATGAGATTCAACCAAACAATCAAAGATAGGCTGATAACATTAATTAAAAAACTTGTCCAAGGGTTCATCAATTATCCAAGCATCTACAAGATTAGCCCACCTCCACATAGAAGGGGCAACAATACAAAGCAAAGATGAAGACAAACAAAAGGAAATCATAATAGAATAAGCACTAATGAATGCACCGTTCATGGCTTCCTTCATCCTCTTCCAATGCTTTCCCTCTTCTTGCTCCAATAGCTTCAAGATGAAAATCTCCTAGCTTTCTAAGATTAGGCTCCCTCCTTAAGGCTGCTTCCTCCCTTCTAAAACCCCCTCATTAGTAAAACATATATCTCTCTAGGGTTTTAGGGGTGAGATTTACCAATTTACCTGGATTTCTAAATCTGCCCGGTCCATTCGCTGAAATTTCTGACGTCTGCACGGGCCTCTATACGGGCGTATATCGGCCCATATATGGGTAACCACCTCCATCACAGGTCTATTTATCTGGTCGTATACTTGCCCGTATTCCCTTCAAGCTTCGAGTATCACGGCACCGTATAAATCACACAGCAATAAGGCCATACAGGTGCTCACGAGGTCCGGTTTCTCTCGAAATGCTTTCTTTCTCCGGGGTCACGGTATTCTACCACATTTATCAGAATGAATACATTTGAAGTATCGGTGGGCAAAAAGGCTTCAAAACTACATACCAAGCATATAGGAATATGATATAAAATTATGCTCAAATGAACACTTATCAAACATCTCCACACTTAAAGGTTTGCTTATCCTCAAGCAAAGAAAAGAAATCAACAAAAGAAAATATAAGTGTTCACCATCCTCTTGGCCATAAAATGTATTGCTCAACTCTTTTCAAGTTCACCACCATTATGCTTTATTCTCCCATTTCTTGAGGAGCTTAAATAGATCTAAATGCAAGATGCCATTATAGTTCTAAAAAAAGCTTGTGCATTCCACATGACATGTTCTAAAAAAACTTTTGCGACAAATACCTCCTCAATGGCCTTTAGAGGTTTCTTTTAGGCCCTAAGATCAATGAAATCCCTGAGGATTAGATAAGTGGTGGACAAATAGGAAGGCAGTTTTTTTTTTTTTAATTATTGGGAGCATCTCTAATGGATCCAACTTTGTTGTATTAAAGACCAATGTAGAGTGTAGTTCCTCATCTTAAGTAGAGTGCTCATGCTGATTTGGCACGGGGAGTGCCCTTAGCTACCAAGATGATTACAACTTTCTGCATGGTTGTGTTCATGCTACTAGAAGTAATGATTTTTTCAGATTGAGGGATGCTCTTATAGGGAGTGGAACCCCAAACTACTTCATCAAAATAAGCCCAGGTGGAACACTTTGTCTTTGGCCCCTATTTCTTATTGTTGTTATGTACAACTATTTTTATTCTCTCCCTACTTGTCCACTGGGACATATTATGAGAGTTTAATGAATTGAATTAGTACTTGAGATCTCTTGGAGCAATTGAAAAATGTGTTTAGCTATTAAAATGCATAGAATATGGCAATGGGTTATCTATTGTCACTAAAAGATAATAATTATCCGCAGAGAGATGTTCTTTAAATGCCCATGGCGGTTTCATAGGAGGGATTTAACAAAATTATGTCCCAAGATGGTGCCCTAGAAATAGAGTGTGCCAACATGTCTCCTTAAGGACTTTGTCTAGGCAAGCTAGTAAATAGAAAAATTTAAAAATTTGCGATACATTTCACTAATAGTTACCTATCTCCACACTTCAAGTTTCTTAGCACATGGATGTATAAAGATAAAGGATAGGTAGCTACCCATCTCCAAACTTAAAATTATACATTGTGTCCTCAGTAATGCCTTAATAATTCAACATTAAATATGCATGGAGAAAGGTAAACTAAAACTTCCCT